>JAODKN010000134.1:2763050-2774536 GCA_026774425.1 Petrocephalus zakoni
AGAATTATACCAACATTTTTAAAGAAAGGGTTTCTCAAAAGCACACAGACAAGTGGAATTCACTTAATGCCCCTTTGTTCAGATGCATTCTGTGGTACATGTAATTCCTTATAGAAACTATTATACTCCTTGAACGGAAAATCACTTTTTTGCCAGCTATTCATTATTCCATACACCCTCCAGAACAGCTTACCCATGTAAGCCGGGATCCAGGAAAGATTATGACCAAGGACAGGAGTCATTCTAGTAGGGATGCCCAGCCATTACAGGGCACACACTCTCGCGAAACTACCAACTATAAACTATTTAGATATACTTGTTAATATTTGATTAAATTTGTTTTCATGCTTGAAGTAATAATGCAGCATTTCTCAAAATCAGCTCTCCACGCCCATCGTGTTTGCCAGTTTTGGTGCAGTTAAATTTCAATTAATTTATATAGTGCATTTTCACCATATTACATTGTTTCAAAGCCGTTCACATTATCCCTGCCCAAAGTCCCCAATGAGCAAGCCAGAGGTGATGGTGGCAAGGAAAAACTCCCTAGGAGGAAGAAACCTTGGGAGGAACCAGACCCAAAGGGGGAGCCCATCCTCCCGGGGCCGGCAGAGGAAGCCCTAACCCTAACCAGACCCAAACGGGGAGCCCATCCTCCCGGGAGCATAAGAGTAAGTCCCAATTTATAAAGTAAAATAGTGTATAGTCCAAGCATAAATGTGGAAGGTCCAGCTGATGTCAGGACAGCAGATGAGGTCTTATTTGGAATGAACTGACATGCTGATTGGCTACATCACTTTATTCGAAACAAAGCATAATACATTTTTTGACAACCTGCTATACATTAAATTGGAACTAAAATTAACCAACATACTTACAACAGAAATACACAAGTGCCTGCTAATAAAATAATTTCATAACTGATTAAGGGCTACAAACGAGTAATTATACATTGGCTGAAAAAACAACCACTGTGTTACTAATTTTAAGGGACAAAACCAAACAAAACCGGTCTTCAACATATTCGGTTTAATGCGACTTTAATAAAAAGTTCAATAAAACCACAAAGCCATCGTGACCATGGTAGAGAGCCATCACTACAGAAGTACAACTCTCGCGAGAATTAACGCGAAGGCTCCTTTTGAATACGGGCTGGAAACCCCGTATCTTTCTTTCCATTAGCTGTCCGCGAGCAAGGTAAAGTGGCGCTCTATCTCTTCGTAAATATTGGCTAGCATTGCCGTACAAACCCGCGCTCTCTGCCCGTAATGCTCTCTCTGCTGACGCGTGAGTGTCTTAGGGTGCGACGGCGTTCGCCTTAGGAGCTTATGGCTCTTCATATTCGTGTAGTTTGTGTGGAGGACGCGGAGCCGCGCTGCTAGCCGGCGCTGGCCGTAATGGCGGCCCCCATCCCGAGCGCAGCCAGGCCTCTCTAACGCCTCGGCCTCGGACCTTCTCGGGGGTTTGGCTGCCTTTGGAAAGGTTGCGGATTCCGGCAGTCATCTGTTAAGTCATTTGTCGATCCGTTGGTTTAGTTTGGGCTTAATAGTGGCTTGCTATTAGCTTTTTAGCTAGCGGCGCGCGCTGGCCTGCATGGCCGGGGACACAACGTGCCGCTGGTCGCGAGACAGCACGGTGGGAATATCGCGCTGAGAATGCCGGCTTTGCGAGTGTCTTATAGGGCCAACGTTACGGGCATACAGATCGCCGCCTGGAGGTTCCATAATCTTTCCCTTTTACTGTTTTTGACCATCCGCCCTTTCCCAAAAATTCACGGTTGTGAAATGTCATTCCCCCTTTAGATTGATGCATTAATGTCTTAGTGCCAGAGCTCATTCCTGCATGTTTGCGAACTTAAACGGGAATATAATTACTCCTGGGTTTCCTCAGTTTTGTTGTCGCGCAGCATACTGTAGGTTGTGATTGGAGCCGTACATTAAAGGGAATTGTCCTGATTTATCTGAAGTTTCTCTATAGAAAAGTTGATCACTATCAACATTTCATAGTGGGAGAGGATTGGGCTTACAGAAAACTGACATGTTTGGAATAAGTGACAGTTTTAGGTGTTCTGGTCACTGATGTTTTCGTCCTTCCTTCACAGATGCCAGGTGTCACAGTGAAAGACGTCAACCAGCAGGAGTTTGTCCGTGCACTGTCAGCCTTCCTGAAAAAGTATGCGCCTCATCAGCTCCTTGTGCCATTGTTTAATCCAAAATTTGATTTGTGTACTCTCAACCTTTTCGTTTGTTGATGTTAATATTTTAATGATCTGGCCTCTGTTGGCAATCTTGTGTGCCGTTAGTCGAGCCTGTTAGTGCAGCGGTTAATGGTCCCTCACCTTTCTTCTTAGGTCGGGGAAGCTGAAGGTCCCAGAGTGGGTGGACACTGTGAAGTTGGCCAAACACAAAGAGCTGGCCCCCTGTGATGAGAACTGGTTCTACACCAGAGCTGGTGAGACAGTAGGATTTGTAGAAATTTTGTGTACTAGATGTCGTTATTCGAATAGACCTGGGGCGGGCAATTCCGGTCCTGGAGTGCCGTGGTCCAGCATGTTTTGGTGATTTCCCTGCTCAGAAACACCTGGTTCACCTCACCAGACTGGAATTGCCCACCCCTGTAATAGACTGTAGGGTCATACAGTCCCTGGAGCAGTTTGGCCCAACAATGAAATCACTCTGCCCACCATGGGATTTGAGCCTACATCATCTCGATCACAGGCAAAGGGCCCCACGCCCACGAGCTACACATCTGCAGTGCTTTCTGATGCTCTGTTGGACATATAGGTCGTCAGAGTGGGCTCAACCAAAAGTCTGCCCCTGCTTTAGGGTGATGTTACTCTGCTGGTTAGGATTCTGCCTGCGATTTGGAAGGTTGTCTGTTCAAGACCCATGGCTGGCAGAGTGATGTCAACATTGGGACCTTGAGGAAAGCTCTTAAGCCTAATTGCTCCAAGGACACCCCCTTTTTTTATTTTTTCCTTTCTAAATCTTGTCCTGGCTTTAAGTGATAGGGGCTCTCAGAAGGTGGACATTCAACTTCTTAAGAAGGGAAGTGGGGGAATCTGAAACTGGGATGCTCTGGTATCTTAGCATTGCTTCCGTACCAGTACTTGATTTCCCTGGGTGCATTGCTACATCTGCTGCCCTGCTATGTAGATGCCTCTTCAATGCGGCCCTCTTTACAGCTTCCACGGTACGTCACTTGTATCTGCGTGGTGGTGTTGGTGTTGGTTCCATGACCAAGATCTACGGTGGCCGTCAGAGGAATGGTGTCTGCCCTGCACATTTCAGCCGTGGCTCCAAGAACGTTGCCCGTAAGGTGCTGCAGGCCCTTGAGGGGCTGAAGATGGTGGAGAAGGACCCCAACGGGTGAGCAGCACCATTATACCAGCAGGAAGAATGTTGTTGAAGATCTGGCGACATACTTGGCTGTTTTCAGGGTTGGGTTAAACGTATAACTTGTCTTTAGATTTTTTCTAGCTGTTGGGTTTTGTTGTTTCCTGGTGTCTCCTTGACAGCATTGTGAGTGATTGTCAGTGAGTTTGGTGCTTTTAGGTATGAGCCAGTGGATTCTGGGTGTTGTCTTTGCTGCATGCTGGTGGGTTTGAACTTGATCTCAGGCCTGTCTATAGTTTGCGTGGTCTGTTTGTGCTCTTCCGGAACCCCTTGGTTAATTCGAGAACTGTCACCCTGTCTATCTGGTCTAAAGTCTGTGCCCTGTAGATAGTACACGTGTTCATTTTCTGTAGTCATTGATTTGCCTTGTTCTGTGTGGAGCTCCTAGACTGAAGATTGTATTCTTTCCTCAGTGGCCGTAGACTGACTCCCCAAGGCCAGAGAGACTTGGATAGGATTGCTGGTCAGGTGAGTTACTGCAGGGTACCATAGCCTGCCTTCTGTGAATCTCAATTTCTTTAATGGATTTTGTTTATGGTGTGTTAATCTCTTCCTTTGTCCTTTTTAGGTTGCAGCTGCAAGCAAGAAATCTTGAATGGTCTAATAAATAATTTGCAACTAATTGCCTGGCTTGTCATTTTATTTTAAAGCTGTTTCTCTGCCTTGGGGCGGGGTACCTTTCTGGATAATTTGGCAGAATGGCTGCTTAATGAGTTTTCTGAAATTACATGGTCTAATAGATGGTCCCAAAAGCTGATCTTGCTGTTGAATAGGATTAGTATACTTTCAATTTACCATTTCACAAGTTTGTGGCAGGGTAGGCTGGCTAGTCTTGTCTTTTTACTGCTAAACAGAACCTAATTCCAGTAAAAGGCTGTGGGCTGTTGTCGGTGCGTGCGGGTTTGTGATCTCCTTTTGGGCGTGGTGATGTGGATGCGTGCGGGTTTGTGATCTCCTTTTGGGCGTGGTGATGTGGATGCGTGCGGGTTTGTGATCTCCTTTTGACCGTGGTGATGTGGATGCCCCTTTGGCTGTTGTGCTGTCTGGTTAGTGTATCTATTGGTTGTGGAGAGAATTTCACAGGCAGTGCAAGATGGCCGGCTGCAAATAAACAGGTGAGTTGTGTCTGGTATAGTGCTTCAGTGTATATGCAGTTGCCAGTAATTAATAGTGACATTTCTGAAGCATTTTGTGAAGCGTTTCACACTAGGTACTTGGATTTAGAATCAAGTTCCCTTGTTGGTTGCACAGGTGGATGTTTACCCTCTAGTTATGTGAGGGTAAGAAATGAAATACTAAAATCCATACTGTCTGCTTGCTGCCTGGATCTAACTCGGACACCTGTTACAGAACAATACCTTATCCTTTGGGGGGGGCAGCCTGGCCCTGGCCCACCCAGCCAAGAGCGGGAATTGTATTTTTTATATATGATTGCCCCCCCCCCAAAAAAAAGAGATCTTCCTGTTACCGAGTGCTGGAGCGAGCCTGCTTGTAAGTCAGCTGGCTTATGAGACCCATGTCCCCCTACAAATCACATTTTTCTTCACTATCAGTTGAGTATGCATATTTTCGTTGAATGCTGTTCCTGCATGTGGTGTGGACTTTGGCTAAACTTCTGAGGCTTCAGTTGTGGAGTAATAGTGATGCACCTATACCATCTTTTTAACCCTGAGTACCATTGCAGGGTTTCTAGGACTCACCGATACCAATTAGGGTTGTGCGGGCTCTTATAAAGCGTGTGAGAAGCTGAGCCGAACGATACACCGAGCCGCTAATCGGCTGGCACGTACGACTTGTCCCCGCGGGGTGCGGAGGGGCGGCTGATCGCACAGTGCTGACCAGTGCCTTTTAGGCTCTTTGGGAAATGATGGATCGGTGGCTTGACTGATTTGAAAGCCTGTCATCCTAAAACCCCCAAAGCTGTGGCTTGCAAGCTTAAAGCCGCGTGCCAGCTGAGCGAGCATCAGGCCATCCGCGTGCCGCCCGGGCCATGGCCACCGGCCCAGCTCACGTTTGCATGTGGCAGTTTTGTCATACTCTTCTTTATGTTCCGTTTTTCGTAGATTTATAGCATTGTTTGAACCTGATTACACGCCCTTTAGTTCAGTAGAGCGCAGTGCTGTCCGTTATGCTTTGGGTTTTGTTAAAGATATCACTGATGTGCCTGTTCTTATAACCCGTACTGGCATAGTGTTACGAGTGCATCCCCAGAGTACATAGCGATATAGTCATGGGACTGCTGAGTGGCAGTGGGGGTTCCAGCTTCATTTTTTCTTTGTAACAGCAGGTGGCGCTAAAGCCTAAAATGTATTTGTACATTGATATCAATATGGCATTGACATTATGCATTTATGGTCCTTGGCTCTTATTATTGATGTTTGCCTCGCACACTCATTTGGCATATTAGATCCAAGGCAACTTTTTAAATGCCTTATGTGTATTGAATGTAACTAATGAATAGCAATATCTTTTTATTTAGTTCGTTATGGTGAGTTTGGAGCTAGTCACAGACAACATAGGGCTTGAGGTGAGGGATGCATAGAGGGGATGCCTGTCAGCTGCACTGGGAAAAAATCTTATGGCCAATTTAGGGACACCAAATCACTTAACTTTGTGTTTTTGGACTTTGAGGAAACCTGTGCTAGCACAGGCAGACCATGCAAAGCCAACAGAGAGCATGATTCCAGGACTTGGCAGGAAAGTTATGAGCTACTCATGTTGGCATAGTTGGGAGCCTGAGATGTTCCAGGGGTGGATACCTCTAGAGATTAATAACTATGGAAAGGCCAGATTTCTTATATGCCTGACTTAATGCTTGGCTGTGCTGAGGGTGGTACTTCCTGACATGTACACGTGTGTGTGCTCTCTCAGAAGAAAAAGCGCTATTAAAGCTGGTTACTCCAACTTTTGTGAGTTTACTGCTGTGGGCTGGTATTCGGGGTGTGCCATTGGCTGTCTGCATTAGGATCCTTCTTTAGTAAGCTGTTGTTGATTAAGGATAAAACGTGACATTGATCATGTATTTCAGTGATGATTAGACTCTGTCAGTGTGCCGTCTGGTGGGAAGTCAAATGTTTATTTCGGGTTAGTAATTGTTTCTATTTTCATGATATAGTCTCACAATTGCCTGTTCCCATTTCTGCTCCTGCAAAGCTTTGTGTCTCGGTCCATCCCTCTCCTGATATCTTTGTGAGTGAGGTGCTTACATACCCCGTACCCTGCCCCCCGCCCCATATACACAAAATCGTGTATCTACCTGTCAGTGTTGAGGCAAGAACAAGAGCCAGCTGTTTTGAAACACCTGCCCCCCCAGTACCCATCTGCGGGCCCCTCTCACCATCCCTTGTTCAAGTCTGTAATTTGGGAGAGAGGCAAACATCCTTGGGGCACTGAGAAAAATGCTTGGAATGCATGCTGTGAGCTCCGTTTGCTCGCTACAGTACAGACAGGCCCTGTCCTCATCTCTGCTTTGCTACAGCACCTATTTATTTCCTGAGTGGGAAGCCCCCCCCCCCCCAACAGCAATGTGAGCCGTGTCCGTAAGACGGTGTATCTACACGCACCGTGATGATTTTGACTAACTTGAAAGCGGCAATGTCAATAACCTTTTTGCCGGGAGGCCGTGTCCCAAAGCAGATTACAAGGCCTCCCTTTGCTCTGTACAAGATGCCAGAAGGAGTCTCGGGCTCATGTAGCCAGCAGCATTGCAGCGTGACACTAGCTGGGAGGGGTATGATGTGAATTCCTATGGCAGAATAGTTTCTCACGAGTCCTGTTGGGCCGTAAGCCTCTCATGGCCAGCTCACAACAACCATTCTCCTGGTGAAGAAATACAGTGTGCCTATGAAGTGTATCTATTTGATCTGCTGCCCACTTTCCATTCACCTCTGAGAGGTGCTTTGTCTTGAATCTGATGGTTGAGGGCGGGCTGAACCGCTAGGTGAAAATCAATGGTGGTAATGAAACATTTACAGTGGTTTTGTTGGCAGGGTGGGTGGCTGCCTTTGTGTGTGTGTGTGTGTGTGTGTGTGTGTGTGTGTGTCTCCGCGTCTGTCAGCCCCAGAATGTTTGTCTTCAGGACAGGTGGTCTTGAGAGGCAGGGGCAGTGACTAGTGCGTTTGTGAGAGGCGGTCTGTTTTTTTTTCCCCCCTTCCTTTCTTCTCTGTGCGTGCCTGTTCTTTACTTAACAAGCATGCAGAAACTGCACTCCAGCAGAACTGGCAGCAAATGAAGAAGGGATGAAAGAGGAGGGAACAGATGCAGGGAAGAGAGAGAGCGAGGGGGGGCTGTGGGCTCAGGTCAGCGGCGGGGGGGTTTGGGGTGCGGCACACCTGTCACTGTGACAGCAGGCCGGCTGGATGTGGGCCGGCAGATGCGTGCATGTGGGTAGCTGCTCAGCTTGACTGGTGCCAGTGTGGCTGGAGGGGGGCCACTTTGCCGAGGGAGAGGATCTGCGGCGCTGCCGGTGCCCTCAGCTGCCGCACATGTGGTGCCGCCACACGTGTGGCTCGTCCCGCATCGCGCCGTTTACCTTTTGCCCGTCCTAAAATACTGCTTATGCTTTCCTCACCTGTCGTCAGTGGGATTATGTTACGCGCACAGAAACAAAAACAGAGCATCTCTGTCTGCCGCCCCCCCCCCATCCTCCTCTCGCTGTATCTGCCCTCCTGCCTGTCCCCCGCTTCTCCATAATCTGTCACATTCTCACACCCCAAATCCGCGGCCCCTGTGAGACCCGCCATGCTCCCCTCTCCTCCATTCCGCGGGGGTTCCCTCCCACTGATCCAGCAGGGATGATCATGTTTGTGAGTGTCTCTCCCGCGCTCTCGGCATGGGCCAAATGCCTGGGCCGCACTATGCGTATGCGGGCAGAAGCACAGCCCTTCTGCATTTGGGGTAATTAAGCAATCGGCACTGGGCTCCCCAGTGACGGCGATTAGGAGAAACCTGTGCGGCGGCGCGGCCTCGGAGCCATCCCGGGCCGTGCCAGCCGGGACTAAGGCAGCAGCCTGCTGGGACTTGCTGTGTTTGTCATGTTGGGCTGAGCTCCCTGCCCCCCACCCCAGAAAGACAGCACTGCTTCATCTAGGTGTAGGAGGGAAATGTAAGGAGCCAGTCCGCTGAAGGGAGCAATTCTGCGGAATTTCACAGCCTTTTCCTGACACTCCTCGCCCCTCAGCCTCTGTAAGCATTCCATTGCAGATTTTTGGTTCCTTTGCATATTCTCTCTCTTTCGACTTGAAGCCCGTCCCATTCAATGGGCGTACAGTATCAATGCTCTTTTAACCTTAAGGTCATCGTTTAAGCGACAGCCTGGCGGCGTGCTGTCCTTGGTGGCAGGCAGGTCCTAGCACCTGCCAGTGCCCCCCGGGTCCACATGAGGTCACGGCCAAGGCTAGCATTGTCCGAGGGGGCGTGCGGCCTGAAGTCAGCCTGCGGGGAGCTGAGCGCAGTGCCTCCCAGCTGACGACTGTCTTGCTTAATCTGCATAATTTCCCTGCAGCTTCGTTTGACTTCTGGCCTAAATCACTGTGATTGATTAATCAGTTGTGCCTTTGTTAATGGGTGTGAGACATGCCAGTTTCAGGTCATGCACAGTCAACAGCTTTTGTAGTCTTTGCTTATAAGTGTCCACTTAATAGTGTCTCATATGTGTAAAATATTCATTTTCTTTAATTATAATACATCAATGTCAATTGTCATATGTGTGATTTATGCCTGCCCCGGGGGCATGAAAATATGAATACATTTTAACATAATATCTATCTTTATACATGTATTTACCTTCCCTGCTCACCCTGAAGAGTTCCTTTTAATCTTATTGTTTTAATTGGTTGGTGTAGTGCTTAGCATGGCCGCCTGGCAGCCCCAGGCCTGGCATTCGGAGCGTGGCCCTTGGCTTCCCAGCGGCCTGCATGGCTGAGCAGACTCCCTGCCCTATGCTGCTCCAGTTTCCTCCCACCATCCAAAAACATTCAGTTGTCCTGGCCTGGCGCGCTGTCTGCCGTGTTCCCTGTGCTTCCGGGGAACAGATCCAAGCTCATGGCTGCCCTGTAATGGGAAAGCCATTATGGGGGATGGATGGATTTTTAAATCTTTTGGGCCATCACCAGAGCTTGAAATTGTAAAGACTTATAGGCTTCCATCCAGTCCACAACTTTAGACTCTGTGAGATCCATAACTACTTAACAGCCACCCAAGATTATTACTTCTGTTTCACATTGCCCTCATTTGGGCCCAGTACTTTACATATGAGCTTCATGAATACTAATCACGTTTCCGCAGATGCCGGCCTTCTGTAAACATCATAGAAGACTCCGAGTGGCACTTGTGTCCATTGTCCTTGCTTTCATTCCTGAAAAGAACCAGCTGAATCATGATCTATTGATTGAGTTCGGCTGATCTTATTTTCAACCTCGCATTCATCTGAAGCACTTCCTGCAAACGGGCTGACTTTATGCCGTCCATCTGGCTAATTGGCGTAACGCAGTTTATACAGAGGCTGGATAATCAGCTCTTCTGTCCCATTACATCTGACTCCAAGGGGTTGGCATGGCTGGAATTTCGCTGGGTTTGATTCAATGGATCTCTTTTTTCCAGCTCTGCTAATCTGCGAGAGGGATGCTTCCGATGGGCTGCAGCTTAAAGCAGCACCGCTTACCTGATCAGCGGCTCCTCCGCTGCCTGTCCAGTCGACACCCCCAAGTTCTCCCACCCACTGCTTGTAGTGAAGTCTCCTTTTTGACTTGTGGCCAATGAGGCAGAACGCGCGAAAGCGTCCTGCATCAGTCTGTACATGAATGCAGGCTGCATGTGCATTGGCCGGCCTGCTCTTTCTGTCTTACCGGGATGCACACCGGCCGGCCTGCTCTTTTTGTCTCTTACCAGGATTGACTCAGACTCCCCACGAAGCTACAGCAGGCCTCACACACTCCTGGCAAAGTAAACTCTGCCTCTTACATGCGTATACAGCTGGATATTTTATTGCACCAGTTTAGGTTAAGCGCCTCTCTGGCAGAAGGCACAATGTCAGCTGCTTGAACGCTTTTGCTAGGGCTCGTAGGGGCCACACACGGGGGCCTCTCGGCGGTGTCTGGTGGGCCTTGGAGTCCCCAGGCATGCGGACGGGGGGCAGGTGGCCTAATGGGGGAGGCAGAGGAAATGATCTCTCCCACTCCTCCCCCATTTGCATTTCAATCCCTCAGCCACAGCTGTAGCTGGTGCACTTTGCATCGAGGCCTGTGTGTGTGGAGGAGATATGAGGGGGAGAGAGGGAGTGCAGAAGTAAGCAGAAGAGGGACAGCGTTAGTTAGACAGGGCCTGTCAGTGACCATAAGGAGGGGGACTGACAGCCTCACAGCGTCTGTGAGAGGGCCTCACAGCCTCGTGGCGACCGTAAGAGAGGGATTCACAGTCTCACAGGACCGTAAGAGAGGGATTCACAGCCTCATGGTGACCGTAAGAGAGGGCCTCACAGCGACCGTGAGAGAGGGCCTCTCAGCCTCACAGCGACCATGAGAGAGGGCCTCACAGTGATTGTGAGAGAGGGCCTCTCAGCCTCACGGCGACCATGAGAGAGGGCCGCACAGCCTCACGGCGACCATGAGAGAGGGCCTCACAACCTCACGGCGACTGTGAGAGAGGGCCTCTCAGCCTCACAGCGACCGTGAGAGAGGGCCTCACAACCTCACAGCAAATGTGAGAGAGGGCCGCACAGCGATTGTGAGAGAGGGCCACACAGCCTCACGGCGACCTTGAAAGAGGGCCTCACAGCCTCACAACCTCACAGCGACTGTGAGTGAGGGTCTCTCAGCCTCACAGCAACCATGAGAGAGGGCCTCACAGCCTCACGGTGACCTTGAGAGAGGGCCTCACAACCTCACAGCAAATGTGAGAGGGCCTCACAGCCTCACGGTGACCTTGAGAGAGGGCCTCACAGCCTCACGGCGACCATGAGAGCGGGCCTCACAGTCTCACGGCGACCTTGAGAGAGGGCCTCACAGCCTCACGGCGACCGTGAGAGAGGGCCTCACAGCCTCACGGCGACCGTGAGAGAGGGCCTCACAGCCTCACGGCGACCGTGAGAGAGGGCCT
>JAODKN010000134.1:2809323-2822163 GCA_026774425.1 Petrocephalus zakoni
TTCTGCTCTGCCCCTTTCCCCCCTGCCTTTTGTCACGAGTAGCTGTGCTCCTTTCCCCCCTCCCTAAGGCCACCTGAAGCTGTGCCCCATTCCCCCCTCCCTAAGTCCAGCTTCTGCTCTGCCCCATTCCCCTATCCCTAAGACCAGCTTCTGCTCTGCCCCATTCCCCCTTCTCTAAGACCAGCTGAAGCTGTGCCCCATGCCCCCCTCTCTAAGACCAGCTGGTGCACTGCAGTTTCTCACAACCCTTCCCACTCCCTGGTTCTTTTTTCCAGTTGCACCGGAGAAGCCCGTGGTGTCAGGATCCAACCAGCCCATTCCAGTGGGGCAGACCCCCAGCCCTCAGGTGAGCCTGCTTCACATTCCACCATTTTGGCCTGTGATGCAGGCCAGTTTCTTTTTTTAAGAATGAAGGCTGTAGGTTTTCTGAGGGATCAACAATGTAAGGAGTTGCTGTCCTGGTCTAAAGTCTAATGCCTTTTGGTTTTGTATAATCGGAAGAAAAAAAAAGCTTTAGGGGACCCTGTTAGAAAACCCTACCCATAATGCTGTGCATCCTGTTTACCCCATCTTGTTTTGGCTCCCCTTCTGTGTCAGGTTGGCCACTGTACCAGCCGGAATGGCTTCCCAGCTCCCCGCCTCATCTGGTACAAGAACTCGCACCCTCTCCCTGAAGTCAAAGACCATAATGAGCGTGAGTACAGTTTCGTTATCAACAAATGGAAAAACGTGTCAGTAGAAAAATGCAGGTTACATTTTAAATACCATGTGTATGGTACAAAAGCGCATTTTAATTAAAATGTCCATTGGAATCTGCCATGGTGTTGAGCCCTGCTGGTGATCACCACAGTCTCTGCCCGCCCCTCCTTCCCTGTCTTCTCAGCGACGTACATGATCTCCAGCTTGGTGAAGGAGGCGTCGGGCCTCTTCACCGTCTCCAGCATTCTCTACCTGCGTCCTACAAAAGAAGACAAGAATGCGGAGTTCCACTGCACCGTGGAGTACAGCATGCCCTTCAGCCTTATCAAAGAGCAGAACTCAGAGGCCTTCTCCCTCAGTCTCCACTGTGAGTCCAGTGGCTTTCATCGACTCTTTGAGGCATCCAGTAACATGGCTGATAGCTGAAACTCACTTCACAGTTGGGCCTAGCTGAATGAGTCTGATCCTACAAATTGTGTATTATTCTGCTTTTATTAGTCTCCCACTGCTTGTATCCTGTGGCACATTCGAGTCTCGTATCCTGTCAGTCTAAGATACAGAGTAAATCATTTCTTGCTTCTTCTACCACAGCACAAAGCAGGGTACCCCAGGTCCAGTGCTGGAGGGCCAGAATCCAAGTTTGCAGAGTTCCCTGCTCAAACACACCTAACTCAGCTAATTATCAGACTTTGTAGGTGTGTCTGAGACTTGCAAACTGTGTTGAACACTAGCCCTAGGGCCAGAACTGGGGAACCGTGACATAAAAATGAAGGTGATTAATTGTTATTGTTGACACACCACAACAAACCGTGTCCTCTGAATTTAGCAGTAGGTAGTTCATTCAGCACCCGGGGAGTAGTACCTTGCTCAGGGTACCTTAGTGGTACCTTGCTGATTGAGGACTAACCATTAGGCCACCACTGCCATTAGGCCACCACTACTAAAGCTTCTATGTCTTTGATTTTTTTTCTGTCATTGTCTTGCAGAGAATTCAGGGCCGTAGAGAAATCTCACTTTATCTTGACACCAGTCACGAAATTGAATTGTAGTAACATCTCGAATGCATTTGTCTAACCTACAACGATCGTGTATCTTAGTGCAAAATCTCTCAGACAACATTACTTTACAGGGTTAAATACGATATCTGATTTTTCACCCTGTGGAAAACAATAAGAATTGTCTTTATTTATATGTCTGTCTTTATATATATATTTTTTTTTCTTTGATCAGATCCCACAGAGGAAGTGACCTTCAGCCTCATGAATTCTCTTCCGATTAAGGAAGGCGATGACGTGACAATGAAGTGCGAGGCTGACGGCAACCCTGAGCCAAATTACGAATTCACCTTTATCGAAAAGGTGAGGGTGGAGAGGCAGCTCTATCTCACCCTGACTTTCGGGAAGATCCAGCTGATTTCCCGCCATCTTTAGAGAGAAATGACAATGGGGTATATGGGAGCCAATATGAAATATCCAAGAAGTGCCAGAAAACCATGCATTTCTAACATGAAGTTCTGCTCACTCTGTCCTCAATTTTTTAGGAAAAAGAGTCTCTCAAGATGGGTAGTAATGGACAGCTGACCCTGCGTTCTGTAACGCGGGCAGAAAGCGGCACTTATCGCTGTGAGGCTATGGACTTTGATGCGACGGATGTTGAACTCGTCAAAGAGCTCAAGCTCTTTGTTCATTGTAGGTGTCAGCCCTCGGCTATCACTAGCGTTAGCATAATTTCTATGTCAATACATTCTGTACTAAAGGACTAAAATAAACAAAAAATGAGCCCTGCCATGCCTCATTCTCCCCTCCACTCTGTAGTTCTGGACCCGGTGAAGATCACTCCTGCTGGCCCTGTGGTTGTGCCTCTGGGGCAGAGCGTCCAGCTGCAGTGTAAGACCAAGGGCTCTGATGTTGCCACGCTGGAGTGGAAGAAGGTGAGTCCCGCCCGGTTTCTGTCATCATGGACTTTCTTGCAAGCCGGACATTCGGCCTTGTCACTGAGCTGGCCCACTTCTCCTGGCTTCTTCTGTGACTGCCTTCATGTTTTTTTTGTTACACTCTGAGCTTACAGTTGAATCCACTTTCAGTAATTTGTGCCAGCGCTCAAAGTTTGGTTGCGGACACACACGCTGTATGTATGTTTGAGGCTCTTCTCTTTGACTCTTTTTAAGGCAGGTATTATCTGCCCCCAACTCAAAAACAGATTAAAAACGGATTAAAATAAAAAAACAAGGTATTGGCAGTTGAGTTCTATTTCTGAATAGCAGTTAGCTGTGAGACAGCTGGCATTCTGTCGAGTGTCCCGTGTTGCCTGGGAGAGGCTCCAGATTGACCCTGGCCAGGAACACACTTGCAAGACGACTATATGAGTTGTGGGGACGTTTTTTGTGCCACGCTGCTCCTCCTGCCCCCACCCTCACTGAGCACTAACCCGAACCCTAACCCCAAACAGCGCCTGTGCAGACCCATGCCACTTCCTTTGTAGGAGACCTGACTCTCTCTCTGGCTCTGCTCCTTATTGTGACTCCAAACAGGGGACAGAGACACTATCCAGCAGCGGTACACTGGTGATAGGCTCGGCGACGTATGCGGATGCGGGACTCTACATCTGCGAGAGTAGCATCTTCACCGTCCCCGGGCTCTATGCCAGAGGCAATGTGACGATCCTGGTTTCAGGTAAGCAAGCCTCCGGTCCCTAGTGCTGCACGCCTGCATCTTAGTCCTTGGGCCTCGCAGGCCATGATTCCTGAGGGCTTTTGATCCAGCTGAAGCCTTCATTAATTTGGCTGCAATGTTAATTAATGTTGGTGCAATGGACTGATTTCAATAAAATTACATTTAAAAATTAAACTAAGACTATTTGTGTTTCCGTGGAGTGAAACCAAATCTGTGTTGGGCATCATAGAATTTGGAATATTTTTTGTTTAGCCCCTTAAAATTTCATTTTAAGTTCATAATTCATAATTTATGAACTTCAACTTTATGAATTTCATTATGAACTATTTTGTGTATTTATACATTGTGACCCATTCCTACCAAAACCCCATTCTGTTATTTGAAGCTATGAACTGAGGAGAATCTCAGCACACAGATATAAAAGGTTCACAACATGGGATCTGGGCTCAAGGGAGGAAACACTCAGGACTGGAATTTCCCTTGTGCTGCGTGCTATCTGACAGGAAATGCAAGCTTTGTAACCCTGAGACCCGCCAGAAACCTGTTTACTCTTATTAACCCCACCTAAACCCCGCTTTCTGTTCCTTACTAACCCCACCTGAACCCCGTTTTCTGTTCTTTAATAAGCCCACCTGAACCCCACTTTCTGTTCCTTACTAACCCCACCTGAACCCCGCTTTCTGTTCCTTACTAACCCCACCTGAACCCTGTTTTCTGTTTCTTAATAACCCCACCTAAACCCCGCTTCCTGTTCCTTACTAAACCCACCTAAACCCCGCTTTCTGTTCCTTACTAACCCCACCCGAACCCCGCTTTCTGTTCCTTACTAACCCCACCTAAACCCTGCTTTCTGTTCCTTATTAACCCCACCTGAACCCTTTTTTTTGTTCCTTAATAACCCCACCCGAACCCCACTTTCTGTTCCTTACTAACCCCACCTGAACCCCGCTTTCTGTTCTTACTAACCCCACCTGAACCCCGCTTTCTGTTCCTTAATAACTCCACCTAAACCCCGCTTTTTGTTTCTCTCTCAGGAAAGCCGGAGATTATCCCTGCCCCTGAGGCCAAAGTACATAGCCTGGGTGACACTGTGACACTTTCCTGCTCTGCCTATGGACACCCTGCCCCTCAGTTCTCCTGGAGTCCTACAGGCAAAGAGGTTTGTGTCTCTAACTTCCACCTTCTTTCTGGTGTGTATCTTACGAACAGCCTGAGTGTGCTCTGAAAATCCCAGTATGCTGAAAAGGTCCTCTCCATCTAACAGGCGGTCATGGTCCAGGAAAACAAGGTTGTTAGCACGTTAACTCTCGAGGCTACCGAAACCGTGCTTAATGAAGGGGTCACATGCGAAGCCATGAATGAGCACGGAAAGGATATCCAGCAGATCACGGTTGTCATTAGTGAAGGTAGGAATGCTTACACAATGTTCATTTTTAAGTGTGATCTACTGTCAGTGGTCATTAATGGGATTTTAATAACGGGATCTTTCTGTTCCAGAATCTTCCACAGATACCGCTGTGTCCACTGATAAGAATGGTGCGGGCAGAGGTAGACATTCATCTGTCTTTTCTAACCTCCTTGGCTCCATCCCAGCACTGTACATTGTATATTGTATATACTGTAATTGAGCACTGTATTTGTATATTATACATTGCACATTGCGTACTGTTACTGAGCACTCTGTAAATTATATATTGTATAGGGACTGTAGAAACTACATTTGTCATCGTCGTCCAATATTTTGTGGACGCCTCAGTTTTCCCTCCGGGGCAATAAAGTTTTCGGTTCTGTTCTATCTCCCTCTCCTCTCTTTCTTCTCTGAGAATGATCTCTTCTTCTCTTGTGGTGTCCTTTCCTCCTCTTTCCTTCGTCGGGTTTCTCTGGCATTCTGCTGTCTGGCCGTGCCATTCTGTGTCTCTGTCGCTATGCCTGCTGTGTTTCTGTCTCGGGGCGGCTGTGTGGCCTTGCTTAGCCATAGTGTGTTTTTCTGTGAGACTCAGCCTCATTTTTCTTCCTGATATGCTGCTCAAAGGGAATCCTGTGCTTAAATCAGGTCTGTAACAATACAGCTGTGCCAGTCTCTGTGCGTGTCAGTCTGTGTGAGCTACCTTGTCTGTCGCGTGTTTCTCAGACTATGTGTGTGTGTGTGTGTGTGTCGTTGTTCATAGATAGCTGTCGCTGTCCTTGGTCTATCTGGACTTACCTTTTCAGTGTAGACATAGTAAAGCAGGGTTCTATCAACCCCCAGCCACCCAGTCCCCCTTTTCCACTCACCACCCTCCATGCTTCCCCTCCCTTGCTGTTGCCGCAGCTGACAGGCAGCAGGGCGGCGCCGCTGGCGTCGTTGTGGCAGTTGTGGTGTGCGTGCTGCTGCTGCTCCTACTGGTCACTTTGTTGTACTGTCTGCAGAAGAACGGAAAGCTGCCCTGTGGGAAAGAGGATAAGAAAGAAGTGTGAGTGATGGGCCTCGAGGGTGGGGGGCACTGGGGCCACACCGGCTGGTCACGCTGTCCGGGTCATCACCTGGCCTCATGCTCTTGCCCTGTTCAATGGCCATGTTGAATTCCTCTGTTGCAGTGCTTCTGGAGACGTTAAAAATGACATTGTGGTGGAGATGAAGTCCGAGAAGGCCAAGGAGGATACAGAGCTGCTCAGCAAGCATCCGGCTACCGAGCAGGTCGGGGGGAGCGCCGCGGGACAGCTCCAGAGAGATCTCTGCAGTTTTCCCCTCTAGCACACAGTTTTTCCTAGTTTTAATTTCAGCCATGCTGCTAATTCATTAGCCTTTATTGAGGCATTGATTGGATGCATCGAATAACGGAATTGAATTATAAAACCCAATTCAATAAGGAGCTCAAACGGGGCTCATAATTAACCGCTCAGCTGGAAGCTGGACACTTACTGAGGGGAGGCTGAGGAACTGTCATTAAGGATGTTTCTCAGTCACGGAGCACTGCTGTTCTTCCCATTATAGCTCGAATTTCCAAAAATGATTACGAGAAGAGGCTGCTATCATATAGCCATATATGCTAATCATCTCTGTTTAAGCATGGGGTCAGTGGGATAGATTGGCTTCCAGTTGATAATGGTAATTCTGAAGCTAAACCAGGAATCGCACTTGTGTACAAATATTAATCTGCTTCTTTTTGTTTTGTTTCTAGTGATGAACAGAAGGATGGACCGATAAGGATGGATGGAGGGGCCGGCGAGGGGGGGGAGGGCGCTAAATGTGGTCTGATTTTTTTTTTTTCTTCAAACCTAGACACAAATCTGAGCGAAGACAGAAATCTTGTGATGTCATGGAAGACAGAGGGTTATGGGTGATCCGGTTGTAGCACAGCTTCTCTGTAAATTGGGAAATAGATCCGAGGCTTCAGGGCAGGATAATGCCGTACAGTTTGGCCACAATGACATTGCAGCCCAGAAACACGAGGGCCTGATTAGCTACAGTGTTTCTCTGCTGTGTGCCCATGCCTGTGCTGTAGCTCGCATGCGTATCTGCGTTGTGATCTTCGTGTCGATCTGTGAGGTGTGTATGTTCTTTCTGCTTGTGGGGGGGGGTGGAGCCCTCCCAGCATGTCCTGCTCATACACACCCTGGCTGGAAGCCACATTCTGCTTCTGTCATGCCATAAACAGCTGCACTTCATTGTTTCAAAGCGGATGACCAGGACACATCTGGGTTTCAAATCGGGCTTATCAACTCTAGGTAGCAGCAATGTTCATTTCGATCATTTTGCCCGTATCTGTTTCTGCGTTTGGATAAATGCTTGGATATATTTTTAATTTGCTTTATATTTTCTTCTCCTTGAGGCTTTAACCACAGAGGATGAGGGAGTCCTGCTTAATATCTGTGTGTTTTTGAATCTCCGCCAGCTTTTATCTTTCCCATTCCCATTTTGGGATTTTTCTGTTGTTGTTCCGATTTTCCCCACGGCCTGAGAGAACTCGGCTGCTCCTGGTCACGGTGGGAAATGTTGGGCAGGCAAATATAAAATATAAAAAAGCCAGCCTGTACTTGCCCAAAATATTTGTTTTGCTAGTGCTTTTACAACAAAATGAGAAAAAAAAGTCACGATTTTGTGTTGTTTTTTGAAAGTCTATCTTCACTGAACATTAATAATCATGTATATGTACTCACTCCATTCTGCACTTTTTATCATGCTAAGAAAAACAGCCACAATTCAAAATATATTATTCTGTAGGCCATCTGTACTCCCCGTTTAGTGGCCAACTGCGTGCGTGAGTCAATATGGCAAAAATGAATTTCAGTGAGCTGGCATTAAATAAGCATTTTTCCCCGATAATTTTGCAATGTATCCAGTGGCATTGAGCCGTCCTCATCATAGGGCTGAACACGGAACGTCGACCGATCTAACGCGCACCGTGGCAGCAGCAGGCCATCTGGCGGCTCTTAAAGGGACAGGATGGCAAGCGGAGGAGATGGGGATGGGTGTGCATTTCAAGTTTTTAAAATGGTAAATAGTTTTCAGTGACTTTAAGTGTCAGTGCTTTGAATTTTTATATGTATCTGAGGTCAGTTAGCCTGCCTATTTTTTACAGCTGATGGCACAGAGAACAGGTGCCAATTACTTTGTATTACACTGGAATGAATCAATAATTATTCCATTTTGAAAGAAATGGCTTTTTTTTGCTAGAGTTGAGAAATTTGCATACAGTTCCTTGCTTTTTATTTGTATATCTGATCTCAGCTCATCGTGGATTTGAAAACATATGGCATAATGACTGTTAACGAGGGCTGTAATTACAGGTTAGCCCGTGATTTGGTATGTAAAACAATGAATGCTTGCCTATTTGATGGTTAAAATTTGTGATATGGAATGCATCTTCATTTTTTTATAGGGCTACTTCACTGCTGTTGAACTACTGATTTGTTTCTTAGTTGTTTCTACCCTCACAGCGGTATATGGATATGAACATGTTTTATATTTAATATTTTTATTATTATTATTCTTTAAGACTCTACTCTTGTTTAATGAAACCTGGTGTGTGGTTTTGCTCTTGTATATTGTATATTTTGTGGTATGAATCAGTGAGTTCTGTAGATTGTTGTGTCTGTATAAACTGTCTGTAGACTTTTTCATGGGGTATCAGAAAACCATCAAAATGATGCAGGATGCCTCTGAAATCTCTGTATTTTTTTGACATGCTTTAAAAAGGGTCATCAATTGACTTGTTTTCAAATATGTGTTTGATTGCTGTTCTTATTTTTATTTTAAATGGTCTGAATCTTTCATTTGGCTGCATCACAGACCATTTTGTTTATATAACCCCTCTGCTCTTGTTACATCTGCCCCAGTAATGTGGTCACACTCTCCTCATTCATGCGGCATGCTACATTCACAGCTTAGTAACGGCACGCGTGTTTATCGCCATCCACACGCCGAGTTAAGGCTTCACTTTTGTCATTCATGTCTGTCTCTGGTCAAGGCGAGTTGGGATGGATCTTAAATATAGGAAGAGAGGTCAGTTCTCAGTCACAGCACTGCAGTTATGAGAAATGTGCAGTGCGGATATGGGCTTTGATTCATACGAAGGCGATCTTTATCATCATAATCATCGTCATCATCTGGAAAGCAAACATCTTCGCAGCACATTTCCAGAACTACCTGTAAACAGACCCTCAAAACCTCAAACTCACTGCTCTTCCTTTTCCTATGGTACTGCTGCATTTGCCATTAACTATAGACTCCACTTTATATCCATCCAGCCCTGTCAGTGATTACATAATTCTCCTGGCTTTTCTCCAGGAGCCCATTAGGATATTAAAAGCCTCCCTCGTTTAGCTGAGCAGTGTGGGCTTTGATTTGCATCCCTGACCTCTGCGGGGAAACAGGAAGCCCAGAGAGGAGGTAAGTGTGTAATGGCCACTCCTGGGCAGCCGGTGTGATGCCTTTGTCATGTTTGGCAGGCTTGTGTCTTTCATGCTTTTATTTCCCCGTACGTAGTCAGGGCTTCGTGTGCTCAAGCCAGGAATCATTTACAGTGTTTTTAACTGACTCCTAAGTAGCTATTGTCTATCCAAACCTAGAGGATCTCTGTCACTGTGTGGGCGGAGCATCACTGACAAAGGCAGCTTACTCGCTCCGGCTTTGAAAGATGGCAAGGATCTCGTTGCCTGAGGAGGAGAGCGATCCATGTGCGTGAGTTGCTATGAGAGAGAGCTTCCTAAGTGCACTGCGCCGGCCCGCATTGTGAGTAGCTAATTAATGCATAGTGCCTTGGGAGCCTGAAGGACAGAGCAGTCAGGCTAGGCATTAGCCAGGCAGAGTTGGCGCAGTGCGGCCGGGCAGGTTGCTGAGTATGCTGCCACTACAGCGCTAGCCTAGCTAAAGTGTGAAATCGGCATGGCAACCAAATGCAGTACTCTCCCATAGCAATATCAATAAGCAGCTAATCTCAGGAGAAGTACACAAATATCTGTTACGTCGGCAAACTCACGAAATATATAGCACATCTAGCTAAAGAACAAGATTCTTAAATACTTCCTGATAGCCACCGTTTTAAGAAGGACACTCTAAAAATGGGTGTGTGAGATATTGGTCTGTATGAAGGTTCATGGTATGACTCAGCAGTGGAAGTGAGACCTAAACGCCTGTCAATAAATGCCATAGTCATTCTTCCATCTGATACTTTACATCTTATTTTTGCTGTGGTGTACTCCAGTGATTCCTTCAAATCTCGCAGTACCTGCTTCTAAAATAACAATGGCTTTGTTAATTTTCACTTCACATTATGCAGGATGCTGGGATAGGGAAATCTTACTTATCTTCTATTTATATTTCTGCTTATATTTATCTTAAATTAGCTTGTTTCTGTTAAGTTTTATTTTTTAAGAGGAGAAGTTTGAGATGGTTGTATGGGACACATGGCTGGTGTATGAGAGTGAGGGACAGAGCAGAGTTCACATGGAACTCGCAGGACGTAGCGGTGGGTGTCTTATCGTGCCCCTCCATGCCCCTCACTTGGTCGCCCTGTTATTGCTCTGAACGAATAACTGCTTTGCCTTTGTCTTACCATAAGTCACTTTATTTAGCCATTCCTGTTTGAGTCAGCCAGTCTGTGTGCCCCTTCCCAATGGTGGGGCCCCTCAAATGGGGAAGTTATATTAGTTTAGAATATTTTCTAGTTGGCACGTGTTTGCTGATGGATACTCACCGAAAGCTATTTGTTTATATAAAAAAAGCGCACGAATGAAAGGGATTCTCTGACACAAACGAGGCCCGGGCGCAGCCCAGTCGGGACTGGTGCACCCATGACTCGCCAGCTGCCTAGTCACATTTGGCCAGTTAGGAGTGTGAGAACATCGTGCGTTCAGGGAGGAGAGAAGGGGAGTGGATGGGGCTCCTCAGACGCCTGGCAACAGCTGCACTTCATTCCCCTGGGAGCGTGATCAGAAGCTGGAGGCCATTGGTGACTTCCTGGGGGAGGGCAGAACAGCCACATGGGAGGCGATTTACACAACAGCCCGGCACAGACAGCACGCCGACGAAATAATCAGCCTCGCTGCACGGGCAGCTCCGTTTCCCGTTCCATGAGACGGTGTACGAGCGCTGCCTTAGATAACTGTATCTGAGCTTTCAAAACCCAGTCCCCCTCCCTGTCCCACTAAGGGAGAAGCCTATTATGGTGCCTTTAATGAGGGCCGCTCTGTTAGCTACCTAATGTAGCGCTGACTGGGAGCACAGCTGTTTTACGAGTCACCTGCCCATTAAATTTCATCTCTCCCTATTATAACATGCTTCAGATTGAAAAGGCGTGGGGGGGGGGGGGGAGTCATTAACTAAATGAGATACATGTTTGTCTGCAGCTAACCTATTTTCTGCCTCATTTGTCTAGATCTTTTAGGCAATAGGATTCATTGGTATTTTATGTTTCATATGTATTTGTGTGGGACTAGGTCTCATTTTTGTCAGATGAAAGGTGGGTACAGAACTGCTTTTTTAATTCCCGCTTGTGGTAAAACTGGGCTTATCCTAAGAAACACCGAGTGTGAGGTACAAGCACCTGCGCAGGACGTCCGTCTGTTATTACAGTGAGCACATGTTCAGACAGCCAGCTGTCAACAGCAAGACTCAGGCTCTGTCCTATTTGTCCCACTTGGTTCACACTACTACACTTGGCATGTGTGTCCATGCACTTAGCACAAGTAAAGGGTGTTCTGTCCCTGCAATAAGCCAAGTGCAGCGCTTAATTTGCACTTTATCCACGTTTTGGCCAATACTGCATGGAAGCTGTCTTTGGCTAAGCATATGGACCACAATGCACCACATCAGTGATGACTAAAGTGTACATCGACCGCAAGGGACTCTGCCAACTAATCAGAGCCTAACATGTCTCCTAAGAAGGTTCAAAGTAAGTGTAAGTTTCATAAAGAATGTTTTTATAGCCTAGGCAACGGTGAAGGACAGCCCAAAACACAGCCAACACAAATGACAGCATAGTTGTAGCATGTTTCTTATTTACCTCTTTAGATAACAAGTATGTCCCATTGGTTAAAAAAAAAATGCCCATGCTCACTTTATATCTTAGCACCGTTGCCTCACACCTTTCTTACCAGGGTTCAAGTCCCTGCCAATGTTCCATGTGTGAGGAGTTTCCATGTTCTCCCTGTGTCACTGTGTTGTTTCCCCCAATGTCTCTGCCCCCCCACAGTCTAAAAACATGCTGAGGTTAATTTGAGTTACCATGTTGCCAATAGGTGTGTGAGTGTGCCTTGTGATGGGTGTCCCATCCTGAGTTGTTCTCTACCTTGTGCCCATGGGCACTTCCCATGACCCTGAGTAGCACAAATTGTTACAAAAAATGGATGGATGAAAAATGAAACTGAAACACCTGGTTTTAGACAACAATAATTCATTAGTATGGTGTAGAGCCTCCTTTTGTGACCAAAACAGCATCGGTTCATCTCGGGAATGAGAGATATGAGTCCTGCACAGTGGACAGAGGGATTCTGAGCCATTCCTCTTGCAGAACAGCAGCCAGGTCACTATGTGATGCTGGTGGAGGAAAACATTTCCACCATCTGTGTATTTTCTGTTGCTTTCGCTCTTTGCTGCTACAGCTAATATAAACTGATAACATATCAGATCCTTGATAATTGAATATTAATGTGACCTTGCCCCAAAATCTTTATCATTACTGACTCGTGCCTCCTTAATGACCCACACACACCTTGAGCTAGTGTGTCCTTCACTGAAATACTTGGGATTTTTATGGTTTTTGGTGGACCGTGGAATTTAGAGGTACAGTCGCTCGCCACTTCGTGCCTCGATTTTCGCGGCTTCACTCTATCGTGGTTTTTTCAAATACAGTACTGTGCTCATTAGAGTATATACGTACTGTGCTCATTAAAATGTATACAGTACTGTACTCATTAGAGTATATACGTACTGTGCTCATTAAAATGTATACAGTACTGTACTCATTAGAGTATATACGTACTGTGC
>JAODKN010000134.1:2929054-2953334 GCA_026774425.1 Petrocephalus zakoni
CCCCCCCCCCCCCCCCCCCCCCCCCCCCCCCCCCCCCCCCCCCCCCCCCCCCCCCCCCCCCCCCCCCCAAAAAAAAGAAAAAGTCTGATGTCTTTGTGCAGAAGCAGATTTTGTGCAAAAGCCAGGTATGTCCTATTCCCCTACAAAAGGAAACAGAGGTTGTGTTAAACACTGGGAAAAATCTTTACTGCATCACTGAGTAAACATCAGCAAATTAAACTTTTTTAAATTTGAAAGCTGCCTCATCATATTTTGGCAGAAAAATGATTTAGACCATGCAGAGCTAGACGCTTCAGGAAGCTGAGCACCAAGCAATATTCAGCACCCAATGGAAGCGTATCCAAGTCTAACACTTTGAGCAACACACCGCAGCAAGACTCCATAGCAGGGCTGGCTCGTACCAGTGGGGCCATGCAGCTCTTAAGGTTTGTGGCTGGCTTCGCCCACCCCTTCCTCTCCCTCACAGTCTGGGTTGGCGGAGTGGAACTCAGCCACGTAGAGGCTTTTATCAATGCTGCTGGGAATGGGCTTGATGTCGGTCACTAGTTGGTCCTCAATGCTCTTCAGGTTGAATCGGTCCTCGGATGTAATCAGGTTGATGGCGAGGCCCAGGTGACCAAATCTCCCTGAATGAGGGCCACAATTAGGTACAAACAAACAAGAAAGCTAAAAAAGTCTTATAAACTTTTGCAACATAGTGATTGTCAAAACTGATTAACAGAAATTTTTAATTTATGATCTGGGGTGGCTTTCCCGAAAGCGAGCACTTAGTGAATAACGAACAAGATAAAGAACAATGTTGGGCAAGAACGAACGAGGTCCACGTGCGTTTCCCAAGACCCTTAGTTATTTCAGAAATGACAAACGAACTTTAAGTAGTACTTTGTTGGCTCCTCCCCAGCCTCCACGTAAGAAAATCACGGACAGTCGATAACAGGAACATCAATCCCACGTATTTTAATGGAGATCAAAACAAATTTGTTGAAAATATAAAAATCTCAAAATGGGATGCTGCTTCCTTAAGAGAGCAAAAGGAAGTAACATTTCTCAAAAGCAGCTTTAACCCTTTGAGGCCGATGAACGCATTTTGCGTTCACTTTTGAATAACTTTGCGAATAAATGACGCTCATGCAAAAAACTCTAGAAGACTCATCCGATGGCGTCATAGAGGTTTTATTTGGTTTATTCTGTGTGTGAAACTTACGAATGGGCCAACTGAAAACGAGAGAGAGATTTCTTGCGCTCTCGCCGGGCGCGCGTGCTCTGCGCTAGGATAAAGTGGCGCTCCTGCGTAAAAGCGCAGTCATTGGCGAGCGGCTGCGGAGAAGCGATCACTCTACTGTAGAATACTGATCGAGAACAGGGACAACATTTTATTTCAAATCATGCCAGCCAAAAAGTATTCAGGCAATGCTAGAAAGAGGGCACAAGGATGGACACTTCATGGCAATGTGCACGCTGTGATGTTGAACAAATGGAATCATCCCCATAACTTTTTTGAAACTTGATATTTTATTAGATATATCAAACATTATATATATATATATATAAGCTAAAGTCTAAGTTTCTGTATTAAATTGTATGTTATTTACTATTTGTTACTATTTGTGTATTTTTCTATTTATACATCTAATTTTATTTTATGTTTTAGTATTAGTAGTGTTACAGTGTGTAATCTATATTTCTGTTTTTGAATGTCTGAAAATGGTGTTTTACTGTTTTACCATACATCTTTCTAAACGCGTTCTTTCTAAAGTTATATCTGAACTGAAAACAATATTTACAATTTACAAACAGGTGCCTAACATTAATTCAAAAATGTCAAAATCCTGTTTTTTCCACAAATGGTATATGAAATGCATACCCATTATCTACAAAGTGGCAACTGTGCACCATTTATATATTAATAAATAATGAAAAATACTACTGCTACCTTGTCTCTAATACGAATAAATCATAGACCGCAGTACAGATGCATCCTGCTTGCTATGCTTCTGTGGCATCTACGATTTACCTACATGGTTATGGAGGGGAGCACTGACCCATACAAAATTGCCACGATAAACTGGAAAAGCCAAATCTGTTTAAATTTCTGGTGTGTTCCATTAGAAGTTGAAATTTCTCAGTTCCAAAACTGGATGGCCCCCGAAAGTTTGTTTAAAAAAAAAAAAGCTCAAGGGCCATAAGAAAGGAAGTCTAAGGTGTCTCAGTAGCAGTCTGAGCCAGTAGCAGGAGCTGGTGGAATAGCACACTGTCTGCAGAGACCTTACCTGATCTGCCAATACGATGAAGGTAAGTCTCAGCATTTTTTGGGAAGTCAAAATTGATGACAACATTCACAGCCTGGATGTCAATTCCTCTAGTGAAAAGATCTGGTTTGTGGAAAGATAGATAATGCATTTGAACACTGTCCTGACAGCCTTCAAGTTACAGCTGTATCAGAATGAAAATAATACTTGCAGCAAAAAGCATTTCATCCCTAAACAGAACTTACACGCCTGTGATCCAAAGCAGCTTTATGGTAAATGCAAATATGGGTAATGTTGCTCTAATCTTAGTTAAGCATAATGGCCAGATATTGAATAAACATTACATCTATAGCATTTACAGTCAAGCCCAGAACTATTCATACCCCTGGCAAATTTTGACTTAGTTACTTTTATTCAACCAGCAAAGCCATTAAAAGTCCAACTGTGAACTGAGAAAGATTGTCAAATGTGACTTTACATACAATTTGCAGCCATCACTAAAATTAAGACAACTTAAAAAGCAAAATTATAATTAAACAGACTTATAATTACATTTTATTTTGGGGCTACACTGTCAAACACAGGCCAACATAAATAACCGTAATAGGCAGAAAAGTATAACAGTACACCCACCTGTGCAGACCAGGTTCCTGCACAGTCCATTTCGGAAGTCATGGAACACACGGTTCCTGTACTCCTGCAAATTCCATGGGGGTAGTCAGTGAGTCAGTCGGCCAGTTGGCTGATTTGCAACCTTTTTGCCATTTGCACAAGTACAGGCACTTCCATTGCTTCTCTTCACCTACCCCGTCTTGCTTTCCATGAGACACACAGACACATATACAGTTGAGAGCAAGCTTGGGGGTCATAGCACGAGGTCAGCCAGCATGCAGCACCCCTGGAGCTGGGGGTGAAGGGCCTTCCTCAACGGTCTAGGTCTACTATGCTGAGGCTAGAGCTCAAACCACCGACCAGTGGCACAGAGGCTTAGCCCACAGAACCACACACCAGTGAGTTCTTATGCCCACCATACTCGTAGTCTGACAGCCTCAAAACTAACCTGCATCATCTTGGCATGGATGTAGAAGCAGGAGTAGCCCAACTGGGTGATCTTCTTGGCCAGCAGCTCCACTCTTTGAGTGGAGTTACAGAAAATTATGGACTGGTTTATTTGCAGCTGTGGAGCAAGTGCAAAACTCAGGAATCATGCGAGGAGGAAGAAAGCCGTACTCCAGCTCCCAGTGTTCAAATTCCAGAGTAAAGGATCCATAAATCGCCATCGAAGCACAGCAGAAATAAATATTTTAAACTGGCCTAAATGAAGCATTGGTAAGTAATAAACATTTATAGCAATGGTGGGCAATCTTATCCACAAAGGACCAGTGTGTATCTAGGTTTTTAGAATAATCTATAGGTCAGGTGCTCAAACCCAGGTGTGAGGACACTTCACCCAATCAGTCCTCAAATTAGTAATCTAATTAGGGAGCTGCAGTGAAAACCAGCAAGCACAATGGCCCTTTCTGGATAAAACTGCCTATCCTTGCATTATAGGAACAGCCCATTACAGTAAGAACAGCTTTATTTTACACAGCTTTCATTAATGTTTAAACATCTGTTGCTATTACTACAAAGTGTAATGTATGGCATTGCAAGAACTACATATAAATCAGTAACTGTGTGGTGGTCAGGTAAAATACTTCTTAAATCATGCTGAAAATGCTACTTTTTTGAGACTGATATTTTAGGGAGTTATTTGATGCACTTGGAACCAGAACTTTGAAAATCTTTCTAGTATTCAAGTGGTTTCCAGTGACAAATTCCAGCCAGGTAATGGGGTATAAGTGTATATAAGAACAGGTGGGCATTCCTTACCCTGGAGAACAGCGTGTTGAGACAGTGCACTTTCTGCCTCTCAGTCACATACGCATAGTACTGGGTGATGCCCTTCAGAGTCAGCTCATCCATGAGGTTAATCTCATAGGGTTTCTGCAGGTGCTTAGCCTATGGAGGAGTGAATAAACAGATGGACAGCCCATGAGATACAGGAATCAATACATCATATATATAATTAAAAAAATATATATATATGCTGTTCAATGCTGTTACCATGAATTTCTGGACACTGATGGGAAAGGTGGCAGAGTACAGCAGGATCTGTCGGTTCTTGGACAAGAAGCCAATGATATCCTCGATCAGGACGACAAAATCTTGTGACAGCAATTTGTCTGCCTAGAAGAAGGGTGTTGGGAGTCAGAAAACAAAGCCTATTTGCAGTGTGCACACAAATCCCAGCATAAACGCTCTGATTTCAAGCGGAGATAATCTATCCTGATTCTGAAGAACAAGTTTCCCCCAGATGCCTGTATCATTAAATCTCAGTCCCAACAATTTCTGCTCACAGCAGAAACATCTCTAGTAAGATGCTCACTGAAAATATGACAGTATTCTCTCCCTGACATTTTTCCACTTGCCAATATAGGTCAACAGTTTCCCTTATGTACCAACTCATTACTGCATATGCCTGATATGGAAACGTCAAGAGCAAGCACCAATACAAGGATGAACCGGCCCACTGCTCTTTCTGTGATCAATCTCTATTAACTGCACCTAATATTAAAATGTATAATCATAAAAGTACTTATATGTTGAATTTCTAAATGAATGTAGAATTAACATAAAGGGCATATGGGTCACTGTCAAACTCATTATTATAAAATATAGTCATACCCCATCTTACATTATTAATTGGTTCCAAGAGCCATGTCATATGCCGAATTTTGACGTAACTCAAAAACAACGCTTTAAAAATGCCTGGAAGGAATACTAAATAAAAAGTAATTTCCATTGACGTAAATGATCATTATAAAAGTCAGGGATCACTTCGCAATTTTAAAAGTCAATGTTCACCTAGTATTCAGAAAAACAAAATGAAAATAGTGTAATAAAAGTGACTACATTAAATATTTCGTACTGTGTTTCTTGAAAATAAATTACGTAATTTATGTAAGTTTCGTCAAGGCCCTTCAGTCATCTGATGTTGTGTATATCAATGTAAATGGACCATGTTCATTTAAGTGAATTCTGTTCATTATTTACTTAAAATCTAATTCTTACAAGCAAAAGCAAAAGTCAATTATTTTCCTCCTTCATCTCGCTTGTTTAAAGTAATATGTGTCGCGAGTGACGTAAAGTTGCAAAAAAATGACCGTGTGTAATCAATTACGACAGACGAGCGACGTAAAGTGCAAGGTTTGCGCAACTCTCCGATCAGCAGCGCTTTGCGCTCAATCAAAAAAGAGAGGCATGGTTTGCGATACGCTCTCCCGTCATTCCGCTGGCATGCCCGTTTCAACGGTAATATTATATAATATTGACGGCATAAATTTATATCAATAAGGAAAGGACAATATAAACTTTATCCTACATTTTGATTTCATTTTGATGCATTGTTTCTATTGGTCACACAACAATGTGAGTTAAACTGAGTTTGAACTTTGCCCACGATCCGCAAACAAGAGCCATTTTCATTTTCAAAAACAAAATGATACACTGCTCTGTCAAACTTATTACAAAAAAATACTAGAATTACTTAAAATGAAAGGAACTGGTTTTCAATATTTTATAGGTTGTAGTAACATTTAGCCAAAAAGACAAACTATTGGTTTTGACTGTAGTAAGAGACACTGCTTTCTGTTTTAATCGCAGTCCTCAGATCTCAACCAGTCATACTGCAATTTCTTATGCATGTCTCAGAAAAGTGCAGATCTTCAGCCATTGATGTCACTTTCCTTGGCCCAGAATGTTTCGGGTCACTGTTGCTTCCTGTCAACCCTCTTCTGAGTAAACAGTGGGTCAGTCTGCACTTTGGCGCCTAACTTTCTGGCTATTTGGCAATAAGAGAATCCTTCTCTACTCAATTTCAATCTGAGCCCTTTGTTCAATTGTTGTGCGTTTTTAGCCATTACAAAACAAAAAAAAAATTGACATCACTTGTGATACAATACAACAGAACATTGAAATGAGGAGCAGACTGAGTGCATTAAACCTCTCACAAGATGATCTGGGACAAAGCAGACAAGTGGCTATTGTTTAGTTAATCAGGACAATCTTGAGAGGCCAAGAGCAAAGTTCTGACATTAGTTAATAGAATTCCAACACAAAGTTAATGTCAATGCACGAAGGACACCTGATATTCAAACCAATAGTTTCAGCTTTTGTGGCTAAATAATGTGTCACTACAAGCTATAAAATATTGAAAACCAGATGTTTTAAGTATTTTTTCCCAAACTTTTCAAACAAGAAAAGTGTTATCGCTATTTTTTTTTTTTTTTTTTTAAACTCAGAGGGTGAGCCCAAACTTTTGAGTAACAAAATGCTGCATGTGTTAACGCAACCAAAGAAAAACCACATTACGATTATTTCCCAACCTTACTGAAAAGATATTCTTTAATAAAAAAATATGTAGTCAAAATTGGTTCTGCTAGACCACACTGTATGCACATTTAAATTCTCCCAACCTCCATAAAAATTGAGTCAGTTGGCCTAGCTAATAGGGGTGAGCAATATTATCACAACAGTATTTTTCACTTTTTGGACAGTGACGGTATTACTTTTTTCTAAGTATTTTTCCCCTCAAGTTTTAAAACCGAACCAGTTCCAAATAACAGAGGATTCCTTTTTTGGAATAAGACTCCCCTCTAATCAAAGCCTGGACTGGGTCTGATGTTCCACTTGTCTTTTGTTACTCCCGTCTCCCAACCTTTCTTATTAGCGTATACCAGGCTTAAGTGGCTATTTTTGTGAAGCACCTTCCATTAAAGCAGCAACGTATATAAGAGAAATGCAAAAACCACTGAACACCTCCCAAAACAAATCACCATTGGGAATTCAATCAGTATTGTTTACTGCTCAGCCTAACCAGCAGAGTCACAAGCAAAAACAGCATAGCCACGACAGCATAATATACAGTCATATTTGCTAGGGAAAACTTCAACAGCCTGACAGAGGCTTCAAAACATCTCACCTCATCCATCACCATCATTTGGACTCTGTCCACTTTGGCCACCCCCTTCTTGATAAGGTCCAGGATCCTACCTGGGGTGGCTATCACCACGTGAACTGGCAAGAGGGACAATTAAACATTAAAATCTTATTTCGTACTGGAATTAATTTTCAGTTTTAAATTCATTATTCAATGTAGTAGCAACATATTAAATTCAACTGAATGTGATGTGCCATTAGACTGAGCACGCACATAAACACCTGTGTAAAACCATGCAATTCAGAAGTTACCCCAACTACCCAATCTGGACTAGTTTTACAGTAACATAGGCTATAAACTGCAGTTACCTATGAGGGGCCACCTTAGGTTATTAAACGTTAATAAATCATGCATTCAAATCAGAGCATGTGAGCGGAGCTCAGAAAGCGGAGCGGTTTTTTAAATTAAGGCTGGAGCGGTCACTCTGTCCCACTCCGCTTTCGCTCCAATACCGCGCACACTACGACTCTGAGGCGTGCCCAAATCTACCCAGAATTCATCTGTACAATTATTGCACAAATTGGTAAAGATGGAATACGCAAAGTACTTCACAAAGGAGACCGATAGGTCATACAAATGTAATATTTCTGTTAAATGTTAAGGATGTTTAATTTTACAGGCTCGTTTAATTTTTTATGTGCATGAAAGGCACGTAAATTTCTTCAGCAGCTACGCTAATTGTTAATTGTTAGATAATTTATGTTCAAAACGTGGATGCTTAGCCCACGGATTTCTTTATTTATTTATTATTCTTTCTTTATTGATTTCCTTTATTTATATAATCCTATTTTTTTGTGAAATGCAATTGTCAAACCTGTCCGTTGTTGCCAATATGTTGTTTAAAAATAAATATTTTCTATTCTGAGTGACGTTGCTCATATTTCGTTATGATATAAGGCTTCGGTTTAAGGTGACATTTGTTAGGCATGCAGATTATTTGTCCCCCTTTTAAATTGGAGCGAGCGTGGAGCGATTTGACTGGAGCGGGAGGAAATTTTAGTGGAGCGAGGAGCGCTGTTGAGCGGAGTGGCTTACTGCGAATTAGAGCGGAGGGGCGGCGGAGCCAACAGCCTCGTGAGCGAGCAGCGGAAATTCTCACCGCTCCGCTCACATGCTCAAATATTTGCATATATACACCCGCATACACATAGATATAGCAACTACTGGGCTGCATACAGGGTGAGATTAATCTATTTAATTTAATTAATAGATTAATCTATTTATCTATAGATTAATCTATTCCACTTCTTTACTGATGGTTTGATTAATCTAAACGATTAGTTTTCCTCCAGAAAAATCAAACTGATAGTCTCATTTAAATTTTAGACAACACTTCTGTGTGCGTTCCCTCTTCAGGTGCTTGTGCTGCTGACGCATGCCATCGAACCTTTGCACAGTGTAAAACAACCTTTTTGTGATAATTTGAACTATTACCATAATTACTTAGTGATATGTAAGGAAAAGGGCTTCATGAATCAAAAAGGTAATTTCATTATGTTCAAAGATAAAAGTGATAGTTTTCAAGTGGGTGGCACTAATGAAGAGAAGGAATCGCAGTGCATGACAGTTGCAGTCAAAATATACAACCTATTTATTGAACAAATTTTGCAAACAACTTAAAGACTAAAAGTTTCAAGCATCCAAAGGCAGGCATTTAGAGGTGATTGTCAAAAGTTGTATTACACTGAACAAGTCTTAGAAAAGGAATAAATAGTAAATATTTTTTTTGTAAACCAACTACACTGTTAATGTAAACAATTCGGTAACTTTGGCTCGACAGTATTTTCAATAAATGGTTGTCTGTTCCACATCCGACCATTTAAAACTGAAAAGTCTCCAGACAACAGACATGGCTCCTTTTTTCAGTAAAAGTTCTTCTGTGTATTCTACAGCTTCTCTGTCTATTTTCACCGCTCAGTAACTCTAATCCTGCGTTCGTTTATCTCTTTCTGAGTAGCAACTCAGAAAGCGTCCCTTTCTATCGGAAACACGCCCCTTTTCCGAGGCTGAAGTCGGATTTGAACGAGATTCCCCGTGACGTCATTTCAACATGGCAGTCAATAATCAGTGCTTTACTGCTTCTCTATTTTATATATTTCAAAATTGTTATATTATTAAATGTATACTACTAGTTATGAATGTAATCACACGCGGTCTTTTATGTGAAGTAATAAATGTCTTTCCATGAACTTTCACGCTCAGATCACAACAATTACATCATGTTCGTGGAGGCAGCCATGTTTGTCCGAGTTGTGTAACTCATATGGGAAATTGGTCGGTTGTGACGTGTCGCACCTCGGACTTCGTCGGGATAATCGAACTCACCATAACATGCATGTTTAGCGGTGTACCAGTAGAAATGGTCCCCCCTTAAGCAGTTTCGTTGTTTAGGCTATTTAAACCGGTATTACAGTATAAGAAAAATCCATATCATAACAAAAATAAATACCAGTTTTCGGTATGAACCGGTATACCACCCAGCACTAGTAAGTAATAAAGTGATTTAGAAAAGGAGTTTGCAAAACACCTAAGCCAAAACCTACCGGTTTCATCAAGCCTCATGATGTCATCCCTAAGGTTGGTGCCCCCTGTAGTGGCCATGATTTTGACCCCTCCCAGGTGCTTGCTAATCTGGATGCTGATTTGGCTGACTTGCAGGGCCAGCTCTCGGGTGGGCACCATGACCAGAGCTGAAGGAGACAGCCAGGGTTAGGTGCAACTGTTCCCTGAAGGGCACACGCTGTGCCGACGGCTGGGGAGGTGGAGCGTGTATGATTACCAAGGGCTCTGTCCATATGTCGGCGCCTTGTACACACGCCTTCTGGAGGTACAGCGTGTGCAGTAACCAGACACACGAAGGGTGAGCATCCACATGTAAATATTACAGCAAGCTTGCAGTGCAAGCTTAAACTTCTTGCCCATTTATCATAAAGGTTTGTTGAAAGCATGTAGATGTGAAATAGGGAGGATGACTGGCTCACCCTGTATGTAGTCTTTCTTTAGGTCTATCCTCTCTAGGAGGGGAATGAGGTAGGCGCCACTCTTGCCCGTGCCATTTTTGGCCCGAGCCAGTATGTCCCTGCCTGACAAAGCAATGGGAATGCTCTCCTCCTGAGAAAAAGAGAAAGATCACAATTTTGGCCTTATATGAGTACATTTCAAAGTACTTCTGAAATACTGCAGTTCATGACTGAGCAACTGAGGAAGTCAACCAGCCTACCTGAATAGGAGAAGGCTTCTCCCAACCCATCTCAAAGATACCCATCAGCAGCTCCCGCTTCAGACAGTAATCCTCAAACTCATTGCCTTTTGTTGCTGTGACATCCTGGGGGGGGGGGATGTCACATCAGTACTGGACAAGACACTTTACCAGAGCTTGCAGTGGTCATGTCCATCTAAATAAGGATGTCAGCCTTTTCCAATTTTCCAAGCACCTATACCCAACTGTCCATTCTCCATGTTGCATAATGTTGATTGTGTAGTAGCTGAACCACACAGACTTACAGAGGTTTTAACACGCAGGTCTTTCGGGGGAAGCTGCAGGCACTTCTTCCAATCATCACCAAACCTTTAACAAGTTTAACAACATTTAAGGTGGGGGGAAAGGGACTGGACAGCCAAGAGAGATGGACAACTGAACAACATCAAATTTTTCACAGGAAAACAACATACCTGATACCACTGCTGGTTTGCAGGACACTAGCTCCTTTCTGAGGTGCAGTGGGGGTCTTCCCTGGCTGAGAGCCAACAGCTAGGGGTCCTGAAGAAACAGGGGCAGGCTTGGGCTGCCCCCTCATCTGCCCGTTTTGCTTGTTCAGTCCCATGACCACAGTGGCAGGGTTTTCTGTTCTTGCAGTTGCCATTGCCAAGGAAAGTTCCAGATTCGTTTAAATCACAAGCTCGTCTTTAAAATGCTCCTTCACTTATCTCAGTGGTTTAAAGATGTAAGACTGACAACTGTTCTCTTGAGATTTTATAACTTAGTTTTATACTTATATATTTTTATATACACACATTGACTCTTCAAAATAAAGAGCATCTGCCGTACAAAAGTTTATATACACAAATACTCTTCCATATGAAGAGAAGTAAGCATTTATGAGAATAAATAAGTTACATACACGCACACAATATAGAAAATTATATGTAAACGTGTATCATGAAATAGAAGTTCTGGGTAAGAACAGCTAAGGCAATTTCAACAGACCAAAGTCTTCCAAAGTTTTGGGGTGTTTCAGTTCAAATGTTTTTTCCCTCCACTGAGCCTTTGAGTATTCTCGGGATGTTCTGTATTTATAATCCTGCACTTAATGGTGCTTAAATTCAGGTAAGATGCTTAGCTTAGTCTTGTACTTGTTGCTTTGTAGGTACGTCACCAATAGTAGTCCTGCTGAGAACAGTAAATTACGGTGAATGCACCACCCGGGTTTTCAGTCAAAAAGAAATATGTATTTGAGTGTCACTATGGTTCTTTCACAGTGTTTGGCTCCTGCTTTCTGCTTCAGCCAGAAAGATGGCTACTCCGTGTCCTGTAGGAGAGGAAGTCTCAGCTTCTGGGCTCCTTTGCGAAATAAGCCAGCCACCTGGTTCTCAGACCTGTCAAGGTGTGGGAGCATTGTCAGGGCACCATTAACATATGAACCGTACGGAGGTCACGTATAAAACAGCTTTAAATTGCACTCGCACATACTTGACAAAATATTCAATGCAACACAAATATTACAGATAATACACCAAACTTTTGTAAACTGGAGTATTTTTAGTTAAAAATACTCAAATACGGAACAATACTCCCACAGAGAGCACACAAAGTCACCTGCAGGCACTACTCTACGGGACGTTTTGGCTGGTATTTCCACAAAAACGCACTCATATCGCACTTAAAATTACTTAACTGTGGACAAAGTCTTGAATTAAAGACGGACTGTACATAGAGCCCTTGTTTATTGCAGGGAGAGAGCAGCTTGTATCTGCTGATGGCGGCTAATTCCCCGGCTCCCACTGGGCACTCGGCCCACGGCCCCGAAAGCCAAATCCCGGGGGGCTCGCTAAACGCCCGCGCCCCATTATTCCCACAGCGGTGGGATGCCGGTATAAAACGCGGATCCCGCCATTTATATTGAGTATAGGGGCCCTTCCCCGAGTGCAGCGAGGCTGCCAATCGGCGCTAACAATACCGACTCGTCACCTAAATAAATGTAATGAGTCTAAAAACTAAATACATGTCTTTAAGTAATAATAAAAAAAACTAAAAGTTAATTCGCCCGAAACCAGAACAGATACTAGGACAGTGGCACCCACCGATTTGCGAGTTTTCCTCACTGGATTTGAATTACAAACATTTTAAAAACCGATCCCAAGCAGCTTAGAAGCGCCACAGCACCAAGCCGGCCGCGGGACGGCGCACCGCGGTACCGCGCCCGTTACGCCGGTAACGCAACGCCCGTTACGCCCGCTACGCCGGTAACGCGCCACGTTACGTGTCACTGACCGTCTCTCTTTGCAGGTAATTCATGCCGCCGGCAACAAAAGGAGGGAGTTGGCCTGCAAGAGGGCGAAGCGGGGACTTTCGGAGAGGCGGGCGGCCCGTTAGAGAGGCGCAGCCAGTTACGTTACGCCGAGCGCGCGGTACCGGCGCCAGTTACACGTTACGCCGAGCGCGCGGTACCGGCGGCGGCCCGGCGCGAGAGCGGCGCCAGGTGCACGCTCCGCTTCGAACGTCCGAGAAAGTCCCGCGCGAGCCGGAGAAGGGCGAGCCGCGCGCACGAGCGAGCTGTCAGCCAGCGACACGCGCCCAACTTCAACCGAGCCGCTGGAGCAACTTTTCCGCAGCGAAGCGGGGGACGGCGACAAAGCGGCAAATCCGTGCTAGCGATTCGGCTACTGGGAGCCAGCGAGCGTTCGGATTACTATGCACGGCTGGTTACAAGTTGTTAAATAAAAATACTCGCGAACCCAGAAAAACAAACATCGGCAACAGTGCTCATACTGCTCGAAATAACTTATCTGCTCAAAGTGCTACGTTTTAACTATAGTGGGTAGCTAGCTGGCTAGCTAAGGTTAACGAACACACATTTCGCTGTTGTTGGCATGAACGGACACTGTTAGTTTGTTATACCTTTTCAATCAAGTGAAAAGAGCGCACAGATTCAACTACCTTTTCCTTGCGATGGGGTTTTCTTTAGTCGTTTAAAACAGACTATCTTTCAATTACTCTATTGAAACGTATGAGCTCTCAGGAAATTCACTGCGATCAACTCGTCTTTCTCTATTGTTGTCTCTTCTCTGTGAAATTTGGAAATTCAACATGGCCGTCCTCTTTCTCTCTCGTTCGCCGTTTCTTTGCGCCCAGGCCAATGCATGACGTTACCAATGCGCCGTTACGCGGTGCCGGATGGGTAATGTAGTTCGCTACGTAATCCCGTCAGTCAACACACTAATTGTATTGAATTAAAAATATGCAAAATATATATTTTTTTTTTATTAAATTAGTTGATTTCTCACGTTTTCTCATGAAACGATGCTATGTAACAATGCTGTAGGTTACACTGACGTTCCCTTACCGAGTCGCGGTAATATTTATATTAATTCATTTTAAAAACACGGGATAATATAATATAACACGGGAACTGTACAGGGAATTTACCATCTCAATACTGTGACGTTCCTCGTTTAACTGTTTGCGTTAGCTCTTAGGCCGGTGGCTGCAATAGACAGGGATGCTGCCATATATTTTGGGGCCCGTGAAAACAGATCATATTGCTTGTTAGGGTCACGCTGGGGAGGGTCAGGTGTACAATTGAAAATAATGAATAAAGATATTGTATGCTGGAATGCATTGTCATTAAATTTATACACATATACTGGCAAAGAGTAGAAATCAGCAACTTCTGCAAGTAAATATTAAAACAGATTCTGCTAAAGTGCTGCTCCCAAAAAGTTTTTTTTACGAAAGAAAAAAAAAACACTATTCTTTATCAATAAATGTTTGGTATTTAAACATTAAATTTGTAGTTTATGAATGTACCAAATATTACATTGTTGGAATACAGTGAACATAAAAAATAGTTGTATGGCAGGCATATAAAATCATGGTGTATTTTGGCAAATAAGTACACTTTCTGCTGTAATTTTAAGGATTCATAGGTGTATTTTCTAGCCTTTGATGGCTTCATGTAGAAAGTGAGTCTTACCTTTTAGGTTTAGGTTAGTTCAAATAAAATAACTTGTGACCATAGGTGTAAATTAATGGGAGTACACTTTACACAGCATGTAGTTAGAGTATGGAATAGTCTTCTTTGGTTCATTTAAATCAGAGTTAGGTAAGATTTTAACAACCCTGAGCTATTAGTGGAATTCTACTCAAACAATGGGCTGAATGACCTCCTCTTATTTGTGAATTTCTTATGTTTATTAAGCTAACACTGAGATTACAGTAACCCAACTGCTATGCGACAATACCCAGCAAGGCAAAGATACCCAGGTTTCAGATTCGGTTCTGTGGTTAATTCAGGTAACAAAGCAGGTTTGTTTTTAAGAAGACAAGAGTTCCTGATGAAGAGCTGATTTCTGGCCAGATACATAAACTGGTCATTAAACTTATCTGAGACATAAAAAGCATTTCTTAGGAGTAGCAGTAGCAGTTTTTCTGTATCAGTCAGTTTTTAAGACCAAGAGGATGGCATTTTACAGTTTAACTGAATGCTCTGGATGAAGAAAAAACTTTGCTTTATGTAGTCTTCTGTCTGCATCATGCAGCTTTTTTTCTCTGACAGAGAAAGCTGTGTTTGTCACTCCTTTGGTGTGTGTGTGTCGATGCTTACGAAGAGCTCCTAACCACGCACAGAGGATGTGACATCATCCTTCCTAAACCACACACCGTTGGTGAAGACCCTCTCAAAGGTCAGTTCTAACACATCATGACGACAATCACTTGTTTATTTGTAATCTCAAAAATTGCTGTAAAGTGGCTGTAACAAAAATAAACCCTTAGGTAATAAAAAATTTTGAGACAATGTTAATTAATGTGGACTGCAAAAAAAACTCTACATATTGCCAGTTTGTTAGTATAAATATTAAGACATAAATAATACTATTACACACTGCTGCCTCCACTTTTTATTACACACGTGCCCTTCTGCTACTGGATTTTTGCAGTTCGGGCCAGATTCAGCTCGTCCAGTTTTAGGGAATAGAGGGTGAATCTCAATATGCATACTTGACCATACTTATGTTCTCATGTACCCGTTTTTCAGCATCTTCCACTGCCGACGACCAGTTCCAATACAACGATCACATGAACAGAGGACAGTAAAAATCCCTGGATGTTGTTCTTGCTCCGCCCCAAATATCAAGGATGCGTCGGTTATATCCTTGCTATTTAAGACCAGTTCCATGATTCATTGCACACTAACTTTGTTCTTGGGAGGCAAGGTAGCAAGACCAGTCTTGCCAAGACCACAAGTACTGTCTTTGTGTTCTTGGTATTGAGATTCACTCAGAGGCTTGATGAGTAACGGGCTGGTGAGCAAATATCAGCTTTCACCTTTGCCCCCACTGCTTATGCTCATTGTTGAGGCATCCGATTGGTCACTACTTCGGCTGGAGGGCCGTGATTGGATGGGATGGTAACAGGGCGGCTGGGTGTGATTGAGCTGATGCGAGAAGCCCTGTGGGAGAAGGATGTATGCCTGCTCGGGGAAGACAGTGTGTAAAAAGTTATGATACTCAGGATAGGGAATTATGGGATCCAAAGTGCTGTCTCTGAAGTATGATGGGTAAGTGGCACAGTCTACTGGCAGATGGCGATGTGGCTGGACGTGCATTCTCTGTGCCGTCTCGCAGTTCACTGACATGGAGGACTGCGTGTGCGGCAGGTGCTGCTCTCTGCCTTCTTGTTTTGCCATCATGGGTTGACTACCTGAGTGGTCCTCAGCTGACTGGGTGACAGGAGAATGAGAAGGAGGAGCCTTCTGAGAACCAGGGCTACTCCGGCGCAGAGATGGAGCTATCTGTGTGGGTGTGGCCAACGGAGAGGGACAGAGACTGTGGCCTGGAGACTGCACTGGGGTCCCTAGGAGAGAGAGAGGTGTGCAAATAAGTTATGCCCATAATGTGAGCCGTACTGGATAATCAGTATGGAAAATGGGTGGATGGACAAATGGATGATTAGCAGTTTTCTTAGATTTAGGGTGATATTTTTTAATTATGTACACTATCACCACCTGCAACACAAAAGTGTGCGGCTGCATGTGTGTGAGCACGCTTTTCTCACCATTGGTGCTATGTGGGCAGGATTGTGGCGTGCACCGAGGAGGTGACAGGGAATCAGAGGGTTCTGCCATTTTTGGATTTTGGCTGCGTGATCCCTTACCGCGTAACACATCTGTTACCTGGAATTAGAAAATGGATGTTCTTAAGTAATGGTGATTAATCGTCATTGTTGACACACCACAGCACGCAACAACGAAATGTGTCCTCTGCATTTAACCCATGTGACATTGTGGCACAGCAGGGGGCAGCTACGTGAGCGCCCGGGGAGCAGTGCTTGGGGACGATACCTTGCTCAGGGTATCTCAGCGGTACCTGCGGGTCAGGGACTCGAACTGGCGATCTTTCGATTACACGGTTGCGTCCCCAACCACTACACCACTTGCCTGCCCCAAGCCAGTTAAATACTAAAGATATACTAACTAGCACAGAAGAAAGGTGACAGTGATGGTCAGAATGATTCAGACTGAATTACTAAGTTACCAAAAATATTATTACTACTGCAAGAAGTAAAATTGAGTGTTAAAAAGAAATACAGAAAAACCCAACCTACGTTACTGTAAGGTAACATGCATCTATATATAATAACCACTAGAGGGGAGTGTTTCCAAAGAATGTACAAAATACATACTTGCATGGGTATAAAGAACAGTGCACTATAATTGTAGTTGTATCAAAAACAATAAATCTGCTGTTGACTCCCACTAAGATGACCCTCTATCTCTCTTAAGCCACTGTGCCAGCTATTGAGATTGCTACCATTGTCTCTGCTTTGCATGTTGAGTTTTCACCATAACCTGCCTACGCCTCCTACAGCCACCCCCTTTTTGCCACCTTCTTATTCTTGGCAACCATCAGGGCAGTGTCGTTGTGGTAGTTCTTCAGGCTGCTGTCAGCTCCGTTCTTCAGCAGCACACGGACGGCTTCCACCTGGCCCCGTCCGCAGGCGCTGTGCAGGGCCGTGTTGCCGCTGTAGGACTGCATGTTCACATTGCTGCCGCTCTGCATGGGGCGCAGGGAAGGAAGTCAGGGTCAGTGGTGTGCCAGAGGCACACATCGAAGGCAGTGGGAGAGGGTGATGTCACAAGAGTGCCTCCTACTGGTGAACGTCAGTCATAACATTCAATATACACTCTGAAATTGCAAAATCACAGAACAAAGGAAAAGATGAGTAGCTGATGAGGAGAAAGTCATGTATGGCGATGAGGACTCAACAGAGACTGATTCACAGAGAAGACCCACCTCGATTAGGAGGCTGATCATCTCCATGCTGTTATTCTCCACAGCATGAATGAGGGCACTCCGTCCACTTTTGAAATCCTGAAGGAACATGGAGAAGGCTCATGGATACAGTGGACAGTTTGACCAGCGAGCCTCTTATATGGGTTTTAACATGTAGAAAGTCAGTGTTTCACGGGCTCAGCCTTAAAGGACCAGCAGCAGAACAATGACCATGCAGCAGTGGACCCTCATACCTAACAATGACGTGCAAACAAAATCAATGACCCTCCGCTGATTGGAAAGGGGAAAGCTAGGGGCTCTTTCCTGTGTTCCTCTATATGCATGGTTCTGCTGTCTGTTGTAAGGCTAAAATATCGTAGATGTCAGCAAAGATGTCCACCAGCTGGGTGAACTCAAGACTTTCAAGCAGTAAAGTGGCAAATGAAGAATGCGGCAATCAGAAACGCAGAGAAGATGAGAAGGAGTACTAACCACGGCATTGATGTCGGCTCCGCTGTCCAGGATCATCTTGACAAGCTCCTTGTTTGAGCTTTGGACAGCCAAGTGGAGCGGGGTAAGACCTGCAGCAGAGATTCTGAGTGATGTACCAGAGCTCAGAAGCAGGTGTGTGTGTCACGGTGATGTGCCACTCCTGTGCAACACTGCGCTATCATTGTGTTACAAGTCATGAGGCACAATTTACCATGTTATGCTATACTGTGAAAGTGGACACTCAGCGGCCTCCCATTCAGAAGAGAGCTGACTCGCCCTCTCTGTGTTTTTAGGGGCTTTCTGTACGTAACAGGCAGGAAAGTTTTTTATGTGCCAGAGTGTATCAAGTGGCAAGACAGGCTACATTATCTATGCACATGGAACACATCAGCTCTGCCGGCTTCATGCTGTCACGAATGTGAGGTATAGTGTGCAGACGGAAGCAAACCAGTGGCTAAACACAACCGAACCATAACATGATAACAAGATTAAACTGGACCCTTGAGAACTGTGACTGAACTGGACCGCAGTGATCTGGGATTGAACTCGGTCATACCATGAGGTGATTAGTCTGGGCTGTAGTGATCTGGGATTTAATCCAGGTCGTACCATGAGGTGATTAAAGTGTGCAGTAACATGTAATGATTTATTTTGCCCCACGCCGTGCAATGATTACACTGGACCATATTATTAACAATGGTCAAGGACCTGGGATTTTGGAATCAAACACACCAGGGGGCAGGTCAGCTGAAAATGAGATGAAAAGGCCAGTGCTTGAGGATTGCCATTTTGGGCTTTAAGCTGCAGTGTTGCTGGACTGAGTTAAGCGGGGCTTTGTTTCTCCCTGTGTCTGGAACCCAGAAAAGGGACTCTTTCAAGATCAGCTACCAGAAACCGGTGCTAGCCAGTTGGGGGGGGGTTAGTGCAAAGTAAAGGGAAGGCAAGCTATTGGCTGGACGAGTGGAGGCTGGGTGGGATATGAGTGGCAGAACTCACCTTCATAGTTGCGAACTTTTAGGCAGGTCTGGGACGCGGGGTGGCAGAGGAGCAGAGCCAGGCAGGAGCTGAGGCCATGCTCACAGCAAAGGTGGGTGGCGGTCTGGCCATGTCGATCCAGTATGGTGGGGTCAGCCCCAGCACCAAGCAGGAGCTGCACCAGCGGGGCTTGATGGGTAATCACAGCCAGGTGCAGAGGTGTCTGTGAAAGGACAGGTGACCCAGAAGGGACACAGGAAGTGAAAAACAATGGCTGGGTCATTATTGTCAAATGTCATTAAATGTCTTTTCGTAAACTGTACGAAATTCACACTACAACCAAAGTACAAAAGTGACTCTTTATACAGCAAAATCGTGTCCGCACAGGGGAATTTTTCCCTTGTCACGGGCCTGAGTCATGGACAGCCCTCTGTACAGCATATCCGCCAAACCAGCAATGTATCAAACCCCAAACCAAGAGGCAGGAAGACCATTCAAGCTGCATAAGCAATGAAAAAAACCACAGAGTATGAATGGAAGATGAATACTGATTGTGTTGCTCAAAAACAATCACTGTGAGCATTACAAGATCAATCAAATCATGTGTTTAATGAGGTGCCATCGCTGAGACAGGGCCAAACCAATTGATATATATGCTACACACGGCTAAGTTTATGGGCATGGCTAAATGCTGTCTTGGTTAATTGTTTGGAAATATGTAAACAGTTCTGAGGCATTAGATCAACAGTAATAGCCTTAGTTTTGAGGTATCATGTCAGAAGTAACAGCCTGTGTTTTGAGGCATTATATCCAGATGGACCTCCAGGGTGGGGGCTCTGATTCCACCCCATTTTGACCGTGTACAGTTTGCATGCACTTATATGCACTGGCCCCTTTAAACTGCCCAAAATATAAGTATGTCTGTCAGGGTGTCCCCTGTCCCATGCATTTTTGGGACCGGCTCCAAGCTACAATAGATGGGCATGCAGACAATGGGTGGACGTGTTCGGATCAAATCCTTAGCACTCCAGTTCAGCCCTGTGGTCTTAGTCATATCCAGAATTTTCTGGCAAGTCTCTGTCAGCAGGAACCTGTTCTTCGGGTAAATCTCCACACGACTTATTTAACCAAGACACTAGTGCCACGACTGCAACACACCCATCCAGGGTGCTGTCTGCTATGCCAAGAGCGCCGGAAGGTTTGCCATACAGCCTCAGAGGGCTGAAAGAAGGAATAAGAGGCCAACATCACCCTGGCGAACCAAGGCCCATATGTAAATGCATTAGCATTACAATGCAGAACAATAATGCACCTCATTACAAGAATGCAGATAGAAGGGTAATGCTGGTTATTCAGTATGTGCAAAATAATCTGTAAAGCTCAAACAGGTGCCTTTTTCAAGGAGACAGAATGGCGTTTGCCCATTTCAACAAATGTATCCATTTACCTTCCGATGACCGTGCAGGAATAATACCCTTCCCACAAGGTCAGAGCAAAAAGGTCAAAGTAAAAGGAAAAATTCCTTCCATGTCACAGCAAATACTGTCCTCCCTCCCTTCCTGTGAAATTATCACTCCTATTTCCCTGAATCCACTCTGACTCACTCCTGCTCACAGATACCGGCAGACACATGCTCCGAGTAGATATAAGCGCAGGCTAGGAATGCCGCTGTGGGTATTTTTATGGTGAATTCCCTGGAATCTTATGAATCCTGGTGCTGTCTCATATTTCAGTCACAGAAAACGTCATCACACTAAAATTACCTTTTACTGTATACAATGACGCGTAACTCTTTGTTAGCTTAAGGAAATCCGCAGTCTTTCGCTGTGTTTCAGTGCGGAATAACACTGCAAGAACGAGCCAGGGACATTTCAGCAATCACAAAGGTCGGCAGCTGCATAATAAACTGTCAGCAATGTATATTGCTTCCTGTAGGCTCCTGTTAAACACTCCATGGCGAGTAAGAAGGAAATGCTGATGTATAGTAGGCGATATGCCTGGGAGAGACCAGACCAACTGGGGAAGAAGACAGGCAGGCAGGTGGGGGAGTTCTGGTGCCTGAAGGGGTTGACTCGGGGTGGGACAGAGAGGGAAAACCCCACTCCTCTCCCCAGGAGCGCTGGCCTGGGATTTACATTTCAGTGCACACAAACAAAACAGCAAAGACTGTGGGGGTAAAATCCATAGCGAAATTACAGAATTAGAATTGAAGAAGAAAGAACAATCCAGAGAGAAACAGCGTTATAAGCTGCTGGCTGTTTGTAATCCTCACACTGACCTATAACGATCATAACCGTCCTGCAGACCTAAAAGGAAGATCACAGGCGCAACAATAGCAGCCACATGACGCAGAAGCGCTGATAACGATCGGGCAGGAGAGGTCGAGAGAGATAGAGCGAGGGGGGGGGGGCACTTTAGCAGCTGAAGGGAAAGTCCCTCATTCTACCCTGCAAAACCTCAGTGAAAAGGCGTGCTAGGAAAACAGCACAGAAACGGAGCGGGGGGGGGGGGGTGTCATGTGACTTCTCGGAATGAGGATCCACTGTAACAGTTCACACAACAAGCGTTGAACGCACGAAACGAAAAAGAACGCGTAATACGTGTGTGTACATGCAGGGCTTCATGCTGCATTCATGCGCCATTCAAGCTGGGGACAGGAGAGGAGGGTCTTTTTAGGTGAGGACAAGCTGGGGACATGAGAGTAGGTCCTTTTTGGGGAAGGACAATCTGGGGACAGGAAAGGAGGTCCTTTTTGGGGAAGGACAATCTGGGGGCAGGAGCAGAGAGTCTTTTTGGGGGAGGACAAGCTGGGGACATGAGCAGAGGCTCTTTTTGGGAAAGGACATGCTGGGGACATGAGCAGAGGCTCTTTTTGCGGAAGGACAAGCTGGGGACATGAGCAGAGGCTCTTTTTGGGGAAGGACAAGCTGGGGACATGAGCAGAGGCTCTTTGGGAAAGGACATGCTGGGGACAGGAGAGGAGGTCCTTCTTGGGGAAGGACAAGCAGGGGACAGGAGCGGAGAGTCTTTTTGGGGGAGGACATGCTGGGGACAGGAGAGGAGGGTCTTTTTGGAGGAGGACATGCTAGGGACAGGAGAGGAGGGTCTTTTTGGAGGAGGACATGCTGGGGACAGGAGAGGAGGGTCTTTTTGGGGGAGGACATGCTGGGGTGTACCAAGAGCTGGCTGTGCTATTCCACTTCAGTTGCATGCTATGGCATTACAGTATTTTTAACCCCGTCACGATTCAATGCAAACAGATCTCGCTTTACCATCACAGGTGCAGATGCAGCAGGAAGCAGGTGAAACAGTGGCTTCTAGTTACCGGTGGATTTTTTCATTAATTGTTTTTCTCCCAATGTTTTCTGAAACCTGGGCTGAATTAGGGTTCTACAGGAGCCTCAGCCACGACAGCTTCCGAGACGGAGGCAGTAGGAGTGGGGACCAGACAGAGGTGAGCGGATGCTCACTTACCCCCAGATCTGTCGACATAAGCAGCAGAAAAACACCAAGGGGCAAAGAAGGGTGATCTGAGGGAAGATTCTTTAGAAATACACCCAGAGTTCAGCACAGAAAAAAATTATATCTGCCAAAGACAGGATATCACACAACAAAAACCTCCACGGTAAAGAAAAAAAAAAGGCACAACAGAACGAGAGCAAGCTTCTCGTAACTGGGCAGGTCCCCGCTGCTTGAAAACAAGCTGGGTGATTTCTGGGCTCCGGCGTGCAGCGGGAGGCTGGGGGGCAGACAGGGGCCGGGGCTGTGGTCTGTGCCACCCAGTCAGGTGATTGCTGCTGGTCCAAATCCATCCTGCCTGTTCCTCATTCCATATGTCCCTGTCAAATAGCATGTTCTGCTTTTGTTTTGACAAAGCAGTCCGTGTCACAAGGAGCTTGCCTACTTCATTCACAGCACGGCACTGTGGCCTCTCACTTCCAGAACTGAGGGCTTGAATCGCACCTCAGCCCAGTGTGAGTGGAGCTTAACTGCTATCCAGCTGCTCTGCCTTCCTATTGCAGTCAAAAGACAGGCAGTCTGGCTGACTAACCTTAGCGTCCTTAAACCGCTCCTGAGTGTGTGTATATCTGCCCTGCTGGTGTCCTTAAGCTGCGCCTAAGTGTGTGATTATAAGTCCTGCCGATGTCTCTAAACTGCGCATAAGTGTGTGTGTATATAAGCCCTGCTGGTGTCCCTAAACTGGGCCTCAGTGTGTGTATACTGTATACGCCCTGCTGGTGTCCCTAAACTGAGCCTCAGTGTGTGTATATAAGCCCTGCTAGTATCCCTAAACCGCTCCTGAGTGTGTGTATATAAGCCCTGCTGGTGTCCCTAAACTGGGCCTCAGTGTGTGTATATAAGCTCTGCTGATGTCCCTAAACTGGGCCTCAGTGTGTGTATATAAGCCCTGCTGGCATCCCTAAACCACTCCTGAATGCGTGTATATCAGCCCTGCTGGTGTCCTTAAGCTGCGCCTAAGTGTGTGTATATAAGCCCTGCTGGTGTCCCTAAACTGGGCCTCAGTGTGTGTATATACGCCCTGCTGGGGTCCCTAAACTGAGCCTCAGTGTGTGTATATAAGCCCTGCTAGTATCCCTAAACCGCTCCTGAGTGTGTGTATATAAGCCCTGTTGGTATCCCTAAACTGCTCCTGAGTGTGTGTATATAAGCTCTGCTGATGTCCCTAAACTGGGCCTCAATGTGTGTAGATAAACCCTGCTGGTGTCCCAAAATTGGGCCTCAGTGTGCATATATAATCCCTGCTGATATCCCTAAACTGGGCCCCAGTGTGTGTATATAAGCACTGTTTGCATCCTGAAACTGCTCCTAAATGTGTAAATAAGCCCTGCTGGGGTCCCTAAACTGGGCCTGAATGTGTGTATATAATCGTGTGTTCCTTTACCCTCGAAGATCGGAGCTCGGAGCGCGGAGTGACGTCACATCCGCTAAAAAATCGAGGAAAACCAAGTCTGATGCATTCCATTTGCCGAACTCGGATTCAAGATGGAAGCCTCCAAGAAAGTGGCTCTTG
>JAODKN010000134.1:2979633-2991386 GCA_026774425.1 Petrocephalus zakoni
ATTTGTGTGTGGGCGTTGGGGTGGGGGGGCGGGGGGTGGCTCAGTACTGTCTGCATGTCTGAATGTGACACGACGTGTTCTGTGGTTTCAGCTATCTGTTCCCAGACGGCAGAGACAACAACCCTGACCTAACCAGTCTGTGCGAGCCGACCTACAAGGGCAAAGTCAGAGTCAGCCCGGTAATGTAACATTTCGTTATCACATAATGACAGTTATGTGTATGGAAAAAAACATTGTTCCTGTACACCTCACCATCTAAACGGAAGTCATACTTTGTGTGTGAGTAGTTTCCGATGTTTTGCCAGTAACCTGAAGCGTCCATCTGATGGGCGTGCATGTGTGCACATGTGTGTGTGTGTGTGTGTGTGTGTGTGTGTGTGACCCTAACAGGAGCAGTACGAGCTCTACTGCGAGATCGGCAGCACCTTCCAGCTGTGTAAGATCTGTGCTGAGCGAGACAAAGACATTCGCATCCAGCCATGTGGACACCTACTGTGCCAGCCCTGCCTTACCAGCTGGCAGGTATGGTTGCCTTCCCCGGCATCTGGCCAGACACATCCGTCTGCTTCAGCTGCTCTCAGCCACCCGTGGCTCTGCCACAGCTTGCCGGCGATGGCATCTTACACTGTGTTTTTTCCAGCTATTATGGCACATGCACTTTCTAATTAACTTCAGTCGGCATGCTGGTGTCACCAGCGTTACCAGAAAGCAGACGCCATTACCTCACTTTTCTTTATATGTATATGTTCATGGTCTTCATCCAGGCCGGATTAAGTTTGGTTACAACGAGTTTGGATGACATATATCAAAGATAGAGATACTTTGCCTGTGTACTTTACTTTAGCGATTAGAAGATGGACTGAAGGACACTATAACCGCTAATAGCTTGTAATATAATACAAATAATCTAATTCCACACATTATAGTAAGAATTAAAATGTATATATATATATAGTTATATTTATATATTTACTTGAATTTGTGCACATAAGCATTAATGATTTGCCTTATTTAAAGTCAATCAGTCATTAATCTGAATAATCTTACAAATACAAATAATTGTGCTGCAGCTTTGAACTGTGACATGATATATAATCACGTCTCAAAATTGGATTAATTGTATAAGATAAAGTGAAATATCTTTATGTCTACGAAAGGTAAAATGTGAAGACAGGAACAGTCAAGGTCAGAATCCAGTTGGCTGTTCATTAATCTATTAGCTTATAAAATGGACAGTATGAAGAAGCATGCCAGTACTCTCTGGCTGGTTCTGCTCAGCTGCGTCGGGTCCTCAGAGCCTCTCGGTTACGCAGAGATCCGACGGCCACACCTGCCCCTACTGCCGGCGTGACATCAGAGGCACGGAGTCTGTCGTGGTGGAGCCCTTCCTGCCAGACAAGGATGAGGACGAGGACGTCGGCAGCAGTGAGGACGATCTGGAAGATGTGGCACTAGTGATGCAGCAGCTGGCCTCCATGAAGAAGGTGCTCCTTCACTTTTCCACGTTTACTTTCGCTTGAGGGGATGTAGCGTAAATTTCATTCTCTGGGGCTGTGGATGACTGTTGTCAGTACGTGTATAGCTGAGATCCGAAAGCCGAGATCTGTTAGGTAGTTTTACTAAAGTTATGTTTTTATTGTTTTAAAAACCCCAAAACATCACGGATCTACTAGACCAGTGTTTCCCAACCCAGTCCTCATTGATGGCTTTGACCGCCTCAACAAAAGCCATACTGAAGGGCTGGTTTGAGCCTGCTATTAACCTGTCGACTGTGTGGCAGCCCTACCCTTCGGACATTTTGATTCTCGAACGTACCACGGCAAAATTCCACAATGCTATTCCAAGGACAATCAATAAGTTGTCTGCTGTCATAACTTTCTTCAAGGGTTCAATGTATAAGCCCTGTGTCTTAGTCATGCGTAAGATAGATTGTCAATGACTTGCAGTGTATTTTTGTCGTGCCCCCCCCCACTACTGCTCATGCATTTGCTTTACTACCTTTATGTCAAGCATTGTAGGGTTTTGTGTTAAGTGTACTAGTCTTAAAGTAATGAAATTATATTAACAAAAAAATATATATGAACTAGGCTTTAAGGACAAATTCCCAAAAGAATCTCTGCTGTCCCTGTTCAGCCATGGCAAAGCCAAGGTACCATCCTCACTTCCTCTTTACTCCACACCTATCAGCTATCACTCCTGGCCCAGCAACAGCCTGACCTGACGCCCCCACCACTGCCCCCAAAGACCAGCTGCCCCTCCCCAGGGCCGCCCAGACCTGCCTTCAGACCTCCTGCCAAGCGTCCCCCCGAGCAGCCCACCCCCAATCCAGTGAGCTCACCCTATTTCACACTGCGCTGCGTGCTACAGCATACATCAGAGCCAAGCCCAGATAGGGACAGGCACAGCAAATGTTTTAGCTGCTCTTTGCAGGTTAACATTCGAGCCTAGACCAGCATTGTTTCCTGTCGTTAAGCTAATAGCTTGCAAGAAGCACTTCCATCATTCTTATTTAGCATCATTATAATGAGTGTAGAATAGACTTTATAGTATAGGATTAGCAACCTTGAGTCTGAGGTTCTGCAGATCATTCATTTGTTTTCAGTTAAGGATCATTGGATCAAGGACCTTTGGCAAGAGGAGAGGCTGAGAGGCCTGGTATCACTATAACGGTCACCCAGGAGAGGTTCTGTTTAAGAAGAAACATTCAACACAATACCATATTTAGAAGGATTTCAAGAAAATCGAGAGGAAAATACCCCTCCCTGTCTTTGCCATCCTGTCCAGCAAGTCTAAATAACGACATCTCTCTGCAGAATCTCAGCAGCCCCGACGTGGAAAGACTGCGCCACCCACAGGCTGCCAGGTGAGGTCACATAGGAGGCCAGCCTCCATTGTCAGCACAAACCCGGAAGCCTAATTCATACTTTCCTTTTCTGCGTGTGCCTTCGGGCTGTGGACAGCTGTGTGCACGCCAGCTTGTGTTCATACATTTGGCTGTGGATGTGGATGGTCGGGGTCGCTGCATCTATACAGCAGTGATATTCCACCAGACCAGCAGAGGGCAGATGTAACATGATGCAACAAACATAAATACAAGCAGTGTAGTGAAACGGGTAAACTTTTATCAACGTCATTTTTTATCAGTCTTAAAGTTATTAGTGTAAGCTCAGATGGTACTATGATAATATTTCATTCCTAGGTATATTGAATTTCTTACAAACAAATTCGCCACACTGCAATTTTTATCGCCAAGATGCAAAATGCTGGAAGAGTGTGGCTTTTTAAAATACAGCATACCTCGGTATAATGTCTGGACTGTATGAAAAATTTTATATGCGCCACCTACCACCCTCCCCACACAGCTGCTCACTGTGACTACAAGAACTTTTCTTTCTCTGCTCTTTCATCGTTGACCGCTGATCTGTAAAAGTTTACACTGCTCAATGCACACGGTTTCCACTAGACATACAAATCTGGGCTACACGCATACTGACTGCAGCTGTCCACAGCCAACCCCTGATGAGCCACGTCCTGTTGACCACAACCGAAAGCACATGAATTGGTGAAGCATGAATTGGCCTTCAGAGGCAAAGGCTGTTGTGAAAACTCCAAACAAACTCAGACTCCTCTGAAACTAACCAAACTGAGACCACCCCAGGAGTGCTTTAATCTCCTCTGGAAGTATGACGGGTTATGAGCATATACTGTATGCCGATTGCTCCAGTGCAGCTCTCATTAGCTTGTGGGGGGGGGGGGGGGGGATGCTGGACACCAACGTGAGTGGGATTGCTGTGTGTCTTCAGATGTATGTCGGAAGACAGCTGCAGCAGTGAGGACGACACCATCTGGGGTCCCCCACCCACAATGCCAGTCACTTCATGGAGGTGAGTCACATTATCAAGGCTTCTGGTTTGTCCAAGATAGCATGCCTGTTCATGATGCAGAAGAGCAGGTAGCCATATTTAAACATCAACCCCTTCACTGACCCCCCCTCCACCCACGTGTCTCCTTAGTGAGGAGTCATCCTCTGCACTGAACAGGCAGTCATCCTCCCAGTCAGGAAGAACCAGTGAGTATCAGACGGGAAACATCTGCTGGTCTCAGAGTATGATCTCACTGATAACAGTGCGCCTGGCACCCTCTGGTCTGCTCCACTGCATCGCTAAGCACAAACTCCTTCCCTCCATCAGCAACAGGTGGCGCTCTGTGGTTGGGGTCAGCGGTTGTGGATGGGGAGAGGGAAGAGAGACCAAAGGATCGCAGAGGAATGGAGAGAACCATGTCCTCTTGACAATGCAGGGATCTGGCTGGACATCAGTGGGACTGCAAAGATCTACATTTCCCTTTGTCCCAGGCCTCCATAACAACACACATAGTATTCAGCAAGCTAATCATTGTTATTATCTTACTAATGAGTTAATACTTAGTAATGTTAGTTAACATAAAATAAAAAAAAATTGTTAACATAAATTTCTCACAAACCTGTATAGGAGTGATTTAAATAGCAAGGGTGAGAATGACTATTATGATCGTCTCGGAGAACGCATGCAGTGCCCAAGTAAAAGCAGTGGAGGTAAACTTTAAACTGATTTTAAAACCATTTATTGGATATAAATATAATATATGCAAGGAATAATCATTAAAAGTTAGCTAAGCTTTTTCCCTATACCAAAGTAGAAATGTTTTGGCAAAACATTAATCCCGTGTGCCATCCGTAATGTCCATACAAAACCGAAAGTAAGGAAAAAGTCTGATCTTAATGTAACTCACTAGCAATGTAAGAACTGCATGTGCATAACATGCGATGTTTGGATTTAATATCCAACATCGTCCAGCTGCATACTACAGCTATTTTTCGTACTCAGTACTAAATTCCCTGCCTCACGCTGTCCTTTTATTCAGCACCGGTACCAGTTTTTACGCCAGTGGAAAACCAATACAAAAGATGTACCAGACTTTTGGGACTTTATTGAGGTACCGAAAGTACCAAAAATTCAGTATTTGCTGCGGTGGAAAACCCTCCTTATAGAATCAAATATAAAATTTTACTAATTACCTACAAAGGTCTCCATGGACTTGCCCCTCACTATCTGGCTGACCTTCTTTCACCTTACACTCCAGCCCGCGCACTAATATCATCACGTTCCAACCTCCTTACTGTTCCTAAATACAGATTATCCTCTGTGGATGGCAGGGCGTTCGGTGTAACAGCACCTAAACTCAGGAATACACTTCCTCACAGTCTGCAAGAGATACAGTCTATTAACATCTTCAAACATCAATTAAAAGCTCATTTATTCTGTGAATGCTATAACATAGCTACTAGTACATAACATTCTCTGTGTCATTTTTTTTTTGATGGTGTATGTGCATTACTTTTTTTTGTATTACTGTTTGCATTGTGAAGCGTCCTTGTGTATGAGAAAGCCGCTATATAAATAAAATATTATTATTAACTACAAGAGAATAACTCTGCTCTCAGTGTCAGGTAAGGTACTTGCTAGGGTCATCTTCAACAGGAGCTGTGTTCACTTGCTCGCCTACCAGCAACCAGAGCAGTCTGCTATTATGCCTAGGAAGTCTACCATCGCCTGCATCCTGGCATTGAGGGTTCTTATTGAGCGCAAACATAAATATTTTTGTAATGCATTCAGCTCATTTGATCAAGCTGCCCTGATGGGATATCCTGAGATTTCACAAGATCCCCTGAAGTTGCTTGATGTCACAGCCTGCCTATATACTGATACTGTGAGAGCTGTGGAGAGTACAAGAAGAATCTCTGCATTCTTCCCACCAGATTCTAGGGTTCTTCAGGACTGCCTTCTTGCTCCTTCTCTGTTCAGCACTTACATGAATTAGGTGTTGGGCAGGGTCATGGGGTCCAGTGGCTATGGGGCATCTGTTGATAAGGAACGATTCACTGATCTAGACTTTACCATTGTTGCTGTGATCTTTTCGGGGTCTATGGAGGCTCTGATCGTGGGGGTCAAGACACTAAGCAAGGAGTCTGAGTGTCTGTGAGTGTCCTAGATCAAAACCAAGATTCAGGCCTTTATTGACCTCTTGGGCACAGCCATCAGCAGTGTGTCTGTCTGCAGAGAGAATGTCAACTGCATCGAGAGGTTTACTTACCTTGGCAGCAACATTCAGGTATCTGCAGACTCTTCCTATGAAGTCAGTAGATGGATTGGGGGAATGTGAAGGGTCATAAGACCGCTGGATAGGAGTTAGTAGCACTCCCAGCATCTTTGTATGAGAGTGAAGGTCCAAGTCTTTATTTTATTTTATTTTTTTTTCCCCTTGTCTGTCCCGATGCATTAGACAAGCAGAATGTTTAGTCTGGTTGCCTTGTATAGTCGGGTCAGATTTGCTCTGCAATGGAGGCGTATGTAATACTCCACCTATTGCATACTATGCATTTATTCTGCCGGTGAGGCACATTAAGAGAGGACAGGCAAGTGGACAATAACAACAAACCTAAACTAATACAATAGGATAGCACACAAAGAAAAAAGAGAAGGGAATATAGAACACAGTGAACAATACAGACAATACCAAAAAAAATACAATAATATAATACAATAAAGGAAAAAAAGGCCTAAATAGATAAAATCAGAAAGGGGGATGGGAATACAAAACACAGGCACAATAAAAACAATCACCGGCAATAAGAACAAAAAGGGGGGAATAATAATAATGATAATCATAATAATGAATACATTACAAATGCATTATACATAATACTTACACCCATATACACATATATTCTGATATGAACCTACACATACTGGCGTATAGAGAATAATAATAATAATAATGATAATAATAATAGTTAAACATACTTTCTAGTAGCCTAATATGTATCCACCCCTGTGTGTGTGTGTGTAAGTGTGGGGTGATTTGTCATCGGAAGTGGGGGTGGTAAATGTTGTCAGGGCACAGCAGGGCCACCTCCCCCCCCGGCCCAAGGCGAGGGCAGGCGGGCCCAGGCAGTCAAGGCCCCCCAGCCACCACCCCGACACAAGGGCCCGCGGCCACATGCCCCCGAGACAGACATTCACCCAACCCAAAAGGGAGCCAGCAAGAGACAAAGGGGGCGAAGGCCCCCGCAGAAGGAGACACCCCGGCGGAGGACGGGGCGCAGGCCCCCCCAGTCCCATCCGAGACCCTCCCACTAGTGCAAGTGGGGCTAGAGCCAGGGGCCCCCCACGCATAGGCGGGGTCCAGGTCCTCTTACCCCAGCCCCCCAGCAGGGCGAACCAGAGCCCACCGCAGCGACCCGGCAAAACCTCCCCCCCCTGTGACACTGCAGGACAATCAGAGGAAGGCCCCCCAAAAGCTAATGCCCCCCCTCGCCCGGGAGCAGACCCGATGTGACTAGGGAGCGGCTGCCCCCCTGCCCAGCACAAACACGATCCCCCCATTCAACCAGAAGTGTCCAGAGCGCCCTAAAATCCAGGACCACCAGCAGCGGCCCCACAACGATGCAGCAGGACCAAGGCTCCCATCCGGCCCACTGCCCGAGGGAGGAGGCCCCCCAACCAGGGCCACTTGCAACACCCCATGATGTTATTTTTTAGGATGCAGCAGGCCCCCATGCCACCCACACAGGGCCAGAGATAGAGAGATAGGGGAGGCCACTCAGCCCCCATCACATGTGTATGATCATGCATGAGAGTGTTGTGTGTGTGTATCTATAATGCATTACAATTTGGGGGTGCAGTTAAGGCTTAAGAATGCCACCGCTGGAAGACAGTGGGGGTCCCCCATCCCCCTTCCTGCCCCCCAAAGGCCTGGTGTAATGTGGACTGTGTGGATGTGCATTGACATTGGGGGAGCTGTCAGGGCTGGTAGATGGCAGAGTGCCACCTGCCCCAACCCACCCCCTCTGCCCTAGTGTCATGTGGTGTCTAATGTGCCAGGTAAGATTGAGAAGCCATGTCTTGGCCGCCTCCCCACTGCTCCTAAAAGCAAAGTGTTGTGTGTTATGTGGCAATGAGCGTCCCCCCTGGCACCAGGGCCAGATCCCCGACTGGCCCCGATTAGTCCCTGTCCCTGTCCCGGCGCCTGACCGAGGCACTCGGGGGCGTCACAAGCAGCCCGTTAGCAGGGGGCATCACCCCGCCAGGCACAGACCTGAGGAAAAAGTCTTAGAGTCCTGGTGTTCCCTATTTTTCTGTATGGATGTGAGACATGGACGCGATCCAGTGACCCTAGACAGAATGGACTTAGGTACCCCTGGTGCAGTTCCCTGAGGGTGAGCCAGCTCGCAGAATCTTAATTGTTGAGGACCCAAGCGGCTGAACCAAACTAAGGAAATGCTCAAGTGATACCTGGCTGTGGCAGATAGGTGGGCATTTATGGAGCGTGGGACTGGACTGTGTGTCAGCCTGGGGGGCCACCAATTGCAGTTCCAAGGTGCCTGAAGTAAATCAGATTCTTTCTTAGTGGACACCATATTTATAATAACAGGGTTGGTAGCACAGGGAACAAATTTATTGTGTGATCAGAGTGCCTCACAGACATAAAGGGTACATTGTAATGCTATGGGCACCACAAACACAAAGGGTAAAATTGTGATACTATGGACCCAGTCAGTGGCAAGAAAAAATCTAGAGTCAACCAACTGGAAGAGACATTCTGACATGGGTGTATCAGTTGGCTTCCATGGTGTTCTTGATCCAGGGCAGGAACTCGCACACCTTGGTGTAAACGCCAGGGTAATTCGGCTGAGCACAGCCTTGACCCCAGGACACCAGTCCGTGTACTTCCCCAAAACACACCAGAGGACTGCCTGAGTCACCCTGAAATGGGGGAGGAGAGAAAGGAAAAAGACAAGAAGAGAGGGTAAGGAGGCGAGCATAATGACTGACTACAAGTACTGCAGAAAATATGCTAAATGAGCTTATGCCTGAGTATACATGGGTGTTGGAGGCCCTGAAAAGATCATGACTGTCTAGTGGAACTCGGAAGCTGCACAACAGGGCAATGACAGCATTAGCCAGTGTGACAAGAGCATTATGCGTTTAAGTCCTACTCCAAGCCTTGTGTGTGTGCTCATTAAATCAGTGACTACATTCCGATAAAGTTCACCATCTGGGGACCTTGGGATCCTGAGCACTGCTGACTGGGATGGGGTTTGAGGGGGTTAATACGTACATTGCAGGAATCTCTGCCTCCATCCATGAAGCCAGCACACAGCATGTTGCGGGTGATCATTCCAGGGTAGGAATTGTGGCAGTCTTTATTATCCACAATGGGCAGATCCAGGCATTGCAGACTGGTGGCTGGGAAAAACACAGGACATCAAATGTGAGAGGATGCCAACATGACCCTAGGAGGCAATCCTTACTTTAGACTCTTAGACAGCCAAAGGAAATTACATATAAAACTATTTATCTATACAGGTAGTGTATATTTGCTCATACTGAAACACATATTGACATTACAATATATAAAAATAAAGAATAATACAAGTATAAGAATGACATCTGTTGTCAAAGAAGTGACTGATATCTATTTGGATAACTAGACAAACACTTCAATTCCCAAACTGCTTCTCAGGGAGACCACAGCCATTCCATCTGTTCATTAAATTTTACCACCAGCTCTCTCATTTAATTTACCTAGTTAAACACATTGATGAGGTATTGATTAACCTAACATGATACACTGTTGAGTCAACAAATTCACAGGTTAATTGAATGGTTATTTCAAATTGAAATGGCTAAGCTAAGACACTTTGGCAGACAAAAGCAGCAGAGAGAAAGGTGGAAGAAATCAAAACTCGACACACACTGTCTTCTTATTGTACTCTCCTGTCCAAATTCTCATCTAATGTGACTGCAGCTAAGACTGCCTTCTACAGGAAAACACTGGTAATCTCTGCACAGGATCCTCACAAACTTCATCATTACTCAACCCTCCAACTCCTACTGCTCTGTCCTCCCTGACCACTGAAAACTATACCATCTGCCAGACATTCTCTCCTTCACCAACTTCTATGCTACACATCAAGGATTTCCCTTCCTCTTCACTGGCTCCTACCACCTGCTCACTGGATCCAATCCCTTCCGTAATGCTCCAGAAAATCTCACATGACCTTCTCCCCTTCATCACGCAGACTCTCAAATGGTGTCCCTCAGGGCTCAGTTCTTGGTCCTCTTCTGTTCATCTCTACATACTAGATCTCTTGGTGGGGACATACCACCGCTATGCAGACAACACACAATTTATCCTCTTTTTCCCTCTCTCCACTGACGCGCGGTGAACTTGATTTTCTGACTTTTAGCCAGTGTTAATAATAATAATAATAATAATAGCAATACTAATCCTGTGGGCTCACGCACGCCCCCTTCTGTGAGGCAGAGGTACTGGCTGCCTCACCTTGTGCTTTTATATCAGATCAGCAAGACTAAATTTGTTATATACGTATGCAAAATTCATTACCTATTCTATGGAAAGTGAGGACATCTCCTCTCTATTTGATCAGGAACACACAAATGTAGCAATTTCATAGAATTGATTTAAATGATCGGAATCATACAAAACTCACATTTATAGCACAAAACAGTAGACAAATATTAATATTTGTTATATTTATTAATAAAGCACTAAGGGAAAGAGTAAATCTCTGTACATTAATGTAAAAGGAACCACTTCACAATAAAAGACCTAAGGGAAAGAGTGAATCTCTGTACATACTGTAAATGTAAATGGGACCACTTCACAATAAAAGACCTAAGGGAAAGCGTGAGACACTGGAGGTTGAGTACTGTGCTTGCTCACCAGCTTCCGCATCATTGTCTCCCCACCCTGACACAGAGCACGGGGCACCTGCATACGGGCAGCTTGTCGGGAGTGAGATGGGCATCACAGCATCAGTGATGGTTACTGGATGGAACAACTTGATCATCATGATATCGTAGTCCAGAGTCTGGTAGTCGTAGCTGGAGTAGATCATTGGTTGGAGGGGGGAAGGGGGGGTTTGAGATTTTGCAGTTACCATAAATGATTGGCGGTGCAGCAGATGAGTACAGTGCAAGAGTGAGGGCTGGCATTGGACATGCTCACCTTGGGTGCCAGATGATAGTATCAGTCTTCATGAGCTGCTCCGTGCCCTCGAACACTCGCAGATCATGTTCTCCAAGCATGATTTGCATGGCATAAGGGCTGAAATGAGTCAGAATGTGGGGTGCAGACTTTTCACTACCTTTTTTAAAATAAATTCTTATTACACTTTCAGTGTACAGTAATTTGAATGCTTCACATACACACAAATACACAAATTAATTTACACTCTTTGGGAACCAAAGAAGAAATACATTTTGTATATAAACAGTGTACTTTCTGTGTATCAGTCCCTCGTTTATCGTGTTTAATCCGTTCCAGACTCTACTGCGAAAAGTGAATTTCCACGAAGTAGGATTCTTTATTTCTAAACTGAATATTTTCGTAGTTAGAGCATAAGTAACCCGTTTACGACCTTCTAAATACAGTTTTTAACATTATTAGAGCCTTCTAGACAGAAAACAACACCCTTTAGTCACCATTACACTCGTATTGCCCAATATATTAGACAAAATAAGAGAAAATAAGACATATTAGATGTCACAAATATCATATATTGTTATTATTATTGTACCTTTAATTACACAAACGTGCACAGTTCTTATGCAGAACCACTAACCTATGAAAATAAGAAGAAGCAGAAGGCTTAGAAGAAGCAGCACGTTTAGGAGCCATCGTGGGGC
>JAODKN010000134.1:3031454-3044309 GCA_026774425.1 Petrocephalus zakoni
ATACCCTTCTTACTAACAGCTATACCTTTATAACACAACTATTCTCCATTAACTGTGCATACCCTTCTTACTAACAGCTATACCTTTATAACACAACTATTCTCCATTAACTGTGCATACCCTTCTTACTAACAGATATACCTTTATAACACAACTATTCTCCATTAACTGTGCATACCCTTCTTACTAACAGCTACAACTTTATAACACAACTATTCTCCATGTATAAATGTTCAGCAATCTGTGCCTGACATTTTGGATTACATGTAATATAACTGCAATTAAATGCATATTGGTAAAGCAAAATCCTTTATTATCGATTTATCATGGTAATAATTATGATAAAAATCATGCTGTTACCAAGCTAAATATATGGTAATAATAAAAAAAACTTCTATATGGTGCTAAATATACAATTATAGTGTCACTGTCTAGCAAAATATGAATTATTAGTCTATTTAAACAAAATCTTATCAAGCTAAGTACACGGATAAATTGAAGAAAACTTGTTGCTATAAGTTAAAAATAAAAAATTTAAACCATGCCAGTTACACTAAGCTGAATGCAAATTATTTTTTATAATAATTAATAAAATTACACCTTTTTAAAAAACATTTATCATTTACTGAACAAAACACTTACTGCTACAGTAAGGGGGGCCGATACTGTGATAAACCATGAAACTGCCAACCAAATACTGCAATACAAATTTTTGGTCATACTGCCCAGCATTAGTTAGCACGGTTTACCAACCCGGTGCTAGACAGGTACCAGTTAAACAGAGACAGACAGACAAAGACACAGAGACAGACAAAAAAGGAGACAGAAAGAAAGCGAGAGAGAAACAGAAAAAGATAGAAGGACAGAGAGAAAGAGACAGAGAGAGACAAAAAGATAGAAAAACAGACAGCGACAGACAGAAAGACAAAAATAGAGACAGAGAGACAGATGGAAGGAGACAGACAGACAAAGAGAGCCAGAAAGAGACAGACAAAAAAGGAGAGAGCAACAAAGACAGAAAGACAAAAATAGAGACGGAGAGAGACAATAATAGAGAGACAGAAAGAGACAAAGACAGAAAGGGAGACAGAGACCAAAAGAGAGAGAGAGAGAGAGAGAGAGAGACAGAGAGGGTGAGAGAGAGAGCACACAGGGCTAGGCATGAAGGAGCGAGTGCAGAGCAGAGTGCAGAGCCAGGCACTAACCCAGGAGGTGGTGATTCTTCAGAGCCCAGCAATAGCCATAGAAGCATTCCTCCAGAGCTCGGGGGAAGGGGGCCTCGGGGGCCAGGGAGTAGTCCACCGACAGGATGGGCACAGCCAGCTCCTGGGACCAGCTCTTCAGGTACGGCTGGAAGGGGGAGAAGCAGAGAGAGCCGGCTCTGACTCTGCTGTACGCCAGAGGGTGTGGGTTTGGGGGGGTGGGATCAGAGCAGCTGGAATGACGCGGGAAGAAACAGAAGCTCGAAGGGGCCACATCCTGGGGACCCCACCCTGGTGTCGCTGTCGGCACGGTAACCACACCTCCCCGAAAGCCACGGCAGGACAATAGGCAGATGCTGGAATGGCAGAGCGATAATTACAGCATCTGCAAGTCGGCCAGCGCTTGGCAGGTGACGGGAGACAGGCGAGGGATCTGCTGGGGGGAGCGTGGCAGCAGAACTGAAGGCTGCGAGTCCACCTAGGCCGATTCACATTACTCATCGGAGAGGTTCCCTCAGCCCTCCCCAAGACCACCCCCAGTCTGGCCCGGGGAGACAGATACCTCATGTGACTTGGAGGTCTGCGCCACAAAGCCCCCACCATGGTAGTGAACCAGCAGCCAGGGTGAGGGGGGGCTGGGCCGGACCCTCAGGCCCAGTGAGAGCCCCTCCGAGCGGGAGATGGCCAGCAATTCCTCGCTGTCCTGCAGAGAGAGAGAGAGAGAGAGGGGAGATGGAGAGTGGGGGGCGGAAGAGCACACTGCTCTGACACTCGGGGAAGGTAATTAAGTGTCATGATGCCTCACTTACCTGGTCATGTTTATCATCTGTCATTATTACTACATTATAGCCATGTCAATAAAGGAACTGAAATTCGTTTTGAAAAAAGAGAGAGGGAGAGGAAAGAGCAGACAGGCAGAGGAGCATCCATACCTGCCCCTCCCGCAACTCGTGGGAAATGAGCCGCATCTGAATGGGCACAGGGCCACAGTGCGCCACTGGGGGGCTCACAGTCACTGAGACGAGGGGGTCTGACACGTGCGGCAGGTCGAAGGGGCCGGGAGGCACGCTGAGGGCACGGTTTACACGCACCTGGGTGGACGTCATGCTGGCTAGGCTCTGAGAGGAGGGGGCGGGGGTGGCAGGGAGTCACATGACAAAAGGGGCGGAGTCACGAGCAGCGGAGAACTGGCACCGTCCTCTCCGTGAAAGAACATGCAGGGAGCAGCGGCAGAAACACCCCCCACTCACCGACAAGACCTCCATCTCTGTGATGTTCCAGAAGGACTTCCAAAAGTGCACGTCCAGGTTCTGCGTGATACGCTCAAACTCGGCCCCGCGGAGCTCAGGGTCGATGGCGTACTTCCCCGAGGTGAAGAAGGAGCTGGCAGCCACCCCTGCCCAAAATCGAGGGGGGTGAGAGAAGGAGATGGTGGGAATGGCAAGCGGACTGAGGGAATTACGGAACAATCGGAGGGGGGTCAGGAAAGAGGGAGTAGAGGAGACCTGCAAAAATGAGAATATCTACAAGGACACTGAGTGCACAGAGCATGAATATGGGCTGGAGGGAAACCGGGGGGGGACATGAGTGAGGTGCTGTCCCAGACTCACCATATGGAGGAGTGCCCGGCTCCACTGTGCATGGGGGCAGCGTGCAGTACAAACACACAGATGGGGGGGTTAGGGCTACGGCCTGACGAGCGCACCGGTGCGTGAGCACGCTGGCTGGGGCGGGGGGGGGACTGACCTATTCCAGACTGGTGCCGCTTGTAGTTCTCCCCAAAAGACACCAGGCCGATGGCAATGGTCTGCAGGAAAGGCCGGATCGCCGGGGTGAACTGGCACAGAGAGAGGAGATGGGGTGGGGAGAAAGGAAGGGAGAGAAGGGGGGGCAGAGAGAGAGAGATGGACATAAAGAGGGAAAGAAAGTGAAACAGGGGATGGTGAAAAAGACAGAGGAAGAGAGAGGCAGGCAGAGATGGGGAGAGAGAGTGGGAGAGAACGGGTGATGGAAAGAGAAAGATGGGCAGAGTGGGAAAAGAGAAGAAGAGAGAGACAGAGGGACTGTCAGTCCCCTTTTAAATGTAGAATCAGCAGCTCCCTGATGCCATGTACAATGCTGGGGAGTGACAAGGGCAGGAGCAGGGGAAAGCCTGGGCGCGGGGGACGGCCTGGGCGCACCTGGAAGCCGAGACAGCGACCGTAGAAGCAGCCCTTGTGCATGGAGGCGTACTCGCGCACAAAGCTCTGGCTGAGGCCGCTCTCCTCCTGGAAGAAGAGGTTGCCATGGCCGTTGTCATGCAGCAGGCGCTGGGCCAGGTAGAGCAGAGCCCGCAGCTGACAGAGGGCGCTGCAGTAGGCCTCCATCTCGCCCGCGTTGTGCGCCGCCCGGAAGAAGATGCTGCGCCGGCTGGAGGAGATGTAGCGCCCCTTGTGGATGATGTGCAGAAGGCAGCAGCGTACCACCTGAGTGCAAAGGCAGAGTGTAAAGCCCACCATCCAGCCATCGTTCAGCCTTACCTAACCTGGGTGTGGCTTGGAGGGGGGGGGCGGTCTGGTGCATGTCCTAGACAGCAGAGGGCACAGGGTTTGGTATGGCAGGTGCACACACTGTCTGTGCATCTTTGGCCAGAGGGAGCAAACTCACATGATACAGGGGGCCCCAGGAAACAAAGCAAGCCAGTGAGGCATCCAGAAAGTAAGTTACAAAAAGTTGAAAAAGACAGGGTGAATAAAGAAAGATTAAGGAGGGAGAACGTGCAAGCACAGCACGTAATGGCGTATGGGCATGTTCCGTCCATAACACAAGAGCACTGTGCGTAACTGCGCGTGAGTGTGTGCGGGATCCCACCATAACATGAAAGCACAGTGTGTAACTGCGTGTGTGAGTGTGTGCGGGATCCCACCATAACATGAAAGCACAGTGTGTAACTGCGTGTGTGAGTGTGTGTGGGATCCCGCCATAACATGAAAGCACAGTGTGTAACTGCGTGTGTGAGTGTGTGTGGGATCCCACCATGACATGAAAGCACAGTGCGTAACTGAGTGTGTGAGTGCACGTTCCCTCCATTATGCAGGAGCACCTTGACCAGAGAACGGTAGCCATTGGCAGGAATCTGAGGGTCGAAGTCAAAATGATGGTAGATGGCGACGAAGCCGGAGACGACGGGCTCCAGGCTGCGGGCATGCTCCTGGATGAGGGTCAGGGCCTCCACCAACCGTCGGGCAGCATCCCCCTGTGAGCCCTTGGGCCCCCCAGTGAAGAAACTGACGTTCTCCTCACACACGGAGTACAGGGCCGCAAACACAGCCTTGGTGTCCATCACTGGGGGAGGGAGGCATGATGTCAGAGAGGGGATGCGCACTGCGGTTAATTACAGGTTACATCTGGTCTTGAGCCATTAGGACGACGAACAATGAAGAAGACGTAACAGCCAGCAGGGAGGTCACGTGCGCAGGGACTATTCCGAGCCAGCTGCATTGTTGGGTGCTGGATCACAGGTGATCAAGTTTCCAAACCCTGTGCCCCGTAACATCCATAGGGCCTGCAGTTCTGGTGGCCTCACCCTAGTGCAACCACATGGGTGACAGCCATTGTCCGTTAGTCCTGCCAATCTTATCACTGTTAGCAGCAGTAACCTGGGACGGAGTGGTCAGAGACCAGCTGCCACTGACACTGCTAGTGAAATGTCTTGAAATTCCAGGATGGGTCACCTGATAAGGGGGGAAACTGATCCGGGCTGAATGCTGAAGTTACCCCTCATTTCCTACAAAGGACTTTCCCCAGAGAGGGAAACATACTTCTCATAAAGAATGATAAGGCTTTAAAAATTAATAACGGAACAGGAGTGGGTGCTACACTAACCCTCAGGTCGCCCCCCCCTCTCAGTCTTTTCTCTTACTTCCCTGGACGGTTCTAATCCCATTTGTCCTCATTCCAAATAACTTCTCTCCATCCCTGGGTCACGGGTCTGGTGTCTATAGTTAGCCAGAGAGAGGGGCAACGCTGTGCCAGCATGTGAGAATGAGGACATGCAAGAGAGAGGGAGAACAAGAGAGGAGGAGAATGAGATGGGTGAAGCTGTGCCAGCTTCAGAGAATGAAAGCACGTGAGAAAGAGAGGGGTGAAGCTGTGCTAGCTTCAGAAAATGAGGGAAAGAGAGGGGGAGAGAGAGGGAAATATGGAGAGACACAGGGGTGAAGCTGTGCTAGCTTCAGAGAATGAGGGCACATGAGAAAGAGAGGGGTGAAGCTGTGCCAGCTTCAGAAAATGAGGGAAAGAGAGGGGGAGAGAGAGGGAGATATGGAGAGACAGAGGGGTGAAGCTGTGCTAGCTTCAGAAAATGAGAGAAAGAGAGGGGGAGAGAGAGGGAGTTAGGGAGAGACAGAGGGGTAAAGCTGTGCCAACTTCAGAGAATGACTGCTTGAGAGAGGGAGAGAGGGAGGGAGGGAGAGAGAGAGGGAGGGAGGGAGGGGAGAGAGGGAGAGAGGGGCAAAGTTGTGCCAGCATGTGAGAATTAGGGAGGCAGAGAGAGAGAGCGAGAGAGAGAGAGATGGAGGGAGTAAGTGAGATTCCATGTTGTGAATGTCTCTGTGACACTCCTATTACATTTACTGTTATTCAGAATACAATGGATAGTAATGCAAAGTTCAAAGTTTGAGTCAAAAAAACAAATTGAAATGATCACATTCCCTCAGAAGACCAGTAAAACCAAGTTAATATTCTAAGCTAATATTACCAAATTGAAAACCAAGGCAAGTTGGGAATCCCTTAAAAAGGTGGTGGGTGGGGGGGTGGCAGTGCCTGGCACTCTGTCTACATGGGCAGCATGCATGCGTCTGCACTGCGACCGAGGTCAATGGTGCAAAGGAATCTCATCAAATAAAACACTATTTTTTTATACAGCTCGCGTCAGGGATATGAGGAAGATGAACATCTCAGACTTATTCTATTGTCTGGGCTGAATTTTAATGCTTGCCTGATCCAACTAACACTATTTTGGCATTACCTTTAAATTTGATAGCCGAGTCAGAAACGAGGTAAATGGGGACAAGAATGTGGGTGAAAGAGAGAGGCAGAGAGAGGGACTGAGAGTCCTCCGATGGTGCCTGGCCTGGGTGAGAAATAGCCTCACCAGGAGCCACAGAGAGCATACGCATGTGCAAACTGGTGCCGGCCGGCGTGCCGCACCAGAAACGGCTCCACGGGCCTAAACAGCGGCTGCAGCACCACAATCTATCAGCTACAGCAGTGGATACATGGTGTCATATTCCAAATCACAAAGCTAATAATTTACTGTATCCAGTCACCTAATTAATTATCCAGCTCTAGAAATACAAAACACAAGTATGCAGGCCCAGCTCTACAGAGTGGGGGATTGGAGAGTATTTGGCCCTCCAAATTTCAGAAAATTGGTATTTAGCAATCAATACCCTTAGTGACTATATTTCTTGCATACAACAACAACAATAACATCATACGGTATGTCTGAAACATAAATGAGCTGCAAACACATGAGAATCCACCCCGTTAGATTTTCCTGTGGCCCACACAACATGAAAAGCCAAAACCAGGCCTGAGGAACAGCCTGAAGCATCGCGGCACAACGATAGACCCCAAACTGCACCAAGGCCACACCCCACAGCAGCACCAATGCTTACATTTGGACAACCTATTGGAAAACTATTGCAGAAATGTGCCACAGACACTCTTGAATGCTGACGACCTCTCCTGCATCAATAGGGGGCAGAGCTTCCTACAGCAGCATACAGCTTCCTACGGGGAGAGGAGGGGGATGCTGGCATGGCCTTCACCCCATAGGGCAAGCCGCTGTTTCCCGCAGTACGTATGATAGCAAAGCCACATGCAGCAGGTGTGTTATGGCAAACCCAGCCCATACCCCCTGGCCTACACAAGAAAAGATCCCACGGAGCTGGGCAGCCACCCCTGCAGCACTGAAAGCCTGTCAGCATCTGACACCCAATTAATAAATAAAGACCGTAAAACATAAGTTACTAAGCACAAGTGTGCCATCCCAACGAGTCTCACAGCAAGAACACAATGCAGAAACGGCACGTGTGTGACTTAAGAAAAGCAGAAGGTCATCAGATGCATAACCTACAAATCAACAAAGAGCAGTTCCACCAAAAGAGCATTTTCAGTGAAGTTGTTTTACCAGCGTCTGAACCCATGGATTTGTCCTTGTCCAGTCTCTCCTCGATAACTACTTCCTCACAGAGACAAACAGGGAGAGATAAAGAGAGGGAGGGAGAGCGAGGGAGAGAGAGGGAGAGGGAGGGAGGGGGGGAGGGTGAACCCTGATACTGGACACCGCCTGTCTCCATGGCCAAACACTTTCCTCCACAAAGCTCGTTTCCATCCCCCTCTTTGTTCCACCCGCCAACCTTTGTCCCACTCCCAAATTTCTTAGTTTCCTCTCCCCCCATTACTTTTGAGGCCAAGATCTGATATGTAACCCTGTCAACAACACTCTCCTTTAACCTTCCACACCCCTGCGCCCCCTCCCAAGACTGAACATGCTGTGTTTATCGACATACCATCACTCCCTGTGCTGCAGTGACATAACCTCTCACACGGCTTGGGGGGGGGGGCACACAGACACGTTTGGCCTTTGACAGAAACGACAAACAAAAGGGAGAGACACCAGCCACGTGTGCCGCCCTCCACATCTACACCCGAAGCCCTGCCCTGCTGTTTACCCTCTTCTCAGCTTCACTCTGTCCTGACAGTACCCAGAGAGGGGTGTGTAACACTGACCTTCAGCACAACCACTTATTCCTATGAGGAAAATGCAAACGCAGCCTCCTTTGAGACAACACCTGCATTCGCATTTCAGACAAAATCAGACTAAATAAGACAACAAATGACCACAACCTAAATGACCTTAAGCAGAATTTAGAATTAATTTTACAAGTGTGGTTGTATATTTAAAATAGGAATATTAATATTCTATAGTTTCTTAAGTTAAGTTCTGTGTGATGTTTATATGTCAAGTGTACTCATTATGACCAGTTCACCACAACAAATTCCTCAGACACGTTGGGTCCCTGGCGAATAAAGTCTGACACTGATTCTGAATAATTAAAACAAAAAGTTCAGACCATACTGAAAGCACATCCCATCTAAGGTGATATACACCCTGTGCTCCCTGAGATAGGCTCCGGGCTCACTGTCACCTTCAACTGGACAAGTGTTTATTGAAAATGGATGGATTGTTACATCTGACAAAGACAAGAATTAGTATTTAAAAGATGCTTAACAGAGGGAGAGGTCAGAAGCCCTAAATCTAGAGTGTTTCAATTTCTGGATGGCCCTGGCACTGCTGGCCCAATGCTAGCAATGGGATTTGGCTGCTAGGCTGCTTGCCGCAAATATGTGCACAACAACTCTGAGAAAAACAGCAATGCTAAACTTGAAGTGCTGAGACACACCTTCTATGTGACAGGCCACCAAGAAAGGGGACGCAAATTCTGCCAAATGTACTACATGGACAAACAAGTCCACCAAGGGTTGGGATTTATTCACAAGATGAGTGTGACATTTGGGATGCTGACCTCTGTGAGCACAAAGCTGCGGGGTAAAAGTCACAACCCCCTTCTCCAGTTATCCCAGAGAGCAAAGCGACACAGTACCTGGGGGAGATGCCATCGTCATGGGAACAGCACAAGTACAGCTTCAAAGTCCTTGAGATTACGTCACCACATGAAACGCATCACAGGTACAGCGGGTATCAAATCAAATCAAACAGTCTATTATTGTCAATTCAGGAGAATGGAAATGCTTTTTCTCCCTTCTCTTGGTACTAGTGCCTAATACAGTATAATTTTTTTTCCACAAAAGTCCACGTAAAACAGACGGGAGCCACATCTCACAAAGTTCATCACCTTTTAAAATGTTCAGCATTCATGCCATTCAGCTCTTTACCTGACTGATTAAACTGAGCACTGATTAAGCCAAAGGAGCTCAGTCTTCATTCAGCTCCAACTAGCACTAAGCCCTGACCATGCCTTGCTACCTACACTTACTGCAGACAACAAAGGGATCAGCGGTGAGCCGTCCACCAGCCCCCTTGGTTACATGGTGTAACACCCAAACTGTACTGACATGTTTGGAAGGCAGAATCCATGCGCATATAGTGTCATGGGAGGGGGCTTGCAGAGAAGAGTCATTAGCTGGGAAGCATTAAGGACCGGTTGTTAATGCCAGTTAATGTCATTAGACTGGCTAACGCACCCTTCAGGTATTGGACAAACCAGACTTATAAACCATATATTATAAGAAAGGCCATCGGCATGACACAGTGAGACCAGATCCCTGCAGCACTCCGCTGTATCCTGGTCAGCAAACGGCCTACAAACCGACCAACCTGCTGGTTAGCGGCGCTTTGCCGGACTAAATAAGCTGCTGGACCCCTTGGCGTGCGGGTTGTTATGCATTTTACATCAAGTGGCATGTCAAAGAAAACTACATATGAATTGTGCAGTCGGATGTAACGGTAGTAGGTATCTCTACTACAGAACTACTACAGCCAACTAGGATATTACAGCCTGGAGACTAGTTATCCAGCAACTAGGATATTACAGCCTGGAGACTACTTACCCAGCAACTAGGATATTACAGCCTGAAGACTAGTTAGCCAGCAACTAGGATATTACAGCCTAGAGACTAGTTAGCCAGCAATTAGGATATTACAGCCTGGAGACTAGTTAGCCAGCAACTAGAATATTACAACCAGGAGACTAGTTAGCCAGCAACTAGGATATTACAGCCTGGAGACTAGTTAGCCAGCAACTAGGATATTACAGCCTAGAGACTAGTTAGCCAGCAACTAGGATATTACAGCCTGGAAACTAGTTAACCAACAACTAGGATATTACAGCCTAGAGACTAGTTAGCCAACAACTAGGATATTACAGCCTAGAGACTAGTTAGCCAACAACTAGGATATTACAGCCTGGACTAGTTAACCAACAATTAGCGACAGCTCCATATCCGGGTTCGACTACCTCAGTCTCTCCAAAATGCCAGCGGGGCCGCCCGGTTACCTCTGGCCCCGGTGTCGCGGTGCCCCGAGCGGGGCCGCCCGGTTACCTTTGGTCCCGTTGTCGCGGTGCCCAGAGCGGCGTCCCTTAAGCGCTCCATTCCCGCCGCTGCCACTTCCGGCCTCCGTCCCCGTCGCCATCTTCGCACGTGCACGGCGGCCGCGCGTCACGGCCGCGAGCGAAAACACGACCGCGTGGCCAATCGGGGAGCTCGAGTGGCGCGGCGCGAGCCAATCGGAAGCCCGGCGCCCCTCGCGCCCCCACGCGCCCTAAGCTAAAATGCAGTTTTGAGTCTGTGGCGTGCAGGCGCTACGCCAGACGCGCTGTATGTTAGTGACAGCAAACGGGAAACTCGCATCCTTTGACGGACTCGGGTTCTTCTGAGTCACTCACTAAAAAGATCCGGGTTAAGCAGTGCTTTGGGGGAGTGACAGCGATCCGCCCATTCAGGCCGGTCTACCTCTATCTGCGGAACCACTGGGAGATTCTGCATGACGCATCCGCAGCAGTCCGGATCTGCGTCTTGGAGTCGCTATGCTTTGGGCTGTGGAGGAAGTTAACATGATCCACTCAGGATAAGCGGATCCGTGTCTCCCTCCCTCCCTCCTTCCCTCCTTTACTCGTGCAGTTCCGATCTTTTAGTGAGTGACCAGAAGTACCAGAGTGCGCCTGGTCCGGCTCTGTTCTGCATCCGGCGGCTCCGAGTCTGCATGCTCCGTGCACCCCGCCGAGTCCCCAGAGCCGAGCCCCTTATCCAGGCTGTGTGCGGACTGGCTGGGGTGTGCTGTCCCGAGGCTGAGTACCGAGTGACGCAGTTTGGTGCAAACAGCACGGAGGACCTAATGATCCGCGGTAGTGATCTCGGTTAGCCAGGATTCGCTCACTACTATTGTATGTCAGATTAGGCATACTATGAACACCATTAACAGCCGTGACACAAAGACTTAAAAATGACAGACGTGACAGTTGATTTATCTATTCATTACAAAGTTAAAGTTTATATAGAATTGTTCAACCATTTAAAGCTAAAACAGCATATGCGCTTCCTTTTCTCACCAGAGATACTTTATATCTAGAACATGATATGCAATATTGTGATTTGAAAAAATAACTTGGTCAGTACTTGAAGAATACAATTCATCAGTTTTTGTCCAGTTATGTTAAAATAAACAGCATGCAAACAGTTTTTGGTTTCCTTATAGGCTGCGGCAAAGTTAGCCTCAACATTTCAGTGATTAATATTGGCTGAACAATTTTAACCGTTTTATTTTCGTAATGTCCACTCTGTTCAGTGCAATGTGTCCGATTCTGATGTTATATACATAAATTAGCGCTGCTCATTTCACATATGGGTTCACAAATGACTTAGATCATTATTTTTAATAGTCATAAAAACCAAAGTTGTCTGAGAAAGCAAGGTTAATAAGAGGTTAATAAGTGGCAAGCATACTCCAGTTTCTTGCGAATAATTTGCTCTGCAGTAGTATAGGGCCCCGAAGCAGCTCTTATTTAGGGCTTCTCCAGCTGGATCTCCTCTCCCTTAATGTTATCCACATCCTGGTAGGGGCTCTGCACCTGAGACCGCTGAATCTGGTGGTAGGCGGAGCTGCACTCTTCGATATTCAGGCCCTGTGAAGGGAAGTGCAGACTGGGTGTGAGTGGGCTCAGTGCTGAGGTACTAGGCCGGTACTGTGTTCTGGTTAGCGTTAGGGTTCTGTCTCCCAGCACACCCACAACTCACTTCATAAATGTTCTCTTCCTCCCTTTTGTACTTTATGTTCTCCAGCTGGTGGTGCCTCTTTGTCTGTTGCAAATTGATATCACAATTATAAAAACAGCATCAGACACCCTACCTTAGGCATACTGATCTAAGGAAGGCTGACATGGTACGGGGGGTGGTGGGGGGGTACTGGTTAGGCTTGGGTGCTATCCACAATACAGTGTCTGGACGGTATCACCGTATAAAAATTGGATACCACCCTAGCCTTGTGCTGGTGGGGGCAGTGGGGGGTGTCATGCCAGTAGTAAATTTGACCACTGACGGGTGGGGGGTACAACTGTAATTACTACCTCTGAATACGGAGCAGCAGGTTGATGGGACATTGCCCACTGACCCGTGGGTATCAGGGGGCTGCTTTCTAGCTGTGAGAGCCTTGCAGAATTTCTGGGGGAGATCTGCAGTATCTTTACTACAGTACTACATGAATATTCACGTTCACTGTAGCCATCTTATATGTGCGGGATAGAGCAGTGCAGCCAGCGTACAGAGACTGGCTGGTGTGACTCTCTTCTCACCTTCCTGATGAGCATGACTCCTGGCAAGATCACACAGAGCAGCAGCAAAATGCCCTCAAACATGAGGATCTTGTTCTTGGCACTCTCACTGAGGACCAGGAACTTCCTTAGAGGCCCTGAGGGAGGATGCCTATGATTAGAACACTGGGGGAGAAAATATGGACAAGAAATGGATTGTGGGAAATGACAAGTGCCTGTGGTCTTCCCCCGTAACAAAGCCAGGAAGCGTGGCATCTGAGAATGTACATACTTTCAGATATCCCTCCACTTTTCATGAGTGCCTTTCTAATGCACTG
>JAODKN010000134.1:3044409-3054926 GCA_026774425.1 Petrocephalus zakoni
AGCCTGTGCCAGAGCCAGCAAACACAGGTTATGCCACAGATGATTATGCACTGAGCCTGTGCCAGAGCCAGCAAACACAGGTTATGCCACAGATGATTATGCACTGAGCCTGTGCCAGAGCCAGCAAACAAAGGTTATGCTACAGATGATTCAAGCACTATTCATGCTTTACTCACTGTAAACCTGCAGGAAGGTGCCGTGTGAAAAGATGCTGGAGTCCAGGCTGCTGCCATTGATAAGGCATTGGTAAAAGCCTGTATCTGCCACTTTGACATTGTAGAGTATCAGATGATGGCAACCGTTTCCAGCATCTGCTTCAATGCCTCTTTCAATGGTTAATTTTACACGGTGTCTTGGGTTGGCGGCATTGCTTTCTTTGACGTTGCTAATCCAGATGGGCTTCACCGACGCCCCCTCAAAGCAGCATTCCAACGTAGCCCTTTCAGACTCCTCAAGTTCTACTGAAGGTCTGTCTGACTTGGGCATGACCTGATTTCCAAGGCTGGCAGCTACGGACCACATGGGAGGGCAGGAGTTAGCATGCTAATGCACACAGCACGCTAGGGTCATCTGTTTGCCGAGGTAACCCTATGGCAGGATAACTCAACATGGTGCCGCAGTGTCTCCGAACAACCATATTTAATAGGAGATTAACTGAGCAGTGTCCATTCACAGATGAAATAGATTGAAATTAAGGAAGAAATATCGGCTTTATAAAGATCATATCTATTAAGAATTTTTACATGTAATGTACATACAGGGCTAGTCAGTCAGAGTTATAGTGTTAGAACCTAATATAGTTTGATGGGAAGTGAAACTGAAGCAGAGAGAGACTGACATCTGTTTATAACTGATGTGTGACACTGCGGGTCGAGAGGAGATGAGCTCCATTGCAGTTGTTATCAAAAATAGACGTGGCCATCATAACAAAAAGTCCGTCAAAAATTTGGTTGGTATTTATCAACAGAGGAAGATATTTACTGTTGTTTTCAGAAATATATAGGCACATTGAAATATCTCAGCTAAGTACATAATACTGCACTTGTAAGGTTTCCATACAGAAAATGTGCTTGACTTTACTACAGTTAATAGTCTTCAAAAATTAACCTATTTTGAGGAACAGCAGGATTACTGGTCATGTACCAGCTAAACTACAATATTCCCCTCGATTCCCATTACTCACCCACCCAGCAGTAGAAGAAAAGTGTCACTTTGGCAAACATCCTGTCCTTGAAGCTTTTCTGCACTCAGAAGCAGCTGAGGTGATGGTGTCGAACCCTCTGCCTTGCTATGTAGGATTCTTGCTCCTCCTACAGCCACGTGACCACTCCCCCATTTTTCACCCCAGTAATCTCTCAGTTTCCCTCTGACTGGCATATGGCCGTCACCATCTTCCTTTTCTGATGCCCCCCTACCTCACCTCCTTTCTTACCCTGAGGTCTTCTATCTTCTGATTGTATAGCCGCCCTTCATCCTGATCTTTCTCTCCTCCCGTCAAAGGCATCTCTTCATATCTGGTGTGCAGGAGATGCACTCCGGGGACCCTAGAGAGGCATGTTGGGTCTCAGCCTGCTGGGGGCTTAAGTGTGACCCCCGAGCACGCCTCGTCCACAGCTGTGTTACCATTCGGCCATATCTACGGGCTCCCGGGTGTTGCTTGGCCACCATTCCTCCACAAAAACCTACACCCTGCTTCCTGAGCAACAACTGAAGAGGAGCATCGGGTATGCAGGCACACAGTGGGTCCAGCGATACTCAGGTACAGCGAGGCATGCTTATGCCAATGATGTCTGTACGGGAATCAGCAACCAGCTGACTGGCAATCAATTTCTGACATTCATGCCTCCTCTGGCTTTATTAATATTCAGGTTTTGTTATCTTTCCGTGGACAATCTGTGTCTTTCATACACAGTATCTTAATATCAGACCTCTGCTCTGTTCTTAACATCTTCCTGTACTCTTTATTATTAGGGGTAACTCTCCAGTACTTTGTATAAGGAGCAGTGTATGGCTCTGTGTCTGATCAGAAGGTCACCAGTTCAAACCCCAGGGTCAGCAGAGTGATGTCACTGGGACACCTGAGTGAAGCGCTCGACCCCCAGCTGCTCCAGGGACTGACAGACCTGCTCTCAAAAGTGAGTCACTTGGGATAAAAGCATCTGCTAAATAAATAATACAGTCCCGATCAAAAGTTTAAGACCACTTAAAAGATGGAAAAAAATTTTGCATGGTTGGATCTTAACAAGGTTCCAAGTAGAGCTTCAGCATGCAAGGAGAAGAAATGGGAGTGAGACCAAACATTTTTTGAGCATTCAATTAATTGAAAATAACGATTAAACTGAAACAGGCTGTTTCACAGCTGATCAAAAGTTTAGGACCACATGCCTTTAAAAGGCCAAATCTGTGCAAAGATGTGGATTCATTGTCATTTTCTGTCAGGTAGTCACACGTTCTGATGGCAAAGGCAAACAAACTCTCCCTTTTTGAACGTGGTCGGGTTGTTGAACTGCATAAGCAGGGTCTCTCACAGCACGCCATCGCTGCCGAGGTGGGACGCATAAGACAGTCATTTGGAATTTCTTAAATGATCCTGAGGGCTATGGAACAAAAAAGTCAAGTGGAAGACCCAAAAAAATTTCACCAGCTCTGAGCCGGAGGATCCAATTGGCTGTCCGTCAAGACATTGGACGATCCTCGACCCAAATTAAGGCCGTTACTGGCACTGACTGCAGCCCCATAACCATCAGACGGCATCTGAGACTGAAGGGCCTCAAAAACAAAAAACGTCTTCAAAGACCTCGTCTCCTTGAATGCCACAGAACTGCTCGTTTGGACTTTGCAAGAGAGCACCAAACATGGGACATTCAAAGGTGGAAGAAAGTTTTATTCTCTGATGAGAAAAAATTTAACATTTAATTTACTGGCATGTGAGAAGCAGATCCCACCTGAGATGTTTTCTACACGCCACAGTGGAGGGGGCACCATAATGGTCTGGGGTGCTTTTTCCTTCAGTGGAACAATGGAGCTTCAGGAAGTGCAGGGCCATCAAACAGTCACTGGTTTTGTCCAGATTTTGCAGAGAGCATTCCTCATGACTGAGGGCCCTCGTCTGTGTGGTAACGAGTGGGTTTTTCAACAGGACAACGCTACAGTACACAATGCCCGCAGGACAAGGGACTTCTTCCAGGAGAATAACATCACTCTTTTGGCCCATCCTGCGTGTTCCCCTGATCTAAATCCAATTGAGAACCTTTGAGGATGGATGGCAAGGGAAGTTTACAAAAATGGACAACAGTTCCAGACAGTAGATGCCCTTCGTGCGGCCGTCTTCACTCACCTCATGGAAACACTTGCATCAAGCATGCCGCAACAAATTTTTGAAGTGATCAACAATAACGGTGGAGCTACTCAGTACTGAGTTCATGTTTGGAAGTTTGATTTCTGTTTTGGGGGGGGGTTTGGGTTTTTTTGGTGGTGTGGTCCTAAACTTTTGATCAGCTGTAAAACAGCCTGTCTCAGTTTAATCGTTGTTTTCATTAAATTGAATGCTCAAAAAATGCTTTGTCTCATTCCCATTTCTTCTTGTTGCATGCTGAAGCTCTACTTGGAACCTTGTTAAGATCCAACCATGCAAAATATAATTTTTTGCCATTTTTCCAAGTGGTCTTAAACTTTTGATCGGGACTACATTAGCTGTCCAATATCATTTTCATACTGGAGAAGCTGTCAAAGTCAAATAAGACGGAGGAGACCTTTATTGGCCTGATCTGTTCACTGAGCAGCCAAAGGCGTTTGATTTACAACAAAACAACACACAGTGTAACTGAAACAGATTCATTTATTTAAAAAAAAAGGAAGAAAAACGTACCACTACTCAAGCTGACATAATTAAAACCCTCTTACAGATAAAAATCAAAGCCCAAATACACAGTATACTTCTGGAATATCCATATAAATGAGATAAATGTGTGCTGAGCTCCTCTCCGCTCCGACCTGTCCCACACGACGCCATCTGGGACAATGGCAGGTGATAAGAAACCAGCACAGCACGGTAAATAAAGAGACGGTGGATACAGCACAGATCAAAACAACACTAGATAAACTCTGATTGGCTGTCAAGCCTAACTCAGCGTGACCGTGCGCCAAAGGATTGCCACAGTGTTTCCAGGAAAGCCCTTTGGAAAGACAGAGGATTGATCACTACCTGGCACCCATATAAATATATTTTTTAAACATATACGTCTATGTATTTGCATATAGGATACTGGTGGAAAGCGCGGTGAGGCGCGGGTAGGCCGGCAGCAAGGAGAGGGAGGGGGCTTGCTGGCATTAGCCCCCCGCATGTGCAGACAGGACCCCTGCCATCTCCACGAGCTCATATAGCATAGCAGGCATGTTTGGCCAGAATGGCCTAGAGAGGGTCTGCCTCATACCAGTGATGGTCAAAAGCCAAGCAGGACACTTCATGTCGTTACTGATCACTACGGCCAGATATACTGGCACACTACGGGTGTTAGGAGCAGACGGCCACGTTTAATGTCGCTCTCCATGCTCCACGCGGTCGCTGACGCACAGTACGAACTTTAGACCCTAACTCTTAAACAACCCCCCCTCCCCCATTAAAGAATATTTCAAGAAACACTCGATAAAGTTGTGCAATGGGGTCTGGCAGGAGGAGGCCTGGAGGCTTAGGCCCTGGGGAAAGCCAGTCAGTAGGGTCTCCGGCCGCCTCCTCGCGAGCCCTGCATCTTTGACACAGAGATCTTGTGTGTGTGGGGGGTGGGGGGGACACACATGATCAACTAAGCAGTTACAGATTAGTCAAATCTGGCCATGTGCTTCTAAGATGCTACATAAATTGACAGGACACGGGAAGTAGCAGGAGGTCACAAATGGTGTTGCGGTTAACTTCTGCACAGCGTCAAGGCCCTGCTTATAGAATAAATGAAGCTAACTGCAAACTAATACAGCAGAAATGAAGGCACCCTGATCATCAGCAGAAAGGGGACAGTTACAGTAATGAAGCGTAGCAGCTATGTTTGGCTGATGGCTCAATCTGTAACCCATTTAGGTGACACCATGGGTGACCCACGTCAAGTCAGAGGCTTCAGGGAAGGCGGGGGAGGCTGATGTGGGGCCCACAGTGGGGTCAGCCTCCATCCCCTGGGGAACACGGTCACTGCCCACAGGGGCCAGTGTAAAGGCAGAGTCCCCGGCCAATCCAGAGGCTGGGGGAAGTGTCTCACAGTGACTTACTGCAGTAAGTGGGTACGTTGGTGTGAGACTGAAATATGGGTACATGCAGGTAAATTAAATGTGCCTCATTGGCTATAGTAACACACACATGGGTGAAGAAAGTCGGGGTGGGGCATGAACTGGCACTTGGGCACAAAAATGAAAAGAACAGAGGTACCCCAGCGGGGTTTTGAGTATAGCTGTATGTTTTTCGTGATGGAGGTTAATAGTATGAAAACAATTTGCTGAAAAATAATACTAAATCTACTCATCAAGTCCTCTCTTTGGTCCTGCTCTGATGCTGGAGATTTAAAAGACTAAAGTAAAAAAAAACTACCCTTTAACATCTTGAAGAAAAATATATATTGCTATTGATATAGATATAATTTGCATCCTACATACTGTGACAGCATTATTACTGACTCCGAGCGTGTGACACCCTTTTTTCTGTGCTACATGGTACAGCCTAAAGAACGCGACACCCCTTCACTGGGTCACATGCTACAGTCCAGAGAAGTGCCTGCGTGTGTGTGTGTCTGCGTATTGAATCGACACGTCGTCTCCCTCATCATCCTGTGCTCAGTCCAGGGCTACTGTGGCCCCCGCGTCCACCTTCCTCCAAACCATCACTCCTCTTCCCTGATACTTCTTTCTCCCACAGCTAATTTTTTCTTAACTCTTAATTCTCACTGCTCCCTCCCTGGCTCTCCTTTCTGCTCCAGCCACGCCACTTCTCCTGCACACGTTCAGTCGTCAGGATGGAGTAGCAGCCATTAGACCCTATCAGACACAAACACTACCCCTACCAGCTCTCAGTACAGGCTAGCGTGCCTGCAGATCACTTACCTAGATTTGTTTTCTTAGGACTCCTAATTTCAGTGACACTGCTCCAGACAAGTCTTTCTGTAAGATTTCACCCACATAGCCGTGGCTTCGCAATGATTGGCATCTGGATAGATTATTACAACAATGTATAATTTGATTTGATTGTCAGTCACGGACTCATTTTGGCTGTTCTCATCTCCACTAGTAGCAGTTCTGGCCGCCAACTAGCCTTCACTGTAAAAACCACACCTGGCAGACTGCAAATGGTGCATTGTGTGTGCGTGCATTACTACACATCATTATATATACACTCTAAGGCAGTGCACTATATCACTCAGAGCAACAGTATAGATCCTGTCTTTGGCAGTTTTTTTACACTCCAATGTGATGAGATTTGCGTTATTCTAGCCATAACAAGCCACTTCCCACTGGTCTTCAGAGCCCGCTTGCCCGTCTGATTGCCCGGAGCAGACTTTCCTGTGGGAATCTAGAAATGGAAGGGTGCAAAGGGAGGGGGGGGGTGTGAAGCCGCAGGCAAAGCAGGAGGACTGGTCACAAAGGAAAGAAATAATGAGCAAAAGAGGAAGACGAAGCGCAAGAAAGATTGAGGGGGGGGGGGGAGGGACAGACAGACAAAGGGGGAGAGAGACAGACAAATGGGGAGACAGACAGACAGACGGGGGAGAGAGACAGACAGAGGGGGAGAGACAGACAGACGGGGAGAGAGAGATGGGGGATAGAGATAGACAGACAGACAGACGGGGAGAGACAGACAGACGGGGAGAGACAGACAGACGGGGAGAGACAGACAGGCAGACGGGGAGAGACAGACAGACAGGGAGAGACAGACAGACAGACGGGGGAGACAGACAGACAGACAGACAGACAGACGGGGGAGAGAGACAGACAGACGGGGGAGAGAGACAGACAGACGGGGGAGAGAGACAGACAGACAGACGGGGAGAGACAGACAGACAGACGGGGAGAGACAGACAGACAGACAGACGGGGGAGAGACAGACAGACAGACGGGGGAGAGACAGACAGACAGACGGGGGAGAGACAGATGGGGGATAGAGAGAGAGAGAGAGAGACACACACACAAACAGAGAGGGGGGAGAGAGAGAGTGATTAGAAAAGCACTGTCAAATGAACCAGCTACAGACAAGCGGCTTCATGTTCTGCGCCACATCAGAGCAGAAAGCAGAAGCTTACCTAGCATTCCATGGCTTTTTAGCACCTTCTGGCTGCCTTACTGGTAGCTTTCAGCTGAAATGGAGAACTTGTAGAGGATATCCTGCAATCTGTGATGTTCTTCTTCTACAGCCTGCAATAAAAAAAATGGAAAAATAGAGTAGATATAGCTACCAAACTGGCATGAGATTCCTCTCCAGTAATGGGAGTCCTCCACTCACCTGTAGCTGTTTCAGATGCAGCTCAAGGCTATGAAGACGCCTCAGCACCTCGGCCACCTGGTCCTGGGACAGTACCACTGACTGTCCTCCACCATCTGGGCCTCCTTCCTTTTCCCCTCCCTGCCCCAATGGGCTCTTTCGGCCAGTGCTGTCACCCTCTGCTGGAGAGACAAGTCAATTGTATTGTGTAATGTAATGTAATGTAATGTAAGCATGTATGTATGGCACTGCGATCATGCCCATTAGTTGGGGGGCTCCGATCAGGCTTTTTGGCGGCCAATCACTGAATGCAAATCACTGGAATCAGAATCGGCTGATACCAAAGAAACGAAGGCGGTTTTTTTCATAAATATAAGCATCTTTGCTTTTTTTGGAAAGAGTCTATTGCTCTTCTCATCCAGAATTTCTGCAGCTGTGTATAACCACTGACCCTCCACCCTCAAGTTTCACTTTATTTGTCATATGTATGTTAACACTGCATTGGACGAGAGGATAAAAGGAAGACAAGCCTCTCAGCATAGGGGGAAAACAGAAATGAAGAAGAAAAGTCAGAAATAAGGGAATGTCTGAGTGTGTCCAGCGGGGGGCAGTAGTGCTGACGTTTCTCCTGCTCCCCTTGGAGCAGATGCAGGCGTCTGATAAGGTTTGTGCTGTTGAATGCTTTAGCAGGTGATCCTCCTCGAGCTGCTACTTTTGTACATACGCTGCAAATTGTTCATCTTTAATAGATATCTGGTAAAACTGCCAGTCCGGAAATGCCATAGTACCACAGCTGTTTTTGAAACTCCATGCACACATATTTTACATAATCAGCAAAATTGGTATTTGAAATTGGTGAGATAAAAGGCTGCCGACTGAGTAATTATGACTGAAAATCAGCCAAATTAAGTCATTACAGGATGTCTGTGTCTGTCTGAAATTCATCTGCAGTTTGTGCTGAAAAACTCTAGTACTCTCCTCGATATCACATAAAGGACACTAAGTGACCAATCACAAGCAGCGTACCTGGCGATTGGCTATCGGCCTCAGGATCCTCTCTGCTCTCCTCCTCTGGCTGTGAGGCTTTTGGTGCAGCACCACCGACAAGCAACTGCTCCAGCACGGCAGCTGCTTGTGAGACAGATGGCAGAGGGGTCATGTGACTAGTCTCACCCCACCAGGTCTCTGCCGTTGCAATGGACAAGACTGACTGGGATGGCGGACAGAGCAAAACCCACAGAGAGGTGTCATAACGTTATGAATAAATATGTACCATATGTATGGCCATGAATGCACGTGTGAATGGTGTGTGAGTGTATGAAGGCGAGTGTGTATGGTATGTGAGTGTGAACAATTATAATAATACATTCTATTTAAAGGCGCCTTTCTAGACACTCAAGGACACAGTATAGTGAATAAAAAGTACAATAAAACAATTGTAATACAAAAATAATAATAAATAAATACAGAAATATAAAACTGGGTAAAACAGACAATGCAATTGGATTCACTGAGAAAAAGCAAGTATAACAGAAGGGTTTTACGTTTATATTTGAAAAGTGGGAGTCAGTTAATATTTCTGAGCTCAGATGGTAGTCAGTTCCAGAGCCGGGGAGCCAAGGGACTGAAAGCTTTGTTCCCCATGGTGGTAAGGCAGGCGAGGGGGACAGTGAGATGGGGGGAGGATGAGGATCTGAGGGTGCGAGATGGAGTGGCAACATGGAGGAGGTGGGACAGATATGGAGGGGCAAGGTTGTGGATGGCTTTAAAGGTTAACAGCAGGATCTTAAAGTCAATACGAAACTTAACTGGGTGCCAGTAGAGTTGCTGCAAAACGGGAGTGGGTGGAGGGGCTCCGGGTGATAATACGGGTCGCTGAATTTTTAACCAATTGGAGCTTAGGGACGGATTTGTTAGCGAGACCAAAAAGGAGAGAGTTGCAGTAATCCAGGCGAGGGACCAGACTATTAGCACGAATAGCAGTGATATGGGGGTAAGGGAGGGACGTAGGCGATTAATATTGCGTAGTTGGAAATATGAAAACCTGGTGATGTTATTGATGTGGGATTGGAAAGATAAGGTACTTTCGAGGATGACACACAGACTCTTAACCTGTGGGGAGGAGAGTACAGTGGAGTTATCAATAGCTAAAGAAAATTTGTCAGTTTTGGATAGTGCTGATTTAGTTCCAATTAAAAGAACTTTGGCTTTGTCACTGTTTAATTTGAGAAAATTTAAAGGAGAACCAGAATTTAATTTCTGCGATACAATCAATGAGGGAGGAAGATGAAATGATTGAGTTTGCTACTAAAGTAGAGCTGGGTGTCATCCACATAACAGTGAAAATTGATATTGTGCTTGTGGAAGATACTGCCAAGTGGAAGGAGATAAATAATAAAGAGGACGGAGCCCTGTGACACACCTGAGGTGATTTGAACCAGTGTAATGGAGTGTGCGTGATGCCAGTGGAAGATAATCTATTGAGGAGGGTGATGTGACAAATAGTATCAAAGGCCACACTCAGGTCAAGAAGGATAAGAACAATGAGTAAACACACACATGGTGTGTGAAGGTGCGAGTATGAATGGTGAGTGAAGCTGAGTGTGAATGGTGTGTGAAGGTGTGTGAGTGTGAATGGTTTGTGAAGGTGTGTGAGTGTGAATGGTGTGTGAAGGTGTGTGAGTGTGAATGGTGCATGAAGGTGTGTGAGTGTGAATGGTGTGTGAAGGTGCTTGTGTGAGTGTGAATGGTGTGAGTGTGTGAATGGTGTGTCAAGGTGCATGAGTGAGTGTGAATAGTGTGTGAAGATGTGTGATTGTGAATGGTGTGTGAAGGTGCGTGTGTGAGTGTGAATGGTGTGTGAAGGTGCGTGTGTGAGTGTGAATGGTGTGTGAAGGTGTGCGAGTGTGAATGGCATGTGAAGGTGGGTGAGTGTGAATGGTGTGTGAAGGTGCGTGTGTGAGTGTGAATGGTGTGTGAAGGTGTGCGAGTGTGAATGGTGTGTGAAGGTGTGCGAGTGTGAATGGCATGTGAAGGTGGGTGAGTGTGAATGGTGTGTGAAGGT
>JAODKN010000134.1:3075293-3085684 GCA_026774425.1 Petrocephalus zakoni
ACCCCGGTCACCCCAGCCGCCGCGTCACGGGCAACACTGAAGCCTTTCAAAGTGAGGGACACTGATTGGCAAGGCCTGGGGATTGGGCGGGGGGTAAGGGCAGCATGCCTAAATGCTTCCAAATGTCTGTCTGGCACAGGGGTAATTACTGCGCACTGCCCGCCCCTCCCGAACACGCTGTTCCGTCCACAGACTTCCTATCTGAGGGAGCCCTTCACGTCACAAACGAGGCTCAGTGATGAAAAAATATGGTGCAACCAGAAGAGTGACTGCAGAGCCTTGCTGGGATTACTCGGGCGGGGGGGGCTGGCTAGCTCTCCCCCAGACACAGCCAGCCCCCGACCACGTCGACATGCCATCTGCACTTACAGTAAATACACAGGGTAGGCCCCTCCCACATAAAATCCTAGCCAGTTTGGGAAACTCTTACTCTTCCTGTAAGAATAACCCTCATCACACACGTTAGCTTAGCTGCAAGCCCACAACAGAGCCACATCCCCGCCACATTGACTGTGCCCTCATTAACAACACATGTACTGAGGATTCTCCTGCCCCACCTCCACCTGCCTGCAGTCAGTCTGCACAGCCCACCCCCCCCGCCTGAGTAAACACTCTCTGCATGGTCCAGCCTCATATTTTCCAAGTTTGCCCTGGGAATGAAAGAGCTCTTTCTTACCTTTTGTTAACAGCCACACCTCCCTGCCCTGTCTGACTCATACCCCACCCCTCCGTTTCACACCTGCTTGAGCCCCTGCTGCAGTTGGCCTGGGAGAAGCATCAGGTGGGGGGACAGGGGGCAGGACCGGACACGGCACTCCACAGCAGAATCGGGGATGGCGTGCTGCATCCGCACAGCCACAGAAGAGGATACGGTGCCCCGGAGGGCTATCGGGGATCACGTGCCATGTCCGTGTAGCCTCTGGAGGGGCCACGGTGCTCTGGGGGGCTATCGGGGATTGCGTGCTGGCGTTTTTAGCTGCCACTTCTCTCATCAGTCTATTTAATCTGCTCCCCCTTACAGCAGATGCTTCAGTCCATACATGTCACTATGAAATAACTCCCAAAACACCATGGATCCTACAATGCCATTAATAAAATGCTGGTTTCCACACAACAGCAAACCTTTGCTGCCATTTCCAGACGACAGTGAAAATGAGCCTGGTGGCATTATTTTTGCACATCACTCCTTCCAAAATTGGCAGAATAAAAACATTAGCCCACATCTGGCCTGCACTCCTCAGGCTAATTCTTTTAAATGCCTCCACTGGGCCCCCCCCGCTGAACAAAAAATAAAGTGCCATGTTCAAAAAATTATGTAATGTGACTGAGAGAGATGGAGAGAAGGAAAGTATTAAATAGGCCGCATTCCTCTAGAACAGACACAAGGTTCAAACAAGACCACACTCGCTCAGAGCGGGAGGAGGAGGCAGGGGCTGGGAAAGCCCGATCAGGAGGCGCTATATCTGCATATCTCAGGTGACGCATTTTGCAGCGCAATTCAAAATAATTGACCATTCCCATATATATGTATGTCTAACAGAACTTGATTCTAAGCTGCGCGTCATGCAGCTTAACTGTAAGATGATCTGCTTTCTTACGCCTCATCTGTGCACACTGCTCATATCCTGCCAGCCTCCAAGTCTCAGCAGATCACAAATGTACTGCATGCGGTGCTTCACACAAATGCAGCCGGCATCGCAGCACCTGCGGTCCACCCCCATGCATCCCCCCCCCAGAACAAAATGTCAGAGCTCCCACAAACAAGCCGGTCTGCGGCGTCTTGGCGTCACACTTGCCCCGGAGGTGTGAAAAGGCATCCAAAGAAAAGGATCGACGCCACAGTTCTGGCTCAATTAACCGTTTCCAGTTGCTGGAAAGTGACGTGACGCAGCGAAACATAACTGCTGACACCAGCATGAGAAAATGCATGGCAATCACTTAGCACTCTACTAAAAGCTACTACTCTTTTAGAAAGAATAATTCACAGCAGGTAGCTGAAAAGCAAGATACTAACGGATCACGACTGGGCAAGACAGAGAACGAGAATTTTAAATGAATAATGATGATAATAATAATAAAAAGGGGGGGGGGGGGTATCGGGAGAGGAGCAGTGAGAGCACAGATACTCACAGGCAGACGTGGGGTAGGGTAACCAGTACCGGTACTTTACAATTGTGGGACGCTTAGGGTTATGGGTTATGCTTGTATGGACCTAGACGGGATGTTTAACACAGAAAACCAACATCAAAATTTGAAGGAAATGAGTCCAGCAACTTGAACTACAAACGCAGGGCTGAAATACACAAATACGAACATAATGTTAAATTGAAATTCGAATAATTAACCACGTCTGGAAGAAACTCTGAAATACGAGTATTATAACATAATACACTAAATAATAGGCAGTGCCCGTTTTATAATTATTATTATAATTTATAATACATAAATACACTAAAAGACATGTTACCCGCATCGATACATTCATCTGCAATATTTACACAAGAAACAGTAACTATAATCACTTATATTTAATGTAAACTTTTTTTGAAAACCGTATCAGCCGGGAATAACTTAATACTACTAAGCTTATTCATTGTATACATTATAAAAGGCATATCTATACACCTCCGTCCAACAAATTTATATACCAGTCGATTTCAGTGCATCTTAATACACACAAAAAGTTGATACGGTTTATACATTTGATATATGCACTAGTATTCTAAAACTGTAGTACAGTAATTAACAAAGCTTAACAGTTGCACGTTGAAATGGAAACACACTCGCAATCGCTATATTTCGCAGTTTAGATGGCTACAATTCATAAAGCCGCCTCGGAACGGCCGTAAACACCGCCATGTGACACGGCGGCTTCCCCGGCGAACGCGTCCCGTCCGGCTCCATTGGGCCAGATCGCCTGCCTCACTGTCCGGTCCGGTCCGGTCCGGTGATCCCCGCCACCCCCGGCCATCCCCAGCCTGTTATGCACCGAGATCAGCACCACCGACATCAAATCCCGATGGACTAAAGACTTACCTCTAAATTGTGTATAAGGAAGAGACGCCGTTCAGTGAGATTTCCGGTTTGAAAGTCGCCGTTTGCCGTTTGAGAGAAACATTGTAACGCGGAAGAGCGAGTTGCAAGAGTAACGAAGTCGATCGCGTTATTTTTTATATGTAAAAAAAACCCGGAGACCCTTTCTGATATACACCCTCAATATGTCCGCCTTTAGGACAAATATAGCAATATTTTAAAGCACGTGTTTTCTTCAAAAGGTCATCTACCAGTATCGTAATTAAATTATTTCAGCCTGGCAACTTAGTTTCGCTCTTTATCGATTCCTCTCTTCCTGTTAGACTTCCACTGAAGGAAAAAAAATCCCTCACCGATCGTGGCTCCTTTCCGAAGCTCAGTTCCGCGATGTGTTACAGCCTATTTGTTCCCCTGCCTCAGTCTATTTGGAAGGGTATTTGTGTATTTGCGACTACAGAACATATATTATTATCTGCATATAAAGATCATTGTGCATTTTAAAAATCCGATTAAAAACAGAATCCAGTTTCTGCAGTGTATGCAATTAATATGTCCTTAATCGTATATACTGATATAATGTATGTCCCTCGCGTTGGCACAGTTCGCAATGAATACTGAATAAGTTATTTTCGTTATGTAAAACTAAAATATCCCAGTAGTTCAAATGTGATTAAATGCAATGATACTGTATACGACACTAACTGATACATACTATATGTGTTTTCACGCAAATCGATTTGAGAAGCCAGTGAAAATAAATAAATTCAACAAATTTATCTTGAGTGTGTTGACCATCCAGGCAATGTAACCCCAAATACTGAGATCTGTAATTAGAGATAATCACTTGTTATTTCAAAGGTTATCACAGGCTCTTATCTGTGCACACAAATTAAGTCACAATCCGTAATTATTTCGTGGACTGAGCCATGTCTGCAGTCTGGGCCATATGCATATATGTATATTACTTACCATTTCTCAGTCACGTAGTCTCCACTTTCCCTTCCAGGTCTCGTCTTTTGAAATACAGCTCTTCTTTCCATCTGTACATTCAGCTTCCGTGCGCAGGAAGTTTGTGACACTATCTCACTTTCACATCTTTTTATTTCCTGTCTTGTTCTTTCTTTTGTTCATTTTCTCTGGCATTCATTTTTAAAATGTGGTACATTTCGGTTTTCTGAAACTGTCACTACGTTTATATCAGCTTAGCTGAGCTTGATTTCATGGTATTTATAGTATCACTATTACCATGCTAAAGTCCTATACAGCCATTTTTATATTACCTAACTGTTGGTGTGTGTGTGTGTGTGTGTGTGTGTGCCCATGCTATGAACTGGCATCCCATCCAGGGTGCCCCCTGCCTTGTGCCCTGTGCTGTCTGAGATGGGCCTCTCCATGACCCAGACCAGGATAAAGAGCTGGTGGATGAACTATTCAGTAAATCACACATATTGCATAATAAGTCTTTTTATTTATTTGGCAGACAGTTTTATCCAAAGTGACATGCAGTTGGGAAGGTGGGGTTAGAGCTGGAACAAATGGGGTTAAGGGCCTTGCTCTGGGGCCCTCTGGTGATATCACTCTGCCGACCCAGAGATTTCTGTCAAGAATTGAATGTAAATAATGCCTCTATATTATAACTGTATATACACTAGTGGAGCGCCCTGCATTTGTAATCTTTGTCTTATTCCACTGCTGTTGTTTCTTGCAAAAAAAGAATCATGGATTCAGGATAGAAAACAACACAATATTCTACTGAGACTATGGGGGTATTCTCTGTACGTGGATTACTCGTTTAGCCGGATGAAATTGTTGACGATTTGGCATGATCCTGGATCTGTCGGTTCTTCTAAACTCTCGCTAATCGTCAAACCTGCTCGGAGCAGGTTTGTTCTCTGTAAACAAGGATTAGTCCGCACACTTAGTCAGTGTCCGTGCGTGTAAATCCAATCAGCGCTGGCCTCGCCTTTCAGGGAGGAGCGACCGACTGCAATCGATGCGCATATATAATTATTATAATAAGAAGAGAATTTCAAAATGGGTTTCGCGCGATCGGCGAGATCCTTTATTGTTTCTGCATAATATTCTTTTCGAGAGATACCGCCTCAGACAAGTTATTAATATTAAATGTCAACAATTTTAAAAAAGTCTGTCTGGCCCTGAAATACATTCTCCGGGTTTCAATAGTTTGTCTCGGACACCTGCGTGTGTGTGTGTGTGTGTGCGCGCGCGCCTGTGTGTTTATACTCTTTACCATACACTCTTTACCAGTTTGAAGTATATTTTTTTACTTCACTCTAACTTGTTCCCATTTCCTGACTGTGCTTCCGCTTCATCTGGAATTATGGCAATTAAACAATAATGTGACACATTTGAAATGTAACGCTGCATGCAAGTAATAAGTATGCAAATTAAAAACTACATATGCATTTAATTTTTCAGCCACTTTTGCCAGCCGTCTTTTCTGATTTGGGTCGCTTTTGCTGCGTTTCCTTTTGATACAGATTCATTCTTTTAATTCCAGTTGTACTTGATTTATTACTATTTATTTTATAGTTTAGTTATACTGATTAATTTATTACTATTTCTTTTATATTTTCGTTATATTGATTAATTGTAATATGACTCTCTTTTTACTCTTTGCTTCTTATTTTTAATTTGTCGCATGTGTTTGTTGCGGTGTATTTCTTTAGTATATGTAAAGCACTTTGGGACAGCAAGAGGTTGTCTGTAAATGTGCTGTATAAATAACTTTGAACTTTGAAGTAATCATATCGCTCTAATTAAAGGTCCTGCTCAGACTGAGTGAAAAAAATGTGCCGTTTTTTCCATCATTTTGTAGAAACTTGCCGATCATGTTTAATAGACTCGATGCATATAGGCTCTTCAAGCAGCGCAATCATCTCGGATGATGGGATCCAGCTAAGCTAATCCGTTCCTGAAATGCGTTCAAGGAACCAACGTAACCGGATGATTTTCACCGCCATTAACTGATCCAAGATGAGGCTTCTGATCTTGGATGTTTTAAGCGACGTACGGAGAATACCCCCTACGTGTTTTTGTTTATTTTACCGTGTTTTGTTTGCATTGAAAACGAAAATTAAACACAATCCTACGTCAATTACTTAACTCAAGAACTCTATTGTTTTAACAGCACTTACACTTAACATAAGGTGTACTAACTGCGCTTCTATTTCTCCATTTTTCGCACAAGTATTGCTCTTAAGCATCTTCAGCCACATGTGGAAGAGAAATACAATAACTATAAATTTCTTTTAGTCTAACACTGCTAACTCAGTTGCCGAAATATGAGATTACCTACTGTATCTAAAACAAAACTGGATTTCTAAAATACCTTTTATTTCTAATGAGCAGATAACTAATGGCGTTCTCTGTACAACATGAGGATATGGGTTGGCTTGTATTTCTGTATCAGCGTAAATAAAAGCTTCAAACTAGTGACGGGCGAAGCAGCCCATCATGAACCATTTCCTGTATCTTTTGGGCCCACTAGGTGGTGCTGTCTGTTCAACAAAGGGCTTAAAACATACCCAAAGTAAGCCAAGAACCCTATCTAGTGGGTCACTAGATGTAGTAACTGACCTCGAAATCATGGGAAGCTATACGCAATGGATTGTGTGTTAAATGATTCAAAAGACTCTGAAACAAGGTGCAACAAGCAGCCTGCATATTACACCAGCATGCGCACATAAACAGTCCACACACAAATAACACAGTGCAACACGGGCACTGCCTAAACTTCAGAATAAAGTTTATTGCTTTTGGAGATATTATTTTCTTTTTCTCTTTTTTGTCTTTTCGCCCCTATATCCTTTTTACAGTTCAACAAAGAAAACGACTCATAATCTCGCTGCAGTCTTGATTTTTTTCCACACAGGAAGAACATTTTACAAGGAAGTAGATTTATTTACAGTTGTGTTAGAAGAGTATACAAAAAAGAGGAGTCTTGGAAGGCAAATATTTTTTTCTGGGCCTTCCTGTGAAAGCTGGTGCTCACAGACCTGCACAGTATCATTGCATCAGTATCTCTTATCTCTTACCTTATAAGGTCAAACTGTATATCTCGTTCCGTGGCATGTTAACCAAGCAACTAAATATGAAAATGCTGTACGTTGTGTATTAGTACTGTGCTCTGTTGTTCCTGTTCATTTTATTGCACTGAAAAAAATAGATCTCCTACAACAGTATTTCAATTTATATGGTCATATTACTTAAATATCACTCTGGATAAAAGCATTAGCAAAATTAACGAAGGACTTTTGTTTTTAAAGGAAATTATATGAAGCAGCCAATATATTCACATTATATTTATCACATTACAGTTACGCTGAGTCATCGCTAACTATTAAAATAAACGTAAGTAATACTCAGATACGTTGCATTGTATCTAATGGGAATAATTAGGAATAATTTAAAGAAAGAGAACAGAATTTCCAGTCCAAACATTGTTCTTCTCATAAAACTTCATCGTTAAAGTCTGAAAGCTGTGGTTAATACCTTTAATTATTAAACAGACTTACAGTTATCTATTTTCAGATATTTGTTTTCAAATGCTGAATTAAATCACACAAATACAACTAGATCTGTTATTAGTGCTTATAATAATTGAATTTACACAATAAAATATATACATGGAGTATAGATACGAATTTTTGTATCTTTCCTACTCTCTCCCTCTCTCTCTTTTTCATGACGTTTCCATGAGTTGAAATTGAGTGCTTTGTACAGCGTTACATTAATACAGTTAAAAACATTTAACAAAAATACATGAAACTGTAAATTGTTTTCATCTGTAATTTACTACAATATATCGAGGTGATAATTGTTATAGGAACTTTTGTATGTTTTTTTAAAGCTCTTGGCGTCAAGAAACGTTTTCCTGATTCTCTTTTAATGTAGTAACATGTACTACCCACTAGATGGCAGTAACCAATAATTGTCACAAAGAAGACGCTCTTACTGACCGCGCAGATCTTAGGATAAATCTTAAATATTAGAAGCACTGCTTGAAGCAGTATTATCACTTCTCTTTGAATGTGGTGTGTCAAACAAATAAATTTAAAAACGTGGTAGTCATGATTTCAGTGTCCCCTGTGGTATCTACTACTGTACCCAAACGTTGTAGTACAAAGTAGCAGCACGGTGTGACGTTGTAGAGAGCGCACATGGAAAATGGTTTGGCATAAACTCTAATACATTTCAACATGACCATGTGCGAAGGACCAAGTATATATCATATACAGTCAACAATAAAGAAATTGAGTATCTGAGGGTTTGTGGAATGCTGTGCTATCTGAGCAAACAAAAATAAGCAAAGAATATGATCTCATTCAAATGGACACAAGTGAATGGGACACTTAAACATGAAATGGGATTTTGTTGGGTTGTGTTATGACAGACAACAGAAAATCGGGGCGTCAAAACCCAAGTTTGAGAGGGTATGAACTGGGAATAAGGGTTAGAGTGTGACCCAGAGAGTGATGGTGCAGAGAGAGACTGGGAAGGTCACTGGTGGAAATGTCAACGTAGGAGCCGAAAAACCATGAATGAGAAACGGATTTCAAAGTGAAGGGGCCAGAAGAGAAAAGGAGAGAGAGAGTTGAAAAAATACAAACTAGAGAATTTATTAGCTATGAGTGAGCTTGAGTGCTTCTGTTTGCCTGTGTCTGTCTAGCAGAGAGATGGAAGGGGACAGGGACCTGGGGAGGGAGGGAGTGGAAGGGGCTGAGGGTGCTACACTTTTTAGGGGATGTGGAGAGCCGGCTTTTGTGAGGGAGGAGAGAGGTGGTAAAGGTGTTGCCTTTTTGCCTTCCAGGATCTGCGATCGGCTACTCAGCCTGCTTTCCTTGGAGATGATAAATTCGGGCTCGTTTTCATTCTCAGAGCTGCAGTCGCTCAGATCTGTGATCTCCAGCTCTGAGTCAGACTCAGGGTCCTGTTTCATGGCCCCGCGTCTCTCTGACGGGCTCTGCCTTCCCCCGCCGTTCCCCAAAGCCACGCCCCCTAAGCCCAGTCCCAGACCCAGTCCCAGTCCCAGCCCTAGGCCGCCATTGGCTCCTGTGTTGCCCTCGCCCCTTTCTCTGTCCCCCGCACCTCCATTTCCCATCTCAGTCCGGTTGAGGGTCAAGGTGCTGGAGTAGGGGGGCATGCAGAGCCTGGCCGACAGGCCGCCCAAAGCACCGCCTGCGCCCCCAGCTTGTGCCCCCACTCGCTCTGCTCCGTCTCCAGGTGGCAGCAGTGAGGCGAAAGGATTGGGCAGCTGGGACAGGCTGGTCGGCAAGGGGTTGGGGTAAAAGTGAGACTGGTAGAGGGAGCCAGGGGGCAGTTTGGGGCAGTTGTTGAGGGAGAAAGCCCCTGGGAGGTAGGGGTTGAAGCCCCATGGGTAGTCAAATGGTGGATTACGGGGGTAAGGGCCCAATAGGGAGGGGGGCTTGGAGTAACAAGGGGCACCTGCAGCAAACAAAGGGGTGGAAAGAAGCAGAGTTATAAACTTAAGCAGGAGTATCACAGAACAAAAGCAGAGGGCACAGACACATCAAGTGGCTTCCTGCTGTCATTCTCTGTTAATGTACTGCTAGCTACCAGTTAGCAGGAGGCATGCAGTGAGCAGCACACCACCCCACACTGTCAGCACACTGCCCCACACTGTACACACAGTCAGCACACTGTCCCACACTGCACACACAGTCAGCACACTGCCCCACACTGCACACACAGTCATCACACTGACCCACACTGTACACACACTGCCCCACGCTCTCAGCACACTACCCCACACTGCACACACAGTCAGCACACGGCCCCACACTATACACACAGTCAGCACACTACCCCACACTGCACACACTCTCAGCACACTACCCCACACTGCACACACAGTCAGCACACTGCCCCACACTGCACACACAGTTAGCACACGGCCCCACACTGCACACACTCTCAGCACACTACCCCACACTGCACACACTCTCAGCACAATACCCCACACTGCACACACAGTCAGCACACTGCCCCACACTATACACACAGTCAGCACACTATCAGCACACTGCCCCACACTGTACACACACTGCCCCACACTGTCAGCACACTGTACACATACTGTACACACACTTCCCCACACTGCCCCACACTGCACACACAGTCAGCACACTATCAGCACACTGACCCACACTGTACACACACTGCCCCACACTGTCAGCACACTGCCCCACACTGTACACACAGTCAGCACACTGTACACATACTGTACACACACTTCCCCACACTGCCCCACACTGTACACACAGTCAGCACACTGTACACATACTGTACACACACTTCCCCACACTGCCCCACAC
>JAODKN010000134.1:3090570-3107857 GCA_026774425.1 Petrocephalus zakoni
CTCTGTGTTTCTCCTCAGCCCACCAAGCTTGTTTGGGGAGAATTCCACTGATAGCTCAGATAAAATCATATCTAGCTCCAATTTAAAGGTAGTGGTAGTCTTATTTGAAATGATGAAATCCTGCAGAATGATTTTAACATCTTGCTTACATCACATCCATTTATGATGTGATATGATGTTTTTGCATGTGTCCATGGCGATGTTACAATATACAACACACCCCCCCCTCCTAAGGAGGAAGTGACAGTGAGGGAGTTCAGGGCTCCTGTGAGCTGGCCTGCCCACCCACAGCCATGGGGATACCCTCATGGGCCCTATCTCAGCATGCGGCCTGCCCACCTGCGGCCGTGGCACCGCCCTTTCAGACCCTATCTCAGCGAGCAGCCAGTCCGCCTGTGGCTGTCGTGCCACCCTCTCACACTCAACCTCAGTGAACAGCCTGCCACTGCCTATGGCACTACCCTCTCAGGCCCTATATCGGCATGCAGCCTGCCCACCTGTGGCCATGGCAGTTCCCTTTCAGACCCTATCTCACTGAGCGGCCTGCCTGCCTGCAGCCATGATGCTGCCCTCTCAGGCCCTATCTCAGTGTGTGGCCTGCTCACCCGCAGCCATGGCTCTGCCCTCTCGGGCCATATCTCAGCAAGCAGCCTACCCACCCACGGCCATGGTGCTGCCCTCTCGGGCCCTATCTCAGTGAATGGCCTGCCTGCCTGTGGCCTACCTGCCTGCAGCCATGATGATGCCCTCTCTGGCCCTATCTTGGCATGCAGCCTGTCCACCCACAGCCATGGCGCCTCCCTCTCAGGCCCTATCTCAGTGTATGGCCTGCCCACCAGTGGCTGTGGCACTACCCTCTTGGGCCCTATCTCAGCATGTGGCCTGCCTACCCGCGGCTGTGGCGCCACCCTCTCGGGCCCTATCTCGGCATGCGGCCTGCCTACCCATGGCCATGACGCTGCCCTCTCGGGCCCTATCTCGGCATGCGGCCTGCCTACCCACGGCCGTGACACCGCCCTCTCGGGCCCTATCTCGGCATGCGGCCTGCCTACCCACGGCCGTGACGCCGCCCTCTCAGGTCCTACCTTAGTGCACGGCTCAGCTTGTCGTAGTTCATGTGTGGCTTGCATTTTCGGATGCCCCAGAGTCTGGCCACCTCATCGGGGTCCTTGATGACGAACTCGCCGTAGTCTCCCTGCCAGGCGATGACCCCCTGGTACTCCTCCTTCTGCAGCAGCTCTAGGATGAAGTGCCACAGCTGGATCTGCCGCGAGCCCGGGCTCGACTCCGGCTTGTAGGCCCAGTCTGGGAAGGCGATGCCTGTGGAGCGCGGAGCGGACAGTGCATGGATGCTCAGGCCTGTCTAACAAACTTTAACATATGAGGAACCACTTTAACTAACACTGTAACATGTCCCATTTCTATAGCTTTGAAAATACTGGATTAAATATATAGAACATAGGCGATACTAGGAAAGGGATATCTTTTACCAGAGAGCAGTACAGGGATTCTAAAAAAAAACTCTATATAATGGAACTAGGTCAGAAACAATGTGTCCCATGCTTTTAGCCAACTCAGACCACTGACACGAATATATTCAAGTCTGTGTTTTTCCAATGACTTTTAAATTAATATGAAAATGTCAATGGGTTGGTAATTACCTCTATAATTATCGCTGCACCTGTATCATAATGTTTTTGGTAAAGTCACTAAATGAATGATTATTTGATAGCTATTTGGGAATGTCAGCCTACACTGCTCTGCCTGTAGTGTTGTGTTCTGTAGGTAAGTAGTCATACTGTTGGTAAGTATCACCCAGAGACAGTCACCTGGTGTCCAGAGGGCTGGGACCGGGGGCGTGAGCAACAGGTCACTGACACAGTTACAGTCCATAGCTCAGCCGCACCTGGGAGACAAGAGGATCAGAGAGCTGGAGGTCAGAGCAAGAGCATTTCAAAGCAAAAACAGAGCAGGGGGTAGGGTACCAGTATTTAAAGGCAAAAACAGTACCAGTATTTAAAGGTAAAAACAGAGCCCCGGGTCGGGTACCAATATTTAAAGGTAAAAACAGAGCACAGAGTAGGGTACCAGTATTTAAAGGTAAAAACAGAGCACGGAGTAGGGTACCAGTACTTAAAGGTAAAATCAGAGCATGGAGTAGGGTACCAGTATTTAAAGGTAAAAACAGAGCCCCGGGTAGGGTACCAGTATTTAAAGGTAAAAACAGAGCACCGGGTAGGGTACCAGTACTTAAACTCAAAAACAGAGCACTGGGTCGGGTACCAGTATTTAAAGGTAAAAACAGAGCACGGAGTAGGGTACCAGTATTTAAAAGGTAAAAACAGAGCACGGAGTAGCGTACCAGTACTTAAACGCAAAAACAGAGCCCCGGGTAGGGTACCAGTATTTAAAGGTAAAAACAGAGCCCTGGGTAGGGTACCAGTATTTAAAGGTAAAAACAGAACATCGGGTAGGGTACCAGTATTTAAAGGCAAAAACAGAGCCCTGTGAAGGTTACGAGTATTTAAAGGTAAACACAGACCATCGAGTTGGGTACTAGCATTAATAATGTTGTTTTCAAAATCTTTACTTAAGTTTCACCTCAATATGTAGTTTTATTTAAAAAAGCCCTAAAAATCATTAATCTCATATTAAACTACACTCCTTAATTCTGTAAATACAATTCTGGCATACCCTATATATCAAAATAATGATAATTAAGCACGGGAAAAATATTGCTGGCAAAAAGTAACAAACCTCCAGTCTCTGCCATTCGTGAGGAAAATTGCGGACAAAATTCTCATTTTATCTGTTAGCAACGTTCCAGTTTTATACATTTCAAGTGAATGTTTCACATATAAAACTGACATGATAATGTTTGCAGATTTTCACCAGACATAATTGCACATTATAGATCTATAAAAAGACAGCCAGGAAATCACTGTATATGCTAAAAATAATAAAAATGAAAATCTCAATAGATCGGTCGACGCGACTCAATAAACATATGCTCATCTATTACGGTAACTGAATGTAAATGCTGTAAGAAAATGACAGCGGTCTGGCAACTTGGAGTTTGTGAAAAGTCTTTCAGATGGAGGTGAAAAGCCACAAACGCCCTGCTTTTTAATGCTGCCCTCTCCCTCTCCCTCCCTCTCTCTCTCTCTCTCTCTTTCCCAGTCTCTCCTCCTCCTCTCTGTCTCTGCACTTAATTATGCTCTGTGAATTTTGGATTTTCCCTCCAGCATTGAAATGGAACGTGAATTATTAAGGTGTGTTTGTATAAATTATTATTGCTAACTCCAGGCATTTCTCTACCTCTCTCAGTCTTTGGACTCTCTATCTGTTCCCTCACCCCCCCCCCTTTCTCCATCTCTCTCCTCCACCCTGTGTGTGGACTGAATCTCTTCAGCCCTGCATTTCTGTGTTTACACCCCCCTCCTGGCTGTTCCCACATTCCCTTTCTAAGACGTTTTACCTCCATAATCACCCCTCTTCGGTTTTTCTGGTTAAAAGGCTCTCGCCTCCACCCAGCCCCACCATTTACCAAATGAGCAGTTAATGCCAAAATTAAGTTAACAGTACTTTGGCGACATTTCTAGGGCAACTTAAATGTTTCTGAAGGAAACATATAGCCAAACACTGCATGGATCGAACACCATATCAACACATTCTACTCCACTGTGCTTGCTACTTTTCCTTTTAGGCTTTTTTCACCTTAAAAATAAATGTCCAGTGAACATTAAACATTGATTTATGTGATCCTAGTGTGTTTTTTAAATAATTATGACCAGGCCTTTGCTTCTCATGGGCCACCTCCCTTTGACATTTCAAACATGGTAACCCTAACCCTACGTGAGTAAATAACTTCACAAGGTTCTTCTCCAGTGCCTCGGTTCACTGAGGTCCAGCGTAGTGGGAGGTGAAAGCAACGCGTGAAAAGTTAGAGATGAAACTTCTGAGCCTTGTGTGCAGAAACACGGACGGAGACCAAAAGCTACTCGATTCACACATCTTGGACATGGTGCCATACAATATTCAAACTAAGATTCGGGGCTCCCCTTGTGGGGGTTTATAGCTATCTTCATGTGTAACGCCATAAAAAAATCGTATTAGACACTGTATTCATAGCAGCTCCTGAGGGATTGCTGATACGCTCACAAAATGGTTCTGGTCCCCATTGGCTCCCAGTGTGTCACCAGGTTGTCTTAGAACCTGATGATTAGTGGGCAGAGGGTTCTATGGTGACCGAGAAAACCAGAAGGCTATAGGTGCAGCACAGGAAATATTACCTGGATTCTCCCAAAACCCACACAGCACCATAAATAATAAAGGAATAAACAGAACCTGGATACTCCTACCTGGACACGGGGATCTTATCAGTGTATAATTAGATCATCTGTTTGCACGGTGCCCCCCGCACTACTGCCTGGCGTACACACACAGCCTGACGGCCTAAATGGACAAACCCGCCCCAATCCGCCGCCCGCATCACGGTGCCCCCCGCACTGCTGCCTGGCGCACACACACAGCCACACGGCCTAAATGGACAAACCCGCCCCAATCCGCCGCCCGCATCACGGTGCCCCCCGCACTGCTGCCTGGCGCACACACACAGCCTGACGGCCTAAATGGACAAACCCGCCCCATCCCGCCACCCGCATCACGGTGCCCCCTGCACTGCTGCCTGGTGCATGGTCTGGGCAGGGAGGCCATCCTGCACAGCCACACGGCCTAAATGGACAAACCCGCCCCATCCCGCCGCCCGCATCACGGTGCCCCCCCTCGCACCTTTTCCCGCTGCCTCCTGGACTCCCCCCCTCCATGTGTTTATCTCCCGTGCAGTAATTTTCCGTTTGATTTCGGAGGTAATGCATTTTTTACAAATCAAAGAGGAAGCTGGGCCGTCCCACTCCCCAACCACCCTCGCTGTGCAGCCCCCCCCCCCCCCCAGGCCAGAAAGGAGATAAAGGAGCCCCCATCATTTCCTTGTTAGTTTTGATTTGGGCAGCACAGGGCTTTCAAGTTCCCCCCATCACCCCCAGAAACATTATAACTAGCAGCCCAGGGAATACAGCTCCTCACACACTGTAGCAGGGAGGCAGAGGGAGGGATGGCTGAGGTGCTTCTGCACACGTGTGCTGCTACGCACACGCACACACATGCACATACACACACAAGCACACCCATGCGCACACACACACAAAACACAAACCGATGACCCAAAGTGATATCTAAGGCAAATGGAAACAGAAACAGCTGAAACACTGAGCGCTACAGGACAAAGAGAGGCAGCATGCATAAGAAATGCGGCAGAAACTGAAATGCGCGCTCACACCCGCAGCAGAAACTCACACAGTTAAAAAGCCAAGCACTCATTAGCCTGGCTGAGTTTCTGCCTCGTAAAATGGGGCCCAAATGCTGTAGCCCAGATAGAAACGTCAGTACGCAGAGGCCACAGTGTCTCCCACGCTAGCACAGTGGCACAAGGCAGGGTAGGTGTGCTGCTGATCCCGGCGTGCTGGGGAGCCTTTACTGAGGGACTCCCACAGACAGGAGACGATACTGCCGTCGAGCCATAAGCAGCTAAGTACAACTAAGTACAGAACAAACCCCCAAAACTGAACATATCGCTTCAGCTAAAACCACAGGAACACAAAGTACGTATTGGGCAGAGAAGCTCATACTTTCGGACAATGGCCCAAAAGTACAAATATGGAGGGTAAAGAAAAATTGGACTAAATTAAAAAAGAGATGTGGGGAGCACTGAGCCTGGTTTCCCGCACACTTTTCTGGAGATGAAACAGACTCTGTCTCATTCCTTTTTATTCGGCTGCCATTAAGAAGCTCCCTCCTTGCACAGCCTCTCACTTCTTCTTGCTCTGTGTTCCTGCTTCTTTGGTTTGCAGTGACACTCTGCACAGCCTCAGGGTCGAAGAACAGAGGACTGTGGAGTTAGCTTTGTGGGACCGAGGGCGGCAGAGAGGAGCTGGGCAGGAGGGGCAGAGAGAGCCAAGGACTGAGAAGGGAGGGACAGAGGGGATCTGCTCCTAGGAGGAGTGGGAGGAAGGTGGAAATAAAAACAGGTACATTTTGTCGAACAGGGTCCAAGTGTAAGTGTGAGAGGTTCAGAACATCACCGGTGGCAGAGGAAAAATCAGATAACACAAAACGGTCATAATGTTACATACGATGTACTTCATGTGTAAAAGGCACGAAAATAAACGCCGATGCCTTTACAATCAATGTATTTTTCAATTTGTATGTAACAGTCAATTATAGCCCTTTTTCTTATTAATTGCTCTCATTTATCATGCAGTAGTTTTTCCTTTTTAGGGTTTCAGGATCTTACTTATCCTTAATATAATAATTATTATACTGCAATTGAGACAATAATTAGATAATAATAACAACAATAATAATAATACTTATTATTATTGTTATTTGTATTAATAATAATACTAATAATAAAAACAAAATAATTACTTGAGGCCAATGAGACAATTTGCCAGCATATAAATCAGTTATAATAATAGCTAAACACTGCTACTTGGCAAAATTATGCATCAAATGTTCAGATTGAGGTTTCAGTCTGTGTACATTTTTTATTAAGTAATTAATGTTGTCCAGTTGACTCAATTGCAGTGACTCTGTTAGATTCCATTTTATCAGTTTAGATTCTATATATGTATGCCGGTCCCAAGGATATAACTTTTCAGCAATTTCTTAAAAAAATCTAAATAACTATTGTTATGATGATGCTTTTTTGCCATTTGCACAAGTACACGTGCAGTATTACTGATATGCTGCTTTTCGCCATCTGGCTCTTCTAAGAGACAGTCTATATACAGTTGAAGACGTAATTTTACTCAAGTAATTTCTAAATATATTTACCAGGAATTGTTTAATTCAGCCCAAAAATGTTGAAGCTTAACTCCAATTAAACCCCAGTATGATTCTGCAAGTTGATAGTAGGCCTATTTTACAATAAGCATTCAGATGAAGAGGTTGCCCTTTGGATAGATATCCAGGTTAGCCACAAATGTAAAAGCTCAAAAAAATGGATTGACATCAGTGAAAAGAAGTGAGGCCACAGTCCAGGAGCAGACGTTAGACTTTCTTTCCCTCACCTGCACCGTCGTACCTCCCATGACTTCTTTTAATACTTTTTTCAGTGCTTTGCCTACCGAGTGTTCCCTATTAAGCTGCAGTGTGGTTTTGGAGAAAAAAGAAGCCCCTGAAATAAAATGTTAAAGACGCAATCAAAAGGGTGAAGTATACTTCAAAAAAGATGGTAAAGTATTCTTGAAAAAGTAAAAGAAGGGGGTTATGGGAGAGTGTGTTTATGCGATATGGTATCAGTATCGTATAGACCACCGACTTTAAGATATAAGGAATAGAAGAAAAAAAGCGGAAGAAAAAGTATCAATCGATAGGGTTAAATTATTCATCGTCATTAATTATCGATCGCTCTCCGCTGCCGGCTTGTCCGCCTCGCACCCAAGTTGAAAGGAGGGAAAGCGCGCTTTATTAAAACCGGCTCGGGCCTCATTGTTTCATGTCCCGCGGCAAAGAAAAAGCTCGAGCTTGCTGCTCCCCGAGCACGAGAAGAAACACACACACGCACACACTCACACACACACAGCGGCGTGCGCGCGCACACACACATGCGTGGAGACCCCCCCTCGCGCGCTCAGTCTCCTCGCTCCGTCTCGCTCCCGACGCGCGAGGGAGCTTTAAGGGGAGCCTCGTGCGGTGTTCACGCGGCGGTTTGTGTCTCGCGTGGATCGATGAGGGATCAATGGCTCGCGCTGACTAATAGCCAGAGAACGCCTTTGATCTCGCGGCTGAGAGATCAAAACCTCCACGAGAGGGGAGAGTGAGAGGGGGGTTAAAGAAAGAGGAAAAGAAACGGCGCCTGCATGTGGACCGTAAACTTCACGCACGTAGACACGCACAGGATGCGCTTGCATACCGATCGTCGCATATTTACCAACAATTAAGATTAGCAATGGAATGACATCGCCAGACGAACCAGCTCGATTTCTTAAAATTCCAATTGCATCATTCTTGCAAGACATAGGCAATAGCTTATCTGTGCAATGCACTTTTGCTTACAAGAACCTAGGTGAAATCAAAGTTATTGGAGGAGTGACTCGCTGGGAGACGATGACACAGAGCATAAACATTCTGGAATTCTCTGTAATCAATAAGTACTAGTTATTATTATTATTATTGTTGTTGTTATTATTTGGATTACTACTAACTAATAATAATAATTATTATAATAATAATTATTATTATTAATAGTATTTTTGTGAATGATTCCCATCTCAATCAATCTACACCAAGCCTGAGAACTGCACACTCCTTTCCTCGCTCAGATACAACTTCTGTTAATAGGGTGAGACTGCAGGAGAGGGGGAACCATCTGTTGTGTCTTAGGAGCAGCTGAGTGTCTTTAGGGCCTGACTTCACATTCAGCCCTAAGCCAAAGAGTCAAAGGCAGGTGGGAGGAGAAGGAAGACTTGGAGAGAAAGTGTCAGTGACACAGAGGGAGGTGACGAAGTCACAGTGGGAAAGGTGCTGGGGTCCAAATAAGGCCGATCGCGTCTGTAACAGTGTGGAATAGACACAAGCAGAACACAGAGAACGGTGGCACATGGAAAAACAGGCATAACAACTTGTAGTGTAGTGAAGTCGGAGGTCTAAATGTTGAAATGCAACCAAGCATGTAGTTTGCTTTCATTGTAGCAACCAAATCAGTCCCAGGCTCCCCGCCCCCCAAACACACAAGGTACCCTCACACTATTGGCATGTCCCTACTGTCCATCGCCTAATCTCTGCCCTTGAATGCACCCCAATCTCTCTCCTGTGCCAGGACTAGGCTAATGCTTCCTTTTCTCCTCTCTCACTGTATTTCTGGCCCAGTCTGCCTCGTTCTGCTGCCCCTTGCTCTGCGTGGCTTTCCCCAATGTGAGTGTGTTAGACACTCCTGCTTCCCCAGCCCTTACCTGCTCTACATCCTCCTCTCCCTTCCCGCTCTCCCTCCAGTCAGTCTCTTACTCTCTATCGCACTCACTTCCCGAATTAACCACTCAAGAAGTCACCACTGACTCAATCAATAGCTCATACATAAACCCGGCTATAATCGCTCCCTCACGCTATCTGTCTCGCCTCCCTCCACCCGCTTTATCCTCTCCCATTACCTTTCTGCTCCGGTCATCTTCCCCTCTTCCCCGTTAATGCTTTCTCAATTCTATAATTAACGTAATTAAAAAAAAAAAAGATTTTTTTTTTAAAACCCCGAACATTACCTAATAAAAATAAGACCAGACTGTTTCCATCCACTTCCATCATGGACAAATTTCACTCTAAAACTCAGTTATTCATTGTTAGTTATCTATAAGGTGCGATATTTTCAGTATGTTAGTGTGTCAGAATTCCTTAAGCTTTGCCTAATTAAAACAGGTAATTCATGATCAAAGATCATATTTGACATAATTTCATATTTTCTGTGAAATGGATTAAAATTGTTAAGAAAATATTCTAGAGAATATGCATTGGAAACACACTATGAACCAGCAGAATTACACATTCCCTCTCATGCACGCGCGGCCGCGCTCCCCTTCCCTCTCTCCCGACTCTTTGATTTCATAGTTCGGTTTGATCTGCGAGGAGCAAGTTTTGTAAACACATTTTTCACGATCATATACCCATCGGCAAAGGGGAGGGAGAGCGGGGCGAATAAATGAGGGGGGAGAGAGAGACAGCAGTACAAAGCAAAGGAGAGGGAGGAGAGGGGAGTTTAATGAAAGGGAGACAGACATACAGACACCGAGGGGCTCAGCGCGAGCATACATAGATGTCTTCAATTAGATTGACGGATCCACACAAGAAAACATATACATAACACACCAGCAGTTCACTTGAATACACAGTCTATCTGAGCCGTATTGTGTGGATTACTATTAATATGTCCGAAGGCACACAAAAATGACACCCGATCTGATACAGACACCCTCACACGTGTAGAGACTGGGTCCAATGTGCTAAATCCTTCTGCCTACCATGACCATGCTGAGACTTTTCGTAACACAAAGCACTACAGCCTTACTAGGAGTCCTCGTTGACAATAAGAGATCTCAGTCCATAGGGAACTTTGAAAAAATAGTAAAAAAAAAAAAACATATTTGTGAAGAAGTCAACAAAGGATAGAGCCAGAGGCATCCATACTCCCCTGAAAGGGAAACAAGTAAAGAAAATACAAACACAAAACAGATAGAAGTTCTAGTAAAACTAATAAACGTGCATGGTGTTATTCCCTTTTTCACTTTCTGTTACGATTGGACATTTGGGCGTTTAATCCGTTTAGCTTCGATTGTTAAAGGAGCAATCGCGCTAACCCACCACCTCAGCCGCCCAAGCCGGCGGAAGAGCTGCACGCCGGCTCGGGGAGTCGGGAAAGTTCGACAGAAAGGGAATCCGACAGCGCCGGATAAATGCAGGGTCTCAATTCCGTTTGCGCTTAGTTAATTCGCTTAGGTTTTATGTTCTTTGTTCTTTTTCGTTCTCCGCACCTTTAATGTATACGTTTTCTCTGTGTCTTTTTAAAAATCAATATGCGAAGAAATGTTACAGTTTCTAAATGATGATTTGAATATCATCGGTGGATTTATTTAAGCTACTAGATCTAGATTGATTTATCTGGGCTAGTGTTTTCTGCATTTCTTCAAGGCGAAAGTAAAAATGTGAAAATTAAAAACGTAAATTAAAAAAAATGTTAGTTTCTACTGCACAGAGATTTAAAAAATATTTTAAATTACTCGAGTATTTACATTAAATGAAAAACGAGTCGTTCCATCCCATTAATTTATTAACATAATTGCATTATAGAGTCATCTAAGTCTATATATTCTCGATTAACATTCAATTGTGTGGTTAGTCGAAAATGTATATACAATAAAACATTATAATCGGTTCACCTTAATCGATATTGATATTTTACAATAATCTTATTTTCGGGTGCTAGTTTGTAAAGTGGAGCTGGCCTTTGCTTAAGATTTGTAATTAATGGATTATGCAAAATGTACGTTATTTTGTGATTTTATATGAAGTCTTTGGGTTATTTGTGTAATAGTATAATTAAAAAGACTTTAAAGTAAAGGTATAAGTTACTAGCCACTTGGACTGTAAACGGGAACCATACAAATTCCCTCGACACACTAGTTAGACGGGAAAGAAACTATATTCTCTTCATTTCTTATTTGGATTCCTTTTCCTTCCTTTTAAAAGGAGAATCGCTGGAAGGGATGTGCCGCTATGGCGGCGTGTGTGTATGCGCGCGCGTGTTTTCCACTCCTTCCTTTCCCCCTCTGTCCGGGGAATTGTTCTGAACGTCCACAAACACATCGCAAATACCCGCCGGCTTCTCGCCATCGATTTCTAATTAGACTGCGAGATAATCATTGGAGAAAGAGATGAGAGAAACAGGAAAACAGAGAAGGGAAGCGAAAAAAGGGAGAAATAAGCCCAAACGTATAAACGATGTCAGCAAATAATTATCGTATTAAATGACATTATAACTATACAAAACAGAAACGGTACTTCATAGATACATAAGGTAATGAAATAAAATAGAAGAAGTGGTTATTGAAATAAGAGAAATGCATATGGAAAAACAATCATAACAAATCAAATCAAATATCAAGTGTGACAAGGTCGGGGGCCACAAGTTTGGCGAATCGAACGCTGCGAACTTGACGGCTTGTGGGAGCCGCGGTCAACAACAACCGAACCGAACCGAATCGCTCCCGTTCCTCCCAGGTCGAGCACTCACAATTAACGCAGTTATCTTGAATTTACCTATATGTTACTGTAGTCTATCGCATCAATAAATAGAGTGCAAGTTAACGTCCCAATTAATATTTTTGATTTTTCAATTCTTACTTACATCCGACTATTACAGATTGTTCTCCCAATATACACTTACGCGTAAATCCATTCGTGTTCGGTAAGCACTCATTCATTTAACCTAAACCTAAAAACTTAACTGAATCCAAGACTACATCCCAATAGCCGGCCAGTCAGTTGTTGTGGATGAATAGCACGTATGGTATAATATGTAAGACGTGTCGGCGTGTTATGCAGAGTTCGCCCGTCAGCTCCAGTCTGCAGTCCCGCTCGTCTAACGCCGTCTTTCTCGTCCCCTGACTGCGTAACAAGGGTTACTCGCAGGGTCAGTTAGCTAATATACTTTAATTAAGCTTCCATCATCCTGAAAGCAAGACCGTCTTCTTGTTCTGCCTTTTATGTTGCTCTCCTCTGTCTCTCCGTCTATCCATCATCTAGCCGCCCCCCCTCCCTCACATCACATGGAAACATCCTTATTCCCGACCCTATGTAGGCACCCGTCCTTCGCATCGTCCGCACTTTATCAGCAGGGATACATAATGTCGGCATATTTGCGTGCAGTTTCCTTTCCTCTGTCTACCCTTTTCATCTATGTTGTAACGGCAGTGATAAAGTGGGAGATTATACGCTAGAACAACTCAACAGGTACTATCAATCTAGTCCCCTCGCACTGTAAATGTACTTACCTGTGTGCTGTGCGATTGTTCTTACCCTTTCCCCACTAGGTGCCCATAATTCGCTTCACTTGTAACAATAGTCAGTTTAGCTTAATCTAACGCAACACACCGATACCCAAACAACTGTATAAAACAAGTGTATTTTCATTTAATTGTATTTTCCTTTAAGCATCGTTTGCGAAGTGACACGTCAAGATGTTCGCTGTCGGGTTGTTCCAATGTGTCCACCGAAAAGCCTGGATTTTGCGTTTCAGGTTTTTGGTTGGAATGTTGATATATTTAAGATGACACTACACAAAAGACGAAACTGCGATTAGATTAGAGTTAAAAGTTTAAGGGGTGTTTTAGAAAATTTCTTTAGATTTGTGTGACAGGAAATCAGCGTCAAATTTCTCACCAACGCCATCACCACCAACAACAAACTGTTTCGAGTGTGTTCGTTAATTGATCTTTTTTACACGAGAGATGTGAATCTCCATGTATTTGAACACTTCGGGAACTGCGTACAGTGTTTGTATCAAGCCGTCGTAAAACACTTATTATTGCAGAAACAGCATTAATACCGAATAATGACATTACGTTTTCCTCGTTTCTTCATTGATTACCTGAAGCGTTTAATCACAGATTCGGATCATTATTATCAGCAGTAATAGTTGAGCAAAGTGTTAATATTTGTAGCAACATAAGTAGCTGAATCTCTAGCGGTGTCTACGCGAGCTATCGAGTGTTAAGGCGGCTATGTAACAATCACCGCGATTCAATCTAATTACTCAAGCTACTTTGGAAAAGGACCCCACTTGGAAGCACATAGGCTACCAGGCCAACATCCAGGACACCCACCAATACACAATGACGAATCTACATCTGTCTTTGCAAAGGTACAACTAGGATTATTAAATAATATACATTTAATCACTTAACTAAATATCAAGTATAATACGTCCTGGGAGTCTGTCTCGCGTTGTCTTATGGGAAGTCCGACATTATTATTATTATTATTATTATTATTATTATTATTATTATTATCGTCTCTCCATGAAAATGTATTAGTAATTCCGGACTTGCTCTGTGTCACTTCATATCAGTTGTTAATAAATTACTGGATTGGTTTTTGAGTATAAAACATATAAATCTGACGTTTCGTGTAGTAAATGTATTTAAAAATACACTAAACATGATAAATGTAGACGAGACAGTGAACACAGCGATGGCAAACTTTTGATAATCCAGAAAAAGCCAGGTGGAGTTACATTCTGATAGTTTAAAGTGTTTTAAAACATCCACAACAGCAACCGGATTTAAAATCTTGCAGGGCTGGTAAGATAAAAATCCACAGCTCCCTTGCGGGGTATTCTGGGGTAGCGCAGCCTCCCATACAAATTGCCACTGATAAAAACACAGAAAATTAGACATTTACGCCTGCAACGTCACGTATTCACTTACACGGCCTCTACTAAGAACGCAATGCCCCCCAAAGGGAACTCTACAGCTAACATTCGGAAAACTAACCCACAAAGCTCACAATTCTCTAAAACACGTTTCAGTTTCTCCTGCTATTGTTCTGACACATGGACTCTAGCTCGGTGCCGGACTGCTGACCCGTCTGCATCATATCTTTCATTAAAAGCATCACGTCTGATTCGCGTAAAATGAAATCTGGGGCATAATGAGTCAGTACTGCGGGGCAGATGAGGAGGGAAGCAGAGAGGGAACATTAAAGAGAAATTCAGATTTATATTTAACACCAATTAACAGAACAATGATAACAGGTATCAATCCAGGTTATATTGCAATTATAGCTAAAGTGACAAAATTTTGACCTGTTGTGTTGCGCTATATTTTAGTGTGCATACACCTTCTCAGGGATTTACTATGTGTATATAGCATCTCTGGGATAAAGTGTAGACTACTCGTCTACTTTTTCGGGTTATCTGTATATACTTTTTGGAATGCAATAGACGTATGCATAGGCTATGTAACTTTTTGAGATATAGTATTTCCTGTGTTCTCCTGCTAACAAGCATGTATTGCGACATATTTCACTTCAGCCATCGATCTTCATAAAACTCCCTGCATACACCCCCTGTATACACCACAACCCCCCCACACACACACACACGCACCATCCGCAGAGTCACCCGTCCCTCTCTCTCTGTATTAAATTTAATGCGCTTTCGGACACACGTTACACCTGCCGCTCTGTCGCATTACACACTGCACAGTGCACGATGACAGATGACTGCATTACACAAATAATGACAAGTGACACTTACGTTACCGTTTTGTGTGCTGAAGGGCAGCCTGAAAAAAGTATAAAGACCACGGGAGGAAAGGGAAAAAAGACACGAGTGATGATTATGAGAGATGAATGGAGAGAGAGACGTGAAGCTTAATGCTATATTCTGTACATTTTTCATCTGAACAAGACATACTTATATTTAGGTACCGAAGCTGCTGATTGGTGTAGGCGTATTATATTTCCCCCCATATTTAATATTACAATCGGTCCTTAACTAAAATTATTTTAATGATTGGGTTGTCAGTTTTTAGGGGCCAGTGACCTGGGAACAAAATATAGTTGTATATATTTGATAGTTATAGGAGATGCATACTCATTATTTTCGATACGTCTCACGGAGAAGCTAGGAACGTTTACAAATGTGACGATGAATGTATTGCAACGTGCAAAGTGTCAGACTTTCCTGATGTTCCCAGAACGTCATCCTGCTACTACAACTAGAGGTACAATTAAGACAAATAATTAAAAAAGAAGGGTCTTTGCAAAGGGTAGTAGATAACACTGCGCGTTACCATTTGAAGATCGGGTTCAAGGCTGGATGGCGCGTTGGTGATATACGCAGATGGAACTTTCATTAAATGATATTTTATTACACATTTTATATTTTATTTATTATTATAGTTTTCAACGTTAATTGTTTTTAAAGTATGCTCCGGTAACAATGATATCGTGCTGACTTTGAGAGAACCTTTGTTAAAATGCAAAACGTGGAAATAACATTCCGTTAATGTTACAGTAAGAAAGTTGCCTGCTAATTTTGAGACGACCTTCAGGTATCATTGAATGAAGTTACAGGAAGCTGGGACGGAGTGGGGGCTGGAGCCGGCCCATGGTCCATTTTTGGCCCAGCGCCCTGTGCACGGTTGTTTCACCATTGATGCGAAGGTTCCCTGTGAACTGGGACCTGCATCCGTGCATGACAAGGAAGAAGTCTTACCATACAGCACGTCTGCTTTTCACGCTCGTGTTACAGTCCTGCAAGTCCCAGTAAACGTCCGAGTCCAGAGTGCTCCGTAGCCCAGGGAGCCTAATAACTTTTTATAGGCCAAGCGAATATTATATACTGTGCTTCCACACGAATGTGGACGGAGGGAGCATGATGGAAACGCACACGTGGAGATAGTTATGTGAATCTGAGAGAGAGAGAGAGAGAAAATGAAAGAAAAGGACAGAAAGAAATATTGATAGAGGCTGGATACACACATAAGTCATCTACTGCGCCCTGGCCCTGCCTCGTATTTCACTGATACGCTCCGTACTAGCGGAACAGGATGACAGCCGAGTTCCTTCAATAGAAAATATGGTCCGGCTCCTTCTCTCCCAGAGCTCCTGTTCTCTCTCTATCGCCTTGTTATCATTCTGTCACCTCTTTCCTTCTCTTTTCTCGCCACCTATTTTCTCCTTCCCCCTTTTATCGGTGTCACCTGTTACCTTGTCATGTCCCTTTCTTTCCCTATGAATCTTCCATAAATACGACCTCCCCCGATCCTTAATCTTGCTCATTCTCTGGACCTTTTTACTCGCTTCTCGTCCTTCACACCGGTCCCCCTTCGTTTCCCCCGCTTCTTATCTCTTATATCCTGATATAAGAGGCGACCCCATATCATTCTTAGTTTGTTAATTCCATTCACTTTGAATATAACCCGTCATTATTTCATACATCGGTAATCTATCCGTTAATATTGCTCCTTTTTTACTGTATTAAATGGACTAGATGTCGCACTGTCCAGTCCATTGCCCTCAATGTTTTGCGTTTCCACAGTTTTTGTTGACTCTAAAATACCTTTATTTTCTTTAATCCCAGATATTATTCTACACATCCCCTGCCTCTTTCTCCGTTTTCGCCCTCTTCATCTTACCTACCCCCCTCCCACCCTCAACCACAGGCCGATCACACAGCCCCAAGTGTCGGAATCAATTAAGAGTGAGCACCGTCGCTGCCGCTCTTTCGCGGAGGTAAATATTAAACCGCGCGGAGCGCCGGGGAGGAAGCGAGAGAGACGGAGAGAGGGGGAGAGAGAAGCCCTCCGTCCCTAATCCGCCGCATCGATCAGCCGGGGATGAGGGTAATATATTATTTTGACAAGATACGATCCTCCGACGCGCACCGCTATCCCCGGCGATCGATTTCTTTTTTCTTTCCCTTCTTTCTTTTTCCCTCAGTAAGAGGGACAGGCATAGTGAGAGATTGCATGCTTTCTGTGTGTGTGTGTGTGTGTGTGTGTGTTTACGTGTGTCCGGGCCGGGGGTACAATGTGCCCTGAATTTTAGCGAACTATACACGCCCAGAGGAACCAAAAGCGGTGGGCCTAGATATTTTCCGTAGACAACTTTTTATTTTTCCTTTTTTATACGTTATTACATTAGCATCGGAGAACTTGATATTAAACCAAATTCT
>JAODKN010000134.1:3111415-3122512 GCA_026774425.1 Petrocephalus zakoni
TATTACCTATTTAAAGTACACAGGCAACAGAGGAAATCACACAGGCAGTTAAGAGCCCATCAGAGGCTGCCTCAGTATAATAAATGAGGCAACAGTCTTCCTCTACACAGAAAGCCTAAAACAAATTTGAAGTGCCTGGGCAACAGAGGAAATCACACAGGCAGTTAAGAGCACATCAGAGGCTGCCTCAGTCCAATACACGAGGCAAAATTCTTCCTCTAGACAGAGAGCGTAATACCTGTTTAAAGTGCGCAGGCAACAGAGGAAATCACACGCAGTTAAGAGCCCATCAGAGGCTGCCTCAGCCGAATACAAGAGGCAGCATTCTTCCTCTAGACAGAGAGCCTAATACTTGTTTACAGTGTGCTCTGCCTGTACACAGGCAACAGAGGAAATCACACAGGCAGTTAAGAGCCCAGCAGCGACTGCCTCAGTCTAATAAATTAGGCTGCAGCCGTCCTCTACACTGGGCCTAATACCTATTTAAAGTGCACAGGCAGAGATAAAAAGAGTTCGCCTTTGATTTATGTTCTGTTGCGCGTGTGTCGAATGGCGCTGCTATCTGGACCACGATCTCCCAGCAGACGCACAAGCACAACACCGTTGCCGGGTCCCCTTTGTCAACCCTAACCCCATGATACACATCGGAGACGACAGGCGCACAAACACAAACCAGCAGTGGGGGGCGGGAGGCGCGGCTGCAGTGTGCCACAAGGTTAAAGGGAAACCGCTCATGAGCACAGCTATGTGCTAAAGTCACCCCGGCCTCAAGAAAGTCACTATAGCTACAGTGACAAATGCTCAATAGATGACGACGGCAGAAACCCTCACAGTGTTAACACTACAACATCTGTGTCTCTCCAAGTATATCCGAGAAAATCAGTATTGTCCAAAGTGGAACATGAATCATTCTTATAACCTGATTTGGAAACTGATGACTTTGGGGGGAAATCCTATTTTATGTTATACATGCATTCCTCTGTACATATATCAGTGATAATTATTAATGCCAGTCGTGCTCATTTCCTCCATTTGGTCACACGCTGTTTAACCATTGATATTTAAATTTGGTGTCGTTCTTAAGTTTTACTTTCCTACAAAGTCAGTCACCAGTCCCTCTCCACTCCACCGCCTCACTCTCTCTTTCGCTGTATCTTTAGGAAAGAATTGGTCTGAACTTAATTACTCGTAAATCAGATTAATGACTGACCAGGGACATGCTGACTTAATCGCTCTCTTTGTAAATTCCCCTCTCAGTCTCCTACCTTCCCCTCGAACCTGAGTCTTTTTTTGGATCTGTTTAGCTCCTCTCAAATCTTCCTTTCCTCAGCCTCTTGCTCGCGCACTGACTTTTCAATCTTGGTACCTTCACATCTCATCCCTGCATCCCTCTTCCCTTCCAGCCCTCCTGCTGGTGACCCTGTGTTCTGGGCTCACACATCCTTCCAAGAGCAGGACATATGGAGCTCTCACAGGAAGACATCACTGTCATTGCCTGTCACTGACAATACTCAGGATCTCCTGTCAAGGCAATATGACTAATCTGAGCTGAATTAATACTCACAGTCTAGGTTTCTGTGCAGCTGTATGTTTGGTGCTATATTTCATTTTTCTGAACCTCTCACAGTAAAATTATTAATTTTACTTGATGCGGGAAGTTTTAATTTTCCAAGAAAATGTACAATTGTAAAAGCGCATACTCACTACCTAGTTATCTAATACACATTTGTGTGTATGCATCATCAAATAAGAAGTTTCACGCAAAGGAGGACCAAAGGACCTCAGAAGTATAGCAATTCCAGGAAAAGTGTGACTAGTGAGGCCATCACTAGTCACATCCTCACTACTCAATAGTTCACTTTATAAAAATCTGTAATGCAATCATAAAAGTAAAAATGTATTAAGTTTGGTTATTTATGGTTATGGTTAGGGCTGGGTAGGGGTTAAGAGTGTTGTGATTGGGATTAGGGTCTTCCCATAGAAATGAATGGATGGCCCTCACTAAGGTAGGACACGCATGTGTGTTGTGTGTGTGTGTGTCCCTTTTTGTCCGCAGTAAGTACCTCTATCACCCAGTTGCTTGACTCTTCATCAACCAGTCCCCTCTTTGGCTCTATGAGAAAATCTTGGCTTCTCTCAGTAAGTTTTGTTAGCGTGTCCATGAGTTTCCCTCGCACAGTCATTCCCCTCAGCGTACCTGCGTGTTTCTCTCTTTCCCGGAGCCCCTCTGCTCCACACTCAGGATTAAACATTAATCTCCCTGCTCCCCGCTCCTCTAAACACCGCACAGGCGATAAGAATCGACGGGATTTGTCAAATTGTGGGCCATCGATTAAGTGACCTTTCGCGGCTCCTGGTCTTTCAGCCACTCTTGTGGCTGCGGACAACCGAGATAGAGAGATAGATGGATATATGTGGGTCTTATTATTGTGTACAAGTTTGTAGTTACCTGCTGCACTAGGAGAGAGGAGGGGAGTGTGTGTGGGTGGGGGAGGTGTGTGTGAGAACGCAGGCAAGACGACCTGGGAGAAAAGTGAGAGGAGAAGGGAGAAGAGAGAGAACTGAAAGATGGAGCTTCTTCAGCTACATGGGATGCTCAAATATTGATGCCTAACTGCATGTACAAATGGCCCAATTAACGGTATGTGTACAGCTGACCAACTCACCACCACGCTAGTGCCTCTATACTATAATTCCTTCAAAATTTACAGCTCATTGTGACTGCTTCTGATTCACCGAGGACAGTAAATAGATAAGACTTCACTATCCTAAATGTAATTGAACTGTACGCATTTTTACTCTGAAAAGCTGAAATGGAGAAGATAAAATTGCATAATTAGATAAATGCTTATTCACAGGGCTTACACACCATTGACACTGGCGACTCCGATTCACCTTGGCAGGTTTCTGGGCTGTGAGCGAGGCACTCCACACACGGGGCCCAGACAGAGACTCGAACCCAGGTCAGGGGCGCGAGGCACCAGTGCTAACCACTGCTGGTATTGATTGTAGCTATTTTAAATAAAACCCATTTTGGAGCAGCTTGGTTTTGTTCCCTGCCTTTGCCAAAGTGAAATTAAATGTTTATAAAGATATTTTTGATTAGACTCCTTTATACTGTCTGGCAATCCACAAATAATTGCTTCCATGCTACCAGGTGTCTTTGCCAAATACTTTCAATAACTCCTTATATTTGGCGTACATTTCTTTTAATGTGATTCTGCTTTGGGTTACATAATAATAATAATAACTATTCATCCAGCTGACTGTTCTAGAAATACATGTAAAATGTAGATTGACAGATTGAAGGGATCTCGCTCACCTGGACTCCCGAGTCGCCCCGCCTCAGAGCCGAATCTGAGGCAGAAGCCGGACCCTGGTTGGACGGAACGGGACTGGACCGGAACGGACGGCCAAATGACCTTGCTTGAGAAAGGGAGGTACTCTCACAATCAGGAACGAGGACTGAAAAACAGTAGTAAGAATTAAAATTAGTGTTAAATCATATTTTAAACATTTAGAAAATTAAAATGTCAAATGCTTTTCTACTTTTTTATGCCTGCTATTTTTTCGAGAGTGAATCTGAACTATTGAGACAGAGGGCCGCCAATGTCCACTAAAGATGTTGTAAAAGCCTCAGTGGTCAATGACGGTTTCGCGTGTTTTCTACCAGTCGGGAGAAAACGTTCCAGGGAGTTTTGCCCTCTCTGCAGGCCGCTGCTGGCTCTGACAAGTTGAGCCACTTCAGTTCATAACATCAATCATCTTATTTACTTATTGGCCACATGATGTGAGCAGTGACTGGAGGAATCGTAAACCATCATTCCAGGGAAGGTGATGTAAGTAAGGCTGCTGTTGCTCAGGAACGCGATCTCCCTACGGTAAACTCAAAATCCATACCCACACTGTCTCTGTAATAGTTACATACACTACATTATTTATTTCCAGTCATTTGTCTATACTGTGCAAATACTCTAGAAACTGTACATGACTACATATATGGACAGACTCGCCCGGATCGAAGGGCCGTGGCTAAATGGTGGTAAGGAATGATATACACGCACAGAAAGTGGTCGAATCTTTTTTAGTATTTTTACAAACATTTATCCCACTGATACATTGACTTTGCGCTATTATTTAACGGGTTCAAGTTTACGTTTATGAAAATGACTGTTATCTGCCATGATTTACCTAACAGAACGGCAGATTAATATTTTGAATTACTTTTATGGTGACAATTTTACAGTCAATCAATACTGGGCTATGCAAGATGCTGTTTAGGAAGGGCGTAATGCCTACTCTCTCTTTTAGGGGACAACTGGGCAGTTAGTGCAATATTAAGCCATTGCTTATTTATTTAAAACATTACTTGTAGAACGCGAGGCGATATCAAATATCAGAAACCAGTTAAGATGCGTCTTTTCGTCCCACAAAAGTATCTTATTCGTTAATTATATGAAAGGCTTAAGGTAACTGGTAAAAAACTAATTCAATGAATTGCAAAAATTTCACATGTTAAATGTACGTTTTACGCACTACTTCGTCGGTTTTTATGAAGGGGGTTATGTATTTAGGTGAAGAGACGTGACGAAAGACAATCCCCCCAAAACAGACTCTGAAACATTAACTTCTTAACTGAAGAAGTAATTAAGGACATAATTAAGTCATTAGTGAATGAAGAGTAGCTTATGTTGTCACAGTTAATTGTGTCTGTTCGCCATTCACTAAAATTCGGCAAACCTAAGTAGTATCTCAGTGAACCATATTTCGTCAGGTGTTGTCTACAGAATCAAAGTATTTCTTGTTTAAATATCGTACATTTTCCTTTAGACCTGTGCACACGGCGGCGTCGGGGGAGACGTGTACCCCAATATTTAATCTGGCTTCATTCACCCTCCCCCCCCCCACGTATTAAAACCTCTCCTACGCCGTTGTGTCCACAATTATCTTTATTAATTGATTTAATTATTTGATATTTTCCAGATAATGCAGTACAGCATACATCTTACAGCCATACATCTTACTGTTCACGACCACGGAATTATAATGCCTGTTAGTCCTAATTGATCTTATTCATTAGCTGCATTGCTAGTCGACGCTGTAATAATAATTTAGAACTTTCGTAAGATCAACAGAAAAAAGGAAATAGATGAAAAGAAAACCCAGCCGTGCCGAATAGGCATGCGGTGTGTTCAGTTACAGGGAAACGGGCGCAAATTCGAACATAATCATTCCTCTTATTCATTATTATCCAATGAAGTGGTCATGCGGTTTATGCACGTAAGCAGGAATCATTCACATGAGAGACAATAAGAGTAAATGATCATGGATATTAAACTTCTTTTCAATTGATATAAAATGCCAACAAAATAGTTCTATTCGCGGTAAAATTGCTTAAATAATTTGGAACCATTACTACGGTTCAAAATCAGTGTAACTATATTAATATCTATTATCATTACTATAAATTATTGGTAAAATACAGCAACTAAGATGAGTTTATACTTAAGCCATAAAATTAAATGAAAATTAATATTCATTGATGAGCAACTTCTAAATCTTAACTTAATCGGAATTTATTTTTTTTTTTTATCCAAAGAGAGAATGGGTGAAGGTAAGTAAAATGTTTTACAGGGGAAATTTTGCGTCGATGCGCGCGACTGCCGAAAACTGCTGTAGACTAACCGTGCAGCTTAAACTCGTGCTGTAATTTAGCGAAAGGTATATTATGTTTTGTTAAATAAATGCTAATGCAATTAAAGTAACCACAAGAATATGATAATGAGAATGATAAGGTTATGTAACAATTAGAGATGACAAAAAGCAATACAAAATGTTCCGTTCATACACGTATTATTGTTATTATTATTATTATTATTATTATTATTATTATCGTTGTCGTTGTTGTGTTGAGTATAAAGTGTTCGCTGTCGTTAATAAAGGTTATTTCGGATAAGAAAACAGTAATGGCCGTGAGTGGTCAAGTGAACTGCTGGGATCTATGGGATTGCGGCAATGTATCTAGAAGGGGCAGTTAGAATGAGTTAGAAAGATTTCCCCAAATGCCATTTAACGTCGGAAATATTTCAGTCGAATATCGACAAGACAGAAGGGTGAAGAGATGGAGTTTGTGTGTGTGTGTGTGTAAGGCGGGGGGGGGGGGGTGTTGGCGTGAAACAAACAAACGCAATTTTTCATGTAAATCCATGATTCGAAACTAATTAGAAATGATATAAATATTGGTGAATAAACATTACAAGCATTGAGATAAATGTATTATAAAACTGTCGGGTGTTGCAGGGAATTCATGTGGAAACTAAAAAAGTAAGCGTATTTGCATGACAACACTTACAAACAATCAACATGTAAGTTCACTTTAACAAGTTCCGTGCACAGATTTCGGCTTCCAAAAAATATAGGCAAAATCTAGACGGAGTGTATTATTAATTATTATTATTATTATTATTATTATTATTGAACAACAGCAATTATTAATACCTCCAATAAACGTAGGAAATCGTTCGCCAGTTTTCAGTAGAAAAGGCATCAGAAAACAGAAGAACGTGAACTGATACTATTTTAAACAAATTAATTAGTAGAAAGCAACGTCTTGGCTAGGTCCGAGTATTGCCTCGCTTATCAATCTATACGGTAAATAGTACATAGGCCTACATATCAGTTTGCGAACTGTATCTATCCACAACCCGTATAGGCCTACAGAAACATTTTATAAGCTGCACATGCAAAAATACACTGAAGTTTCGTATAAACAAACACCGAAACCGAATAAACGAATTGTATTCCAAATTAATGCATAAACTGGCATCAAATTCAAAAACTTGGCAAACACTAGAAATGTTACGAATTTGAACCAAAATCGTGTTTTTCTTCAAAATATTCTGGCAAAGATCAGTACAAGAGAAACAGAGCAAGAAACAAACAAACAAACAAACAACAACAACAATAATATTAATTAATCTGATTTTGCAATTATTTGACACGCTCCCTCCATCCCGGTTGGTTCTTCTCTTTCAGGAGAGGAATATGTCAATCGCCGCCGTCCACATCAGCTGTATTCTCTACCAGATAGATACTACCTCACGCTGTCACATACGTACAGGTGAGAAAACGGATGAAAAGTATTCCAATGGCACACAATCAAATGCAAAACAGTCTAACTCTGTTCAACATATATTTACCATAGCGCACGCGTTCCAAAACTATTGCATTCTATAAAAGATGTCAATGTAACGACCGGCAAATTTTGCCTAGCCGACGTAAAGAGCTTTGACAGACCAATATCTTTTAAAAATATAGTTAGACTACTCAAACAGCGATAGCTTTTGTAGTCATTCCAGGACACCGTTACAGAAAACGTCGTGCAGACTGATTAGTCGAGCTTTCAGCATTAAACACATATATAATACTAATATGTAATAGTAATATGTAAATCATGTTTAGTCATTTGGAATGGGGGGCGATGGAAAGACACACGTGCACTCCTCAGTCAGCGATAAATGGGTTCCGGTACCGTGTGACTGCCTGTCTAATTGACTGATTGATACCGCGGTGTGGGTGAGGGTTATCCTTAAAGCGGTAACAAATAGAGACATTTAGCGTCTAATCCAGGGCTCCCGGACAGCTCTGAGCAGGGGGGTTTCCCCATACACGGATCTGTTAAGCCCCCATAAAGCGGCTGAAACTGTCCGTCAGTGACATAGGCTACTTAAAGGACAGTCATATACTTTTTGCCCGAGAAAGAAGCATGAAACCATCATTTTATTGCGCGAAATTCGCCGGTTGTATGAAAGATTCCTTATATAACATGAAAATTGTTTACTATACGTAATTTATTGAAGCAAGGTGTTCGTGACAAAAGAGTCAGAGTAACAAGTTGGAATCGGCCAGGTACTGTAAAAGCAGATCCTTCACTTTAAACAGAAGCTGAATTCTTCCCATACTAAACTTTCCCAAGCGCTTTCATTTGATTGCAATAAACCATTAAACCACGTACAGAACAATTTCAGTAGCACATTTAAGTGGATCATTATTATCCAGTTGTTATATGAAAGATATCATGCATTTGTTTATAAAGTCAGGTAATAAGCACTGAAAAGACAAAGTAACATATGACTAAGGAAAAAGTTTTCGCTGATAGTATTTTGCCGGTTATTGGAATATAAGGCACCTTCACCATCCGGATATAATGAAGAATGTGAATCATTGACATACCTGGGTTGTCCCGAGCAGCCGCTTGGTATCCTCACACAGGGTGCGAGCGATCTAACCGTGTATGCGATCAGTCTCCCGGCGTGTGATCCAGCATAGCACCGCGCCGGGGACCGCAAAACACCGCTGTGCTAATAACCGCGACTGACGGAACTCGGAAGGGAGGGCGGGCGGGAGGGAGGGAGGGGTGCGGGGGATGTGCGAGGGAGGTGTGCCTCTCTCTGTGTAAGTAGTTAATTAGTAAATCCCCATTCGCTGTGCCTCGGGTCGGTTTGTTTTCCCCGGTCGACAAGCCGAGAGGAAAGAGAATTTGAAGTAGGATTCGACCCGTTTCCGCTCCTATGTCTCGTATATGAGGTTGTGTGTGTGTGTGTGTGTGTTGTCTCTCTCTCCCGCCCCCATTTCTCTCTCTCTCTCTCTCTCTCTCTCTCTCTCTCTCTCTCTCGATCACTCCTTGTTCTCCTTCTTCTCGCAAATACACCGCCACCTTTTTGCTACAGCTCATTCTCAACAGTGTAATCCGGAAACAGAACGTACCTGACATTTATCTGTCATTTTAACACATATATGATATCTACTTTTCTCTCTCTCTCGAGCCTCTTCTTACCTGCTCTTAATCAAACTTGCTCAGAAATATGGTTACTGGCACTTTTCAGTTGGACCCTTTGCTGAAACCTAAACTGTTTACCCAGACTTATTCATCTACATACAGTCCCCTTTCTACCATCCATCCAGCACGATGGATACTGTGAATCTTCTTTGTAACTGGCTCATTTTATAACAGAGCAGTTTTCGCAGTGACTCGGGAGTTATCCATACTGTAAAACTGCTTACTTCCGAAATATAACTTGTAACATAATAACATCCCACAGACTCCCACCACCCGTAATACATGGTATTTGAAGGTTTCGGGAAAACGCTGGAGTCTTACTTGGCAAACTATGGGACTATTCGGAAATGTATTGAAGAAGGCAGAGGACATGCTTACTAAATACGCCGTGGGTCTTTCTTTAATATAGGTGATTACTCGTTAAAATAGCGGCCTTACGAAATCACGTAATTGGTTCCAAATAACCAGCCGAGCTAATTATTTTGATAAAGCAATAGAATGCCCTCCACTAGAGACAAACCAAGTAGACAAAGTACAGAATGACAGCGAAGAGTTAAGTGGTTTGGGAAAGGCAGAAAAATAACTTGGAGATATGGACTAAAATAGGTAAGAGACATGGATAATTTACAAAGAAAACTGGATATTTAACAATCTGGTTGAATATTTGGAAGACGAACATCTCGATTGCGCCCTCTAGTGATTACAGTTGCCATACACTAAAATAACTTGGATTCTCTTCGCCTCTCGTTTTGATCCATAACGCCCACAATTCCCCCCTTTCATAATCACTATAAGATTCTACGATCGTTTTATTGCACATGATTTTTAAATAAACCTTTTAAATAAACAGCTGTGGAGAACTAAGAGGCAAAAAGGCGCATTAAATTCAACCAGTTCCACGGAGTATTAAAAGCAAGAGCAGGACAGTAAAACCCTGAACTGGCATTCCAGAGATAAAATATGATTGGGTATTGAAAATAAGTTCAATTTGTATTTATATGTAATGCTCAAATGTTTATTTCTCAGCCATACTGTATATCTGTCGTATATCAGTGCGTAGGAATATAAGTACTTATACATCAGAAAATCACAACCATAGAAACTGATGCTTGCTAATTTGCCAGATACAAGTAAACCAAAAAGTACATCATGCTCTCTAATTAATTAACTAATTTAAGCAATCTAAATCCAATAACAGACTTCATTTAAGTGACATGGACCTCTTCCTTTTGTTAATAGAATCAAGCCGCTACAATGTGCAGTATGGGGGGGAGCTGGGCGTCAGAAGAATGCTTCAGTCAGTCCTGTTTCCCAGCTATCAGGGAGCCGGCATCCCTGGCCAAAGAGGAGCTCAGAGACCTGATGCTGGAGGAACAGCCATGGAAGCTGGATGGCCAAAGCAGCACTTCTCAGCCTTTCATTTGCTACTGAATCATATTGTGTTTGATATATTCAATGACACCTGTGGTAGGTATGTCATAACGATCTATCCGTCCATCTATCCATCCATCCATTCATCATACATCCAGCCATCTATCTATCTTCCAACCATAAGGTGCACAGTGATCAACAGTGGCATCCTCCCGTTCATTGAAATATTGAATGACTTCCACAAGCACAATCTTTTCAAAGTGAGTATATGATGCAATGAGGTGCTGTGCTCCAGCAGTTGCTATATTTGTTACTATATCAGTTGGTTTTGCAAACCTTAGTCAACTACTGAAGGACCAAGGGATGAATAAGAAACGTTTATTCATAATTAATTAAACTCCTTATGCAAGCAGTTATTTGTTACTATACCTGTTACTTCTGTAAACCCTTGTGGACTACTGAAGGGACAACTTTCCACCTGCTCTGATGTTAATGGCAACACTTGTCTTGTTTTGTTCAAATCTATCAGATCTGAACAACCACTTCAAAGACAAAGAAAATAAAATGGTACCAGAAAGCGTCACGGCGGAGAATCACTGACGGGCACCGGGCGAACACCTACAGGGAAGTCGCTAAATAGGAGGAAAGGACACTGATGCCCTCAAACAGAAAAGTACAAAAAGGAAAAGGCGAGAGAGAAAAAGAGAATGGAGAGAGCAGAGCAGGAAATGGAGGGGAAGGCAGAGTGCTCGGCTCTCCAGTCTTAATCTGAGCTGTTCTGATCAATAGCCCATTTCCCATTGTTGCCAGAGAGCTTCGATTGCTACACCACTGAATTAACACACCAACTTTAATCTGAGCAGGAGACGAGTGTGTGTGCGTGTGTG
>JAODKN010000134.1:3163164-3177358 GCA_026774425.1 Petrocephalus zakoni
TGGAAGACGACGCTCATAGAGATAGTGAAGCAGGAGGCCTGGAAGACGACGCTCATAGAGATAGTGAAGCAGGAGGCCTGGAAGACGACGCTCATAGAGATAGTGAAGCAGGAGGCAGGGGAAAGGATGCTCATAGAGATAGTGAACATACATGGAAGCTGTATGAAATGTAATGTTCATATGTGTCCATCATAATAACTGATGAAATGACTACTGTCGATCTTAGGACGCAATTCAGGCGACTGTCACTATTCTTCATTTCAGCATTACTATGTGGTTCTGCACCCTGTCCTTCTGCATTTTTATTCTGGAGCCAGACACCCCTCAACCCATGAAACAGCATAGAAATGTCTCATTTCTCTGTTCAGAAGACTTTTTAGTCTTCTCACTTCCAACATGGACCTGTCTGCCTCTGAAATGGGAATCTCCAGGTTAAACACCATCTCTCCCTCCCCCCCCCCACAAGAATATAGTTCTGGTCACTTATCTGTGTGTGTACCCCACACTTATTATTAAAGTATTATTTCAACTCTGGGCACCCAACCTTGAGAGTAGAAAAAGGAGGAGGTACAAGGAAAAGAGAGGTGAGTAACACTAGATGGAGTGTGAGCTCACACAGATGAGTTTGACTTGGGAGCCAAACAGGAATCCTTGTACGCCTGAAAATACCGGTTGACAGCTATCTATTTCCCTCTGGTGGTGAAAGTTTGAATTTCATACAAGTTACCTGTCGATTGAAAAGCGAGCTTATGTCCCTTATTAATGTGTAGCGGCTGAGGACGTCAAACGTCGACACAATCTGCTATTATACGCGTGACAGCGAACGTGGTACCAGCTTAATGTCAGCCTTTGCCAGCATTCACTTCAATACACTGTTTCCTCATCCATACATCTTTTTATTATTCATTACACAATTTATCTCAATCTTCTATATTCTCTCAGTGTGTGTAACACAGGCTCATCATAGACTCAAGTAGTGTAAGAATTATTATAGTGACGAGAGACAAATTAAATAACCACTCCATTCATCTTTACCCCCCCCCAAAAAAAAAAAAAAATTGACACAAAATGAAGAATGGACACAGTTTGTAGAAATATTGATTGCAGAACCAAACAAAGGTAGACTCAATATTACTTACCCCTAAATATGTCTTTGTTATCAGCGTGGACTGCTGGCTATAGATACACTTTTGTAATTGCGTTCATTGAAATGATGTACTTGTTCCCATTAAGCTGATGTGACAGTCGTGACTGTGCCAGCTTTGTAACCAGCAAATCAGAGGGATTAGCATTTAAATAAGATAAAGGGATCTATTTTAATGAAACCAAGTAAGGAAAAGAATACACGGCCAAAATATTTTGTAAGAATTAGCAGTTATGTTTGGCTGTTTGCTGAAATGCACTACTTCATAAGAATCAGCCCACAGATTCATTCTGTAAAATTTCCATGTAACAAAAACACATATGCTTTGGTATTTACAAATTCAATATAAAAATGTAACCATAAAAGCATATGTATCAATGCACTGAACAGAAATAACATACAATTTAATACTTATCTACAGCATGGTTTAAGCTTCAACTATTTCAAGAATCTTATTTTAATGATGTCTGGGAGCAAAGATTCACCAATGATTAAAAATGACCTCATTTCTGTGCATGTCAAACACTGATGGACCAAGCAGGATTTGAAGTTGAATGGGGTTATCTCTAAAGTACTTTAAGTAATACTGTCAGGCATCAAAGTCTGTTATACTCCACAGTCCCCAAGATGTCTGCTCCACCACACTCTGCAGAAGAGCTTTGTGAATAAGAGGCAGCGAACTGCTGGGGTAGGAGGCTTCAGTCACTGCGTGCAGTAGCCAAGTTTCTCTTTGGCTGCTGTGGCAGAAATACTTTGTGTTTATGTGCTTTAGACTGAGTCAGGGGAGGAGGTCTAGAAGGGAGGAATGATGACATCATAGGGAAATGCATGCGAACAAGATGAGAAACCAAGCCGCTACAAAATCAGGTGGTCTAGAGCTGGGTTGCTCAGTTGTGAAAAGCGCCTGAAGGCAGTCACTGATACACAGTGAGAACATTATATTTTTAAAAAATATTTGCAAATCTTCAAGTTTCCATGTGCAACTGAACAAAGATTTAGCCCAGCCCAACCCACAACTGACCAACAATACATGCTTCACACTTCCTACAATGCAATAAAAGCCCTCTTAGGTGGAAAATGTCAACAATTTATTTGTTCATTCATATAACCACATTGCAGCTGAGGTGAGACAGCTACACAATATTCATATACATACATAGAGACACACAGCAACCAGAACAGGAGTCCATAGATATTACAGGCAGACATGCGCCACTTTTTAGCTACTGATTAATAAAGTGACTGTTGAGTAATTTTTTTTTTTTTATACAAGGTGATAGGCAAGGTTTTAATCTTATGTATGATAAACGTTAATGGATGACCATTATGTTTCACATGAAGTAGCTCTCTTCAGACCCCTGCCAGGTTTAACAAGTCAACCGGCCTCACACTAGCAGAAGATACTGACGTGGCTTAACCTGGTAAAATAATTGCCAGTTTCAAACAGTCAAGCATGCTAGTAAAAACTAGCATTTTCTCGTTAGCTGTGTGCAGTCGTAGAGAGTCAGGTTCTGGTAGGTAATGTAATATTGCAAAATAAGCAGTTTCACAATTTATTTTGATTGGTGTTGACAGATCATGGCTATTATGCTGCGTTCACACCGTTATCGGCGAGAGCGTCAGCGCTCACTCTTGCTGCCCTGCACGCGACGTTAGCCAACGCCAGAGATGTTCTCTGACCTCATGGAGAGGGCGGGGACAAGGCCGTTCAGAATCGCTGCAAACCAAACAAACAAGTAGCTTATATCTTTGTGCCGACTGCCGATGGGATACATTTGTCAAAGCACATGAAATTATGTTAAGACAAACACTACTGTTATAAATAAATAATGTTAAAGTTTACCAAAAAGATGCGCATCATCTTAAATGCTATAGCATTTTTACTGTGTCTAGAGAGTACAAAATGCCATGTGGAGACATATTTCGTCTCACGGTGTATACCCCGATGGCACTCCATACACTTTCTCCTATATTGTGCATGGGAACATTCCCATTGGTTGCCGCTGAACTGCGTCATCGCTCATTACCATAAAGTTGACTGGGCTTCAACTTCGTTTTGACGCTCTCGGTGGCCAGATCACGATGCACTGCTCCTCGACGCCAACCGGCGCGCCCTCCCATATCCAATGACTTTGGGTCGCTTTGACGCTCTTGCCGCTCACGGTGTGAACGAAGCATTAGATTAGCCTAGCTAGCACTGCCACCGCTGCATGTGCTCCTCTCAGCCTGAGTCAGTCTCACAGTGGTGTCCAAGTGCACTTTGAGGTGTGAGGAGAGGTGATGGGGCCGCGTGAAGCTCAGGGGGCACTGCGGGCAGGAGTACGGCCTCTCCCCCGTATGCGTCCTGACGTGAACCTTCAGGTGGTGGATCATTCGGAAGCTCTTGCCACACTCCTGGCAGCTGTAGGGCCTCTGTCCCGTGTGACTGCGGCTGTGTTTGCGCAGGTCGCCCGAGTTGCTGTAGGTGCGCTCGCAGTCGGGGCAGGCATAGGGCCTCTCCCCAGTATGGGTGCGCCGGTGCTTGGTCAGGTCTCCCGATTGGCTAAAGCTCTTGCCGCAGTCGCTGCAGCGGTAGGGCTTCTCGCCGGTGTGCGTGCGCTGGTGCGTCTTTAGGTGTTGCACACGACTGAACTGCTTGCCGCATGCAGTGCAGTGGTAGGGCCGCTCGCCGGTGTGCGTGCGCAGGTGCTTCTTCAACACGGCCGCTTCGCTGAACTTGCGGCCGCACTCGCCGCACTGGTGACTCTTCTCCTTGCTGTGCACCCGCTGGTGAGCCCGCAGGTTGCCCATGATGGCGAAGTCCTTGCCGCAGTCGGAACAGCGGAAGGGTTTCTCGCCAGAGTGTGTGCGTTGGTGCGTCTTTAGATCCGCCTTGTGAGTGAAGCGCTTGGCACACTCGGAGCATGCGAAGGGCTTCTCGCCAGAGTGGGTCAGCCGGTGGGACGTCAGGTGGGTCATCCTGCCGAATTGCTTGCCGCAGTCGGGGCACTTGAAGGGTTTGACGCCAGTGTGGATGCGCACGTGTTTGGCCAGGGAGCCGCTCTCTGCGAAGCGCCTGCCGCAGTCGGCACAGGCGTACGGCTTCTCACCCGTGTGCGTGCGCATGTGCACGCGCAGGTTCTGCGTGGTGCTGCAGGTCTTGCTGCAGACAGAGCAGAGGAAGCCACTGTTGGCAGTGGTCGCAGGCTTCATTTCTGCTTTGGCCTCAGAGCCAGGGCACGCGTGCCCCGTGGTGCCAAGGCCCTCCCCGCAGCTGGAACAGCGCAGCTGGCCGTCCCGGCACACGATAACCAGCTGGTGCCACTGCTTGCAGTGCTTTTGCAGGCTGGCTAGGTAGTGGAAGCTGCGAGGGCACTGTGGGCAGGGGTGTCGCTTCTGTGGGGGGGGGGCGCTGGGGTGCTGGCGGCGCGAGTGGACGGTTAGCTGGTGTCGTGATGGGAAGCCGAGGCCGCAGTCAGGGCAGCCGTGCCTCTCGGAGGCCTCAGTGCCGACCTCGGCTTTGGATGCTCGGCTCCTGAGGAGGGCCTGGTACTGCAGCTGGTGGGTCCATTTCAGGTGCTTCTCCAAGTAGGAGAAGCCTGTGAAGGAAACGACACAGTGGGGACAGGGGAAAAACTGGGGAGGGGACTCTGGAAGTGACACACGACCAAGGATTTGGAGAAAGAGAGAAATATTAAGTAAGGAGGAATAAAATGGATCACAACCATATAAATGAAGCATGCATGAGTGCTGAGAAACATGAGCTATATTAACAAATATGAATCTGGCTAAGACTTTATAGAATATATTAGGGAGAATTACTAAATATTTGTCCCCCCCAATCCCTGACATCTCACCACTGTCAGTCTCATGTTCCTCAGAAGCTTCCTCCTTATTCACCAGAGAGGGGACCGCCCCTTTGCCATCTGGTGACCCATCTCCCTGATCCTCTTCTTTGATTAAAGGCCATTCAGGTTCATTCTTGGCCTTTCCAGTTTGGCACTCACAATCTAGAATGGGTTCAGTTTTAATCAGGATCGATTCCTGTTCCATGTGAATGGGATCTGGCTCAAACTTAGTTAAAACAGGCTTGATGTCTTGCGACCTCGAAATTTGTTTCTTGCAGTCACCCTTCAACGCTGTACCCGAATCCAGGGACTCTGCTTCCACATTGTCTTCCTTTATCTGAATGCTGTGAACTTCAACTTCATTTTGTTCGTCCTTAACGTGGATGGTCTCCAGGTTCATAGAGGCAGGGTCACTGTGATGTGAATCAGTAAGACAGCGAGGAGACGCACATGGACTAAAACCTTGTTCCTTTTTAATTAACCTGCATAGCTTCTGGGCTTCACACTTATAACTTGACTTGATTTTGACTGCACACAGTTTGGAGCTTCTCCTCAGTTTGGTATCCATCTTCACACTTTTTTTAACCAAAGCTTACTGTTCACAGATCTTTAAACTCCCAAGTTTATGGTATACAGTTGGAGGCAAAACCCCTACTTTTGAATTTTATCTATAAGAAAAGAGCAACGGTCACATGTAAGGATGCACATGTCGAATCGTATAATTTAGTCTTACATTATTTTCCTAGCTTTTGTGAACAACAAGAACACCATTTTAAGCAAGTTAGACTAGTTTCTACTGCCACACGATTGTCCTCGACCAGCAGTAGACGTGGCGAGGCGTGCTTTGATACCTATCTAAGGCTTTTCCATGGCTAATCGAAACAGCTACTTCTCCCAATTCACGCTCCTTGGATCCATAGTACTTCCTACCTACCGTGCTCTAATTGGCAGGACAGCACAATCAGACAAAATAAAAAGGAGCGATCTGCGTCTAAACTGCACTAATAGGTGCAATCACTTTAATCAGTAAAAAGATGAGAACAGCGGCCCATAAAGCTAGATGTCATGCTGCCCGTATGTATATGCCTACTTGTGGCTGCCAGCATATACAGCTCACAATCGGATCAACAGCAAGTAGCTTATGCAAGCTCAGTGGCACTCCGGTATCCAGGAAACACTTACCAGGCCTATTAACGTTGAAGACTCCTCGTAATTCATCCTTTGATCGCTATGCCGGTACAGCCTAGAGCCGCGTAAAGATCAGACAAATTAACGACTAGCTAATGCATTACACGGTAAGCCATCTTCCAGTGCAAAGCTGCACAGGCGATATATCGCTAAGGACAGACGGCTGGATATCTTACGTGGCGTAGCACGCTTTGTGGAGGCGGTAACATCAGGAGCCGTCAATAACTGCGTTTACTTCATGAAATAGACCGGGCTATTTCTGCGGACAGTAAAAACATTACCCTCCACAAACCGGAAGAATGACGCAAACTGATTGGGATCGACAGCCCGTGCGGCCAATCAGACCGCGGACGGTTGATGCGAGGCACAGAAACGGAATGCGATGATAGGTCAGAATGTTGCCGGGCCAGAGCTTCGATTGGACAACTAGCCAGATCAGACGGGGGCGTTCAAAACAAAATTGTTCAAATGTTTCTCACGCCAGGGTCGTAAGTAACGTCACCAACACGCTTAATAAACCTAGGAATATTTGGAAACAAAAATAACCGTTATATGCACGTGGGCCAAGTCACGGGCCCTTATATGTCGGAAATAGACTCAAAAAACACAAAAAGTCGTAATTTCATTTTAATATTGTGACAGACAACAACCCGAACAGCGTGTAATGGGGGCTTCAGCACAGTGACCCCCCGATTTTGAAATAAAAAGAAAGTAATCATGATTAAAAACAATCTGACTCGAGTGCCATTAAGCTCTAATGTGACCAATGCGGCGGACTAAAGGAGTATAAAATAAATATTAAATTTCATCACAATCCACATTGCATCCGGAACGAAATGCACAGAAGGAATAACACTTACGAATATCACTCGGATACCTTTATCACCGCATTTTAATAAGAAAACTGATTTTACAAATCAAATGCCCACCTATCTTAAAATCCGCTACTTTGTTCTGGAACAAAATTGTAAACGATTATTTATGCATTACGAGTGTGTCCAAAACACCGAACTTCATGCAGTAGCAGAGCCATGAAATGATACAGGCCTACTGTTTGGTTCCATTATATCATAGAGAGCTAGGCAAGTAATATCGATTACAGGTTGCAATCCAGGAATAAATGAAGCACGCTCATACGGGATAATTAACACGTAAACGTATGATAAATAAAAAATAAAATGTAACAATCTTAATAGTCAATACTGAAGGTTTTCTCCTAGTGTTTAAGTCAGATGGTTTTATTTCCATTCATTCTTTCTATCAGGAGCATTTAATAGCTACTACTTTGACCCACCGAATCGTCATTTCCAAGCTTATCCCTGACTATAAATGAGGGAGAATATCCCGTTCTGAACTGGGCGATGAAACGTGCAGAGCAAGCATTCATTTAGTAAAAAATAATCGATTTTTTTCTGCATAAATAAAAGACCTCCACAAACAGGTATAAAGCGAGATTCACAGACAGTTAAGGTTTCGTCCGGACCTCGGTGTGAATAAGCCCAAAGCTGCAAAGGGAGAAATCTAACCTCATTCATTTTACATAAAGACTCATATCACAATGGAGCCACCTCCCAAAGGCAAAGTACAACCGGTGACAGTATATTAATATACGAGAGAGACAAACTGACAAAGGCTAATGCGAATGAAGGCAGTTTGAGGTAAATGTAACATCACCGTAGAAGAACAATATATTACAGGCATATATAATCTACAAGGAAAGGTCAAATGGGTTTGAACAAAAAGCTCCTAGATTTTTACAGAGTAAAAACAGACCCCGTCTCCACATTTCTTACGTTTCGTATTTAAGGTGTAGTACTGCAGGCATGAGTCACCTTCAATAATTGACCGATTTTTCTAGGGTTTGACAAATGGTTGTTTTCACTTACCTCTAGGTAAAAAATATAAGCCTAATTCTATAAATATTTATGTTCTCAAAGGCATAAGCTGTCAGTTTTCATTTAAGTGTACATTTAACCTGCTTTGTGTATCATGTCAGATTGGTCACCATGCACCTGTGCTCACCCTGGAGCCAATCGGCAGCACTCTCTCATGATTGTCACTTTCATAAATAAAGCACATTGGTTCTCCTCTCCTTCATTTACTACCTCAACTTCTCCCAGGGCCTCTCATTGGATGTCCGCCATGCTTCCGCCTCTTCGCTGACTACCGGGTGATTCCAAAATGGTTGGTTGAGGGAAAGAAGCGTTACAAGTGTCACAAACACAAGTCAAACACCTATAATACATAATATACAAGTAAATCAAGCGTCTTTCTGCACTATTCATTGGTACTACAGTACATATCGTCTCCCCATCACCATCATCATCCCTCCTTTTCATCAGTCATTTCTGTCCCATTCCCATTCACATGGCCATAGTGGTGAGATGCTGGTGGCCTAAGAGTCCCTTGCGGCCACCCCCGGCCCCTGGGTGAGCCCCCCCGCCACTGTGGCCGCAATATTCCTGCAGGTTCTGGCGCAGTGTGACCAGGGCCGAGCCCAGGCAGGCCCTATTGGGTGCCAAGATGCCACCGGGCAGCTGGATGAGGAGCGTGGCCACACCAGCCATGCCATCGTCGGTGGGCTCCAGAGTGATGGGCCCTACTTTGAAGGAAGAGTAGGAGAAGCCCAGCAGCTGTGAAAGGAAGGGGTCCGAACGGCAGAAGTGCTGGTAGCCAGTGTGGGAGGACGGGTGGTGCTGCAGGTGCGAGGAGGGGTTTCCTGCTGAGGTGGGAGCGTAGTGCTGAGTGTTCAGGTAGTGAAGGGGCAGATGTTGGCCGCTGTTCCCCCCACTGAGAGACAGGTGGTGAAGCTGGTGGCCAGTGGGGCCAGAGGTGGAGTCGTGTTTGTAGGACACGCCCCCTGGCCGTCCACGCGGCCCCATCATGACGCCACCCAGCTTGCCCGTCCGTGCGTGAGAGATGGAGATGGGGCCACCGGGTACGCCACAAGATGGCAGGTAGATGAGCTGCGGCTCCTCGGGCTCTAGGTAGACGGTGAGCTTGGCGAAGGGCCGGGATGCCATCTTTGTCATCTCCTGGATGTGTCGCCGCTGCTCCCGCCGGAAGTCCAGGAACTGCTTGACCTTCCAAAGGAGGACACAGACTGACAGGAAGAGGAAGAAGCAGGAGAAGAAGACAGAGAAGAAGACAAAGAGGTCGATGTGGGCCTGATCCTGGCGGAGGAACAGGAGGCCCTGGGACTGGCCATCGTGGGCCTCGGTGCCGACGCCCCTCAGGACAATGTAGAAGCGGCTGGACTTGAGCGAGTGCACTTCATGGGGGAAAGTGATGACCACCCTGTCGCGCACGCCGCGTACAATGAGTACCGTCTGGGGCTTCCACACGGTGATGTAGGAAATGAGGCCCTGGGCCCGCTCCTCGCGGATCTCCCGCTCCGCTGCTGGCGACTTGGCCTGCAGCTGGAGAGGAGTGCTGGGGAGGGGGGGCGGGGAAAAGCCTGAACTGGAGTTGGTGTAGAGCTTTATTGGCGATGGGGGCACCTCCCTGTCTGCCCGAGGCGCGTCGTCCTCGATCTTCACGCTGTGAACGCCTGTCTGCCGGTTCACCTCCACGATGAAGGTGTCGTGCGAATTGGAGACGTAGACTTCTACTTCGCCAAAGGTGACGTCGATGGTAACACGGATGTCTACGTTGGTGAACTTGGGCTGAGCCGCAAAGAAGACAGTACGGCCGCGTGGCAGGTTGCGAATGTTGGGCTCGTGGAAACAGTTGGACTGTGAAGTGGGGTCGAAGCAGCACTCATGGTCCACGTTGAACTGCCGGTAGCACTGGCGGCCATTCACCGGAGTGCCGTTGAAGGAGTCCTTGCATTTGGCACACTGGACAAAAAGGGGATTAAAACAGCTATGGCACTACAAGAAGGCAACTGGTGTCAAAAATACCGATTTTATACGAGTCATTACAAATAAGAGGGACATAAACCACACTGACAGAAAACACAAGGTACTATGACCACTGATGGTGGTGCTGTTAGGTCAGTGGTTCTCAATCCCGTTCCTGGTGCCCCCCCTGCTAGACTGTTTTTGTTCCAACCCTACCTCAGTCAGGCTTATATTGTCCTTAATAGGCTAAAGCCGGTTTCTGACTGAACGCCGCGCGGTCAGAGATGACCTTTGTTGCACTTTGACCGCTGCACGCTGTGATGCATTGTCGCGCGATTGATAGAAACAAGGTGCTGGACCAGGCACAGAAATTTAAATGGAGGAAAAACTTATATTGTCTGTGTCTGAGTGCCCAGAGATACATGACACAAGCATACCATCTTTTTGCATGTGAAATATACATCGTTGCTACTGACTGTGAGCCGAAATGACAGGAGAGAGTTTTGCAAACCACACCTACTCTTCGCACAGAAGCCCCGTGGCGAGCAGTACGTTGAGCGCAGACAAATGTTTTTTTTAAATGTAGACTTTGTGTACGTTTGCCTTTACTTGGTTCCCTTGTATTAAACAAAGGCATCCATATTTCTTGACACCCATTATGCATTTACTTTGGTGAGGTTGGGGGGGGCTGCCATGAAGTGTGCCTAGGGCTCCTCTCCATCGTCATGTTGAGTACAGACTTCCTGCTCTGTGTACACTGTCGCCACATCCCCCGTCACCAAGCAGCGACGCACAGACAAAACAGTGTCAGAATACTGGCTGGAAACTGATGCGCTCAGCCGCATTCATTCACGCACCTGCTGCTTGTAGCAGTCCTTCCTATCGCTCTGAGAGCTAGTCAGGCAGGAGGCTGTCTCTGTGTTGTTCTGGCAGGGGCAGCCTGTGCCGTCATGCTCGTTGCAAGTGTCCGCATGACCGTTGCACTGACACCTGCAGGATGGGATGAGTCATTGCAGCACACTGACTGACCCACTTCCACACATCCTACCAGGGAAGATTTACATCATCGCAACAGAGAAGTAGTAGTTCTAATATCAAAACAGCTAACAGGTCATTGGCTGTTTATTGCAATTTGTTTGTGATTCTGCAATTCGTTAGCCAGTTCTCCGCTCAGTTAGATCATAGTTTGTGGTACCCTGTAGAGAGATCCCCCTCCCACTGAGAGCATGCCAATACTAATACTAGTGTGTCTCCATCAGGTATCGGATTACTGCCAGCTGTACACGCCATGTGAATACATCAAAATATTTAAAAATCGACACTTTTTCCTCATAGTTCTCGTGCCCAGCCTGAAATATAGCAATTCCGAGCCTTCAGTGTTACCTACGATGCCTGAAGAGCGAGATAATTAAGGATATCCTCATAGCAGACAGTGGGCGGCTCACAACCACTTTGTTGCGAGTGTGTGGGGGGTCACACCAACAATATCCATGGACGGGCTATGGCACAGCCAGGCCCACACTCACTTTTCACACTTGCTCTGCAGCAGGAAGTAGCCGCTGAGGCAGCTCTCGCATTTGTCCCCCACGCTGTTGTTCTGGCAGCTGACGCACATGGCACTGTCCTCTGTAGGGCCCTCCATCACCCACTGTGTGATCTGCAGGGAGACGGACGGTGAGGAAGGGGGGAGGGAGCGCCAAGCATATGAGGAGGAGGGAACCAGGAAAGAGGGAATCTGCCCCACCTGGATGGCACGCTCTACACTGCCCTAGTGCCCATGGGCTCTGACTGTAGCTGCTCTTCTGTTAGGTGCTTACAATGTTTAGTATTGTACAGTATTGTTTAGTACTGAATAGTACTGTACAGCCCGTGCTCCAGGACTACCTGGCACAGTAACTGTTGTTACTCCCATACCTGGCACAGTAACTGCTGTTATTCCCCATTCACTGGCGAGTCAGCCAAGCTGCACTAGTTGACAACCACATGTTTGTGATGCTATGCTTGCATGTCGCTTTGGACAAAGCATCCGCAAAATAGGTTTATTCTTCATAACCATAAATATACCGTAATATTTACAGTATTAAATATACAGTATATTTGGTTTTGATTAAAGGAGAGAAGGTGAAAGAGGCCACTTAAGAGTGCAGGGGGCCACCGGGCGGGGTTGCGTACACTCTCGGGGTCCAGCGGGTACTCTCTGGAGTGCTCCAGCGCCCGCTTGTGCTCCTCCCGGGACAGACACACGGCACTGTTGCCCCGGCAGAACTCCCGGCAGGGCCGGCACGTGCCCCCGCCCAGCGCTGAGCCCACGAACAGCGGCTTGCATTTCTCACAGTGCTGGCCCTGGGGGGGTAGACATGGGGGGCATGATTACATCAGCAGAGCACTTCAGACGGCACGCGCCGCGCCGGCCGGGCTCAGCCTGCAGGGGGCGGTGTGCTCACCATGGTGTTGTTGTGGCACTCCAGACAGACGTCGGGCTGCACAAGGCTGGCGCAGTCACTGTGCTTGTTGCAGCGGCACTGTGCAGAGCAGCTGTCCCCAACGAAGCCAAAATGGCAGCGGCACACGCCCGGTGACACGCAGCTGCCATTCACGCAGCCCTGGCTACACACGGGCTCGCACTGGCCAGACACGCTGGGGGCAGAGAGCAGAGTGAGCAACCCTAACCCAGCCGCACACGGGGCTTGAACTGGAGGAGGGGGGGGTGGGGGTTACCTGCTGAGCATATAGCCCTGCCTGCAGGTGCAGTTGTAGCCCTGCGGCTGGTCATGGCAGTCCTGCGTGCTGTTGCAGTGGTGGTGCCCATTGGCACACTCATCCTCCTCCGGGCAGTGCAAGAAGGACCAGCTGCTGTTCCACTGCGGGCAGGCGTCCTCACTCACGCCTGTGGGGGAGAGAGGGGGAGGGGACGGACAGGGGAAGGGAGACGGGGAGCCGAGAAGGGAGGTAGGGAGGGGGCAGGAAGAGAAGCAGGAAGGGGGGGCGAGGCAGGGAGATGGAAAGGGAGGGGGGTCATGCTGGCTTTCTTCAGGTAAATGGCCCAGTGTGTGACTACGTGCCTAACCCTGAGTTCCCTGCCATCCGCCCCCCACCCCCCTCACGGACACAGCCTGACATGGCGGTAGGCCCGCCAGAACCTCGGATGGATTCGGGTGGATGGCTGCCGGGTGCCATACACTTTTAGGGCTTAGAGTCTGAATCTCAGTTGTGTGTGGAGTTTGCATGCTCCTCCCTTGCACAGGCTGCCCCTGGATACTCTGGTTTCCCCCCTCATAGCCAAAGTAACCGCAGTGAGGTAACAAGCTTCATGTTCACTGCAACCGTGAACTGAATAAACGGCCAGAAGAAGGATGGAAAAGAATGATTCTGACAGTTTGAAAAAGCCAACATATGTGGCTTATTAAATAATCCAGTACAGCGAGAATCATCTGAAACACAAAGGTCCATCTGTACAGCAAGAACAGATTTCTCAGCCAACATTCCTCAACTCTGAAGGAAAAGAATGACTAAAAAGGTTCAATTCCTTTGATAATTAGTTCAGTTGAGTGCTTAGGAAGCTTGGCCAGACTGAACATTTGTGAGAAATGTAATTCGCTTGGATTAGATTTTCAAACCAGAGTTTAGTCACTCATCCATTCTGCTCCTGTCTGCTTACAAGGAGGGATCACTCCCCTGTATGATACTCACCCTCCAAGCCGCCATGCAAGCAGCGGCCAGCCCCGTTTCCCCCGCGGGTGGCACACCAGCCGCACTGGGGCCTGGCGATGCACTGGGAGCACTGGGTGAGCTGCGAGCACTGGGGTGAACAGGAGTCACCCCTGGTGAGCAAACGGCCACACTGGCCAGCCTCACAGCGGAGTGGGACGAAAGACGGGCTCATGCACTGAGAATGGGCGACAAAGAGGGGAGACAGAGAAACCCAATGACATCACACTAAGGAGTCATGGTTTGAGGCTGCCGTTGCAGTAAAACAGAAATGAGTCAGAGCCACTACCCCCCGGCACCTGCCCTCCCACACTGTGATGAGTCAGAGCCACTCCCCCTGCCCTCCCACACTGATGAGTAAGAACAACTCCTTGTCCTCCCTCACTGCGACGAGTCAGAGCCACTCCTCCCTGCCCTCCCACACTGATGAGTAAGAACAACTCCTTGTCCTCCCTCACTGCGACGAGTCAGAGCCACTCCTCCCT
>JAODKN010000134.1:3186358-3197958 GCA_026774425.1 Petrocephalus zakoni
CCGGCTCCCCACAGGGCTGTGTATGCACTGTACACGCATGACTGCACTCCCATCCACACCACCAACAAAATCATCAAATTTGCAGACGACACCACAGTGGTTGGTCTGATTACTGGGGGAGATGAGTCTGCATACAGAGAAGAGGTTTGCGCACTGTACAAATGGTGTGTGGAAAATAACCTGGCAATCAACATCAGCAAAACCAAAGAAATGATGCTGGACTTCGGGAGGCACAGAGCCGATTGTTGAGAAGTTGAGAAGGTCGCCACCTTCAAGTTCCTGGGGACCACAATCTCTCAGGACCTCTCTTGGTCCGCAAACACAATCGCGGTCATCAAAAATTCCCTGCAGAGACTACACTTCTTAAAGTTGCTCTGCAAATATAAATTGGAGGATAAACTGCTGGTGACTTTCTACCACTCCACTATTGAGAGTGTGCGTTACAGTATGGTATGCGGGATGCTCAGCTGCAGATCGGAAGGCCCTCCAGAAGGTAATAAAGACGGCAGAAAAAAAAATCTCTGGCTGTCCCCTGCCCTTTCTGGAGGACATCGCCAACTCGCATTGTCTCGGTAAGGCCAGAGGCATCATCAAAGACAGTACCAACCCAGGACACAAACCATTTGCTCTCCTGCCCTCTAGGCGATGGTACAGAAGTATCAAAAGCAGAACAAATTGACTGAAAAACAGCTTCTTTGCTTGGGCCATCAGATTTGTGAATGCAAACACCTGACACTAAGCACTTTGCACGTTTTGCACAGATTGTACATTACGAGTATCTTAGTAGTAATTATTAGTTTTAGTATTTAGTAGTTTTATTTATATGCGCAGGTATGTATTGTATTTTATTTATAGTGGATCACTGGGTACAGTATCTGTGTGATGTGATTGCACTGTTTCAGTTGAACCATTCAAAGAATTTCATTGTACTGCTTGTGCAATGACAAGAAAGGTATTATATGGATATACACACACTATATACATACATACATACATACACTATATACATGCATGCATTCATACATACATACATACATACCAGAGCATGTGAGGGGAGTGTGAGCGAGGAGCGGAGCGGGTGGAATTTGGTCAGAGCAGAGCGTTTTTTTATTTTTTATTTATTAAGGCTGGAGCGGTCGCTCTGTCTCGCTCCAATTTCGCTCCGATCCCCACGAGTCTGAGGCGTGCCCAGTTCTACCCAGAACTCATCTGAACAATTATCAAGACTGTTACACAAAGGGCGCTTTTCCACCGTAGCAAGTGCTGTACTTTTGATACTGTTGGTACCTCAATATAGTACCAAAAGTTAGGTACTTCTTTTGTGCTGGTTTTCCACTGCCGTAAATACTGGTACCGGCGCCGAATAAAGCACAACGTGAGGAGGGGCATTTCGTACTGAATTCTGAATTTAAAAAAATGGCTGTAGTATACAGTTGGATAATGTTGGATATTAAATCTAACATCACATATTATGCACATGCAGCCGTTACATCACTAGTGAGCTACATCAGACTTTTTCTTACTTTCAGTTCTGTACGAACATTATGGACAATGCAGGGGGTTAATGTTTTGCTAAAACATTTTTACTTTGATACGGGGAAAAAGCTTAGCTAACTGTGGAATTTTAATGATTATTCCTTTTAATGATTATCCAATATATATTTTTAAAATCAGTTTAAAGTTTACCTCTGCTGCTTTTGCTTGGGCGCTGCATGCGTTCTCCGAGACGATTATAATCATTCTCATCCTTGCCGTTTAAATCACTCCTAGACAGGTTTGTGAGAAATTTATGTTAAATAATTATTGCTTTATAAATACCCCAATATTTATTATAACAAAATCACATCATATATTTGGAAATTCTCCAATACCGTGCTGCCCTACTATATTAAATACAATTTTAAATGTCCTGTTATGCCATCCTGATCTTCTTGCATCTGTTCTTCTGACTGGATTGAAATTTTGTTATTTTGCAATTGTTTTCCAAGTGTGTAACTTTTTTTTCCAAGAGGGCGGTCGCATTGTGTTTCAGAATCGGGCTATTTACATAACCAATCAAGTTACGCACCAAAGTACTGAAGTACCAAAGAAATTTCCTAACTAGTTTGTCACTTTCGGTACTTAAACTGCTCGAGATGGAGTTTGCGAAATATTTCACAAAGGTTTAAGGTGACAGTTGTTAGGCATGCAGATTATTCCTCCCTCTTTTAAATTGGAGCATGCGTGGAGCGATTTGACTGGAGCGGGGGGAAATTTAGTGCCTTAGTGCAAATTATAGCAGAAGAGCGGGCGAAGCCGACAGTGGAAATTCTCACCGCTCCACTCACATGCTCTGAAACATACATACATACATACATGCAAACGTACATACATACATACATACATACAGTGCCTTGCGAAAGTATTAACCCCCCCTTCGAATTCTCTCCATTTTGTTCCCTTACAATCGGGAATTTAAATGGATTTTAAATTTTAAGATTTTAAGTGATGGCGCTACAAAAAAAATACAGATTAAAAGGGAAATTTTTTTTTTTTTTTAATATTTAATTGAAAAGTGGTGCGTACATGTTTTCACCCCCTTTGATTTGAAGCCCCAACTACTACCTTCAAAAGCCACTCATTAAATAAGGTTAATTTAAGCTTCAAATGATCTCAGTATATGTACACCTGTTTTGATGGACCCCAGACTCAACACCAGCGCAACACCACTAAGTAAGGGCTATGACTGAGCAAGTGACAGCATGAAGACCAAGGAATTCTCCCAACAGGTCAGGGACAAAGCTGTAGAGAAGTACAGATCAGGCTTGGGTTATAAAAAAATATCCTAAACACTGAACATCCCAAGGATGTTAAATCCATTATTAGAAAATGGAAAGATTATGGCACTACAGACCGGGAAAGGAGGGCATTAATCAGAGCAGCAACCAAGAGGCCAAAGAAAACCCTGAAGGAGCTGGGCGGCTATACTGCAGAGATGGGAATGACTGTCCATAGGCTTCATGGATGAGTGGAATTTCAGCTCCTTGCCCAAGAGGCTGTTGACTCTGCCTGCTCTTCCGCTCAATACCGCTCTGCGCTCCAGCAAAATTCATCCGACTCCAGTGAAATCGCTCCACGCTTGTTCCGATTTGGGCATGACTCAGACTCACGGTGTGACCGATATTGTCTTGCCTTTAAGTTAAATAAAACACCACTCTACACTCTGACGTGATGATGCAGCTTCAAGGCATTAATTAAAGGCAATAATAAAATGTCAGTTATAGTCAATAAAACTGTTCACTATGGATCTAAGAATACATTAATAATGTAATGAAACGTCAGCAGCACTATCAAGCTAAATGTAAACAATTTCTTAATAATCAAAGGATCTCTTTACAAGGTCCATAATATGGACATGGTCTGCAAAATATGCTGGGCGAGTGATTGCAAAGAGGTAACACGAGCAATCCGTTTTAAATAAGTATGCACATCGAATGGTCTTCATCCGAACAGGAATGGAGTCATTTAACTAGTCTGATTTTATTTGTTTTATAGCTTTTGGTTCAGTGTCTTGTTTTCTGCTTACCTACAGTTTGCAAAAGCAACCTATATTTTTAATATAAGATACTTTGGTGATAAAACCACAGAAAAAGTAACTTCAAATGTTTTCCATGTTTTTTTCTAAAATTAGAGTTTTGCACAATAAATATCCTTAAAGTAACATTCACAATCGGGCTGCAGCTATCCATTATTTTAGCAATCAGGTATTCTATCGATTATTCCATCGATTAATCGAGTAATCAGATAAGTACTTTACTTATCTGTAATAAGTAAAGCGCAATACTGACTATTCAAAAGAGAAAAAAGACAGGTCTCTTAAAATCATTGGTTTTAATGGGTAAACTGCAAACCATAATGATGGTATTTTAAGTAATTCAACATGAGGGAGATTAAATAATCTGGAAAAAAACATTTTTTGTTAGAGCGTTGTTTGCAAATGCAGCACTTAAAAAGCATACGTAATGATGCAGACACTTTACCAAAACACTATATTTTTTGGCAAATAAATGACCACAAAATAATGTAAGCTATTTTGCCATGAATTTGGTAGTAAATTCACATTGACCCATGTGACCAGAGGAGAGCTGCAAACTTATATTTTAATCAGCTGTATTAACATGGTAGCAGTGCAGCTAACTTTAATTATGAAGCAGTTCATCACCAGAACAACTTTACCCTGGTCAGTAGACAAAATCATCAGTGAAATGGGGACGTTAGCCTCGATAGCTGCTAAGCTACCTTCAGTTATAACTATTAATTATGATAACCATTAACAGCTAATGCTGAGCCAATATAAGAACAAAATAGTATTTAGTATATTAATGACAGTCAATGCATTAAATGTTTTTTTTTTTTTTTTATTTGTTATTTTATCAACATACCCCTTAAAGTGCTTGGTAATTAGCAACGGACATGACTGTAATTCTATGCCGTGAATGTCAGTGTTTGGAACTATTCACCGTCTCCGTGACTCAGAAGTTTTCTCCATTTCTTTTTTAGACGGGAGTGTTGCTGTCGCTAACAAATCTGTACAGCCTTGTTGCTACCTGATCTGCACAGCCTTGTTGCTACCTGATCTGTACAGCCTTGTTGCTACCTGATCTGTACAGCCTTGTTGCTACCTGATCTGTACAGGCGCGCAACTCTGTTTCTTACACTCCCGTTTCTTTCTTTTGTTGCTACCGCGCTGCTACATGTAACGCAGCGTAAGCACACTGTGCCACAGTAATAATCCGCCATGTGAAACACGGTGATTGCTGAGCAGTACATAGTCGTATAGATTAAAGAAGCATCAATCTGCACCAAGGATTTTTTGTAATCGAGTTATTTGAATTACTCGAATCGTTGCAGCCCTAATTCACAACTACTTTGAAATGTGTTAAGTTTAGAATACAACTTCCTGCTGCAGTGCATTTGCTATGAGCGTGTTAGCCATTCAAAAACAGTTATATTGAAATGGACATACCAAATTATATACTGCAATATATTCCGTCTACCAGTTATGATTCAAATTATACCGCAATTTGAATTTTAGGCCATTTCGCATAGCCCTAATCTCTGGTATGATTTAAAGATTGCTGGACACACTTGAAGGAGCTGGAGCAGTTTTGCCATGAAGAATGGGCAAAAACACAGGGTCTAGATGTGCCAAGTTTGTGGAGATGTACCCGGAGAGACTTGCCGCTGTAATTGCTTCAAAAGGTGGCTGAATAAATTGACTCGAAATTGAAAATAAATTTTTTAATTGAAAATAATTTTTTTAAATTCTAGGTTGTAACGGAACAAGATAGAGAGAATGCCAAGGAGGGTGAATACTTTTGCAGGGCACTGTATGTATATACATACACTTAGTCACTCACTCACGCAGAGGCACATATTTGTTTGTGTGTATGTATAATTTTATATACCAGGTCATTAAATACCCAAGGTATGGGACACAGTTTCCCAAAAGTAGGTGTTTGTTTAAGTATATGAGCTTTAACTTGCTACACGTTTCTAAATGTCAAACGTGTGTCATTTGATTAAAAGTGTTTTAACAATTTGTAGTGCATCGATTTCCTGGTGTCATTCACACAGGAATTTGTGACAGAACATACTCTGAAGACCAGACATGCTCGTCAACAGTTCCACCTGGTGAAAGATCTTAGTAGTAGATTGTAGTGTGTGACCCCATGTTGCTGGACAGTCGTGTACTGTGTAAACCACAATGACTTCAAGACGACAAGTTGTGTTGTGAGCGGTATAGTCTGACCATTCTTCCAAAACATAATACTGTCCAGGTTATCCACATAGAGCTAAAACTGGCAGAGGTCTTATATTCTGTCAAATAGCTGGCCGTCCTACAGTGCACCGCCAGATCTCTCCAATTAAAGGCTGTCTTACAGTACCAAATCTCTCAAATCATAGGCCATCCTACAGTGCAGCTCTGGATCTCTCCAAACATAGGTAACCTCAAAGTGGCAAATCTCTCATATCGCAGGCCATATTACAGCATTGAGTCTCTCCAATCGTAGGCCATCTTACAATGCCAGATCTGTTCAAACATAGACCATCTTACAGTGCTACATCTCTCCAAACACAGGCCATCTCACACTGCTAGATCCCGAAACAATTTCCAGGGATCTATACCCCACTCTCAACTGGCAGCCACTCCTGCTTCCTGAGGCTCTCCAAATGCTCCTTCGATCGTAGCCTGGAATGTTACCCTGCAGGTTTCTTACCTTGACGGGAGAGGGCCACCCAACATTCATCATGACCAATAGCTCATTGATTGGTTAACCCTGCACCATATTAGTTACGACCCCGATTACTCGCCTCAGTGGCAGCTTACGCATACTGTGGTCTCTGAATGTTGAACGTATGCTTTTGCACAGATTCCCATTAGTTTCAGTTCCAGAGGAGCCGATATGCTAATGAAGGCTCTCATTCCATACATTAGCTGGGGATTATCGCAGCACAACGGCGGCTGACTCACAGTGTCGCACACTCCCCGGCCCTCCTTGGATCCACAGGCCGCCGGGCACAGGAGCCTGTCACAGTGTGGCCCCCCGTAGCCCTTGGCACAGCGGCACAGGCCTCCACGGCACTCTGCCCTGCCCGGGCAGGGGGAGTTGTCCTCCGCCTGCCCCTCCTGGCATCGCCGCACCCAGAAGGAGGCATTAAAGCCCTGGGCCGGTCCAGAGGAGACATTGGCCTCGAAGTACACAGAAATCACCCCTGGAGGGGAAAGCAGTGGCTCAGCCCAAGGGGTAAGGGAAAATGATCCAGCAACAAGGCACTCCAAGGAGTTTCACAAAACTGAATTAACCACAGATAAAGCAAATGCTCTTAGGACTTAAAGTCAGCCCTACTCTCAGAAAGGGAGGGAGAGGTTATGCCAATCACCTGATGTTGCCTCTACAGTGACAGGCATTGTGCGCGTGGTCCCGCAGAACGCTCCGATCAGGTTGTGGTCAGACTGCACCACCCCATTGCCGAGGAACCTGGGCAGGCCGTCGAAAACATACACGTAGGAGCTCTGTGAACAAGACAAGACCATCATGCGACTTCAGCCAAAAAGTTACCACTGTACAATGTAATGAGACGGCATCACTGCGCTCTGCAGTGGGGCTCCTCAGACCCCAGGCCGTGGCCAGTATCCCCCCGGACGGTGCGAGAGGTCACTCACGGGGCACGGTGTGCGGGAGTCCGGGTGCAGCATGAGCGACACAGGCGGACACGGCTTCCCCGGGAGGCACGGTGACAGGTCCTCGGACACGGACAGCACCCAGAGGCAGTGGGACAGGCCGCCCGGCGCACCGGCGCCCCCACGCCAGCCCAGCGAGGACGACGGCATCAGGCTCTGCCAGGAGGGGGGGGACAGCAGCACAGAGCGGCCCTGGCACTGGCGGAAACACGTGCCGTTGTTCCTGTGGGAGGGTGAGGGTGGGGGGGGAATGGGTGACTCAAACTCACCGACGCGAGTCACGGCTGGATCTGCCCGTGCCACAGAGACGGCAGCAAACACAGGCTCACCGCGGGTCCCCGTAGAAGCCCGGAAGGCAGCTCTCGCAGTGCGGCCCTTGGGTGTTGTGGGTGCAGTAGCACAGCCCCGTCTGGTTGTGACAGTAACCCCGTAGCGGGTCACCATGCCCATTGCACTGGCAGGGCACGCAGCCCTCACTGCCAGCCAGGGCCGAGCCGAAGCTTCCGGGCCGGCACTGCTCACACTGCAGGCCCGAAGTCCAGTCTGGGGTGGGGTGGGGTGGGGGAGATGGATGGTCTGATCACCTGGGAGCTTGAAATGTGACCAATCAAAACCAACGGGGGGGAGGGGGTGCTCAATGTGTAATAAACATGGGGATGGGTATTATGGGTAATATGGGTGATGTACAAAGAGCCCCACCCCCAGCACACACTGACCCTGGCACTGGTCACAGATGCCGGGTGCCGTGACGCAGGTGCTGTGGAAGTTGCAGCCACAGTCCACGTCGCACTCAACGCCGCTGAGTACCAGGGTGGGGGGGTCCGAGGTCCAGCCCAGGGCACACTCGCACTCGAACCGTGGACTGCCACTGCACACGCCTTCCCGACACTCATTGAAACAGCTGCCATCAGAGACAGTAAGTTAATGAATGCCCCCCACTGGCTTTAAATTTAAGGGGAGTGAAGACTACGTCAGGCCCACTGTAAAGGGCCGAGATTACAGCGAAGCATAACGGGCTATTAATGAGAGTGCGGTGGCACCGATCGGCCAGCAGGGGGTGACTCACGTCTGGTTGCAGTGCAGCACCCCGTCACCAGTGTAGCCCCTCTCACAGTGACACTCATATGCCATGAGCGTATTCACACAGGTGGCAAATGGGTGGCAGCGATGCAGGCCCAGTCGACACTCCTCCACGTCCGGGCACGAGGGGTACGACCACAGCGCTTCCTTACGGCCCTCCGGGAGGCCTTCCAGATGCTCCATCTCCATCTCGGTGATGCGCGGGGGGGAGGAGGTCTGTGGCTCAGGGCTGCAATGGGACACAGAGCAGGGCTGAGTAATAATAAAGGTAAGTGGAGATGCGGGCATGATCGAGGTGGCTAGTGAATCGTACCGAGCAGCTTTCACTTCTGCCACAGCGACACTGCAGTTAAAGGCGGAGTCATCTGTAAGCCCCGCCCAGTCGCCCCGCAGACACCTGGTTAAGAGAAAACAGCGGGGGAGAGAAAGAAGGACAAAGACAGACCGTAGGGTGTGCAGTCACTGAAGCACTGTGCCGCCAGTGGTGAGCACGTGCAGCAGAAGCCCGGGGGCCTGACCTGCCGATGGTGGGGTTGTCGTAATCCCCACACCAGCCGCACTGGAAGGTCTGCAGGCACTCGGTGCAGGTGGACAGGACTTGGCACTGCTTGCACTGTGGCGTGGAGTGTACGCTGATGTGGGTGGGGGGAATCGGAACATGCTTACGTGCCCCACAAAGGCAATGATATCATTTGTGGTTATAGAATGCTACAGAAAAAACTATGATTGGTACAGAATGGAGGTGTGCCTACCTGTCGTACCAGTCTCGGCACTCCCCGTATGGGTATTTGGTGAGATAGGCGGCGAAGTAGAAGCAGGCCTGAGCAGACTCACACCAGGCACACTGGCTGGCGTTGGACAGGCACTCACCGCAGGTCTTCCTCCTGCGGGGGGTAAAGTGAGCGGGTATTACCACCACTAAACAAGGTGTCCTGACTTCACTCAACACAGAGGAGCAGCAGACTTAGATGAAGACACTGAATGTCCCATTTTTCAAGATGTCATCAATACTAAGGGGAGTACCAAGAAGCGAAATTAACACGCACCCTTTAAAATCCATTTAATATTCCTTTATCAGTCACCACACAGATGGCGTGGGTATTTGGCCAGGAAGATGATAAAGGTGTTGACATATTTTAGAGTGACATCCATGCTCATTTACAATTACACCATTCAAAGTGCAAAGGGTAGAATGAATGAACTTAGCTATAAAACTAAATGAGATGGACACGTCCAGCGAAGTGTGCTTTCAGCAATGGGTGATGGGGGACAATGCACACTTCATTTTCATATTATGCGTTTATATCTTTAACAATAAAGATGCAGTGTGTTCATTCACCTCCACCTCCAATTCAAAATGCTGAACCAACATCTCATTTGTGCCAAGATCACCTCTTTTAATAGTTATTAACAAGCAAAAGGGCTCGAAACACAAAAAGGACCAGTGCATCTCTGCCCGCGGACTCCTTCAGAGTCAGTTACATTTACATTTAAACATGAAATATTTCTCTACATCAGACTAAAATTCAGTACCAATCGCTAAACATACGCTGTTTACACCTATACTTACATACCTGTTATAAAGGTTATTGTATATATTAGGGACAACAAGAGATTAACAATAAAAGTTATGCGAATATGGTCTCTCTAAAAATTTCTTTTTAAATAAAGTTAAAAAGTAAATAAAAGCCTTACGGCTACTCAAACACAAGCACTGTCACACCGCCACAGTCAATATGATAAGCGAGAGCGCCAAGGAGGCCGCAAAGGTGTGAGACATCATCATGCTACTTCAAATGGTGCGCAACTTATTTCTGTAGTTTCCCCCATTTAATATTTTCAGACCGCAGATAACAAAGACTGTGGATAAGTGGGGACCATTGTGAATGTTTACAACCACAAAGAAATTAAGACCTAGTACATTTGAAATGAAGACTTAAGACTTTTCAAGGCCTTAATTGTGTCTGGAATTCCAGGCATTTTAAGACTTCCTAAGGGTCCAGACACTGTGCTTCAGGGGTCGATACGAGACATTCCAACTGCCCATGGAGAGACACGGGCCACTCACTGGTTACACACTTTGGGGCACCCCCGCGGGTCACGGATAGATCCTTCCAGCCTCCCCCGCCGACTGCACTGGTAGTCGCCCTTCTTGCTGGAGCTGATCTGCCACTCGCAATAGGGATCCTGCGGTTTGGGGGCGGCACGTGACATGGCAGTTTATCATTGGCTGAAGTCAGTCAAACCCGACAAGCTGCAGCAGGGGGGGACAGTGCCTGGATGTGCCAAGACAATGGTCTTTAAAATGGCGCACTGCAGAAAACCCCTACTCTACCTGAGTGCAAGCAGCACAATCACGGTAGTCCTCACAGAGGGTGCAGTGCTGTGGAGTGATCAGCAGGTGGCGCTCCACCTCACCAGACACCTCAAAGCAGGGTACCACAGAGGTGCGGAGCAGGCAGCGGTTCTGCGGGGGGCACCAGCCGCAGGACTGGTCTGAGAGACAGGCCAGGCAGGAGTAATACTCCGAGCAGGAGCTGGAGCGGAATGGCTCCAGGAAGAGGAAGGAGATCTCCTGCAAACAGGACCAGGGCAGGAAGGAGGAGACACCAGTCAGAAGGCTCCAGCAAGAAACCAGGAACAGAAAAGAGGTGTTAAAAGGGCTGGTACTGACGCTGCCTCCAGGAATGACAGTCCGGTTCCAGGTGAGGGCCATCTCGCTGGTATGGCCCGACCCAGAGTTGTTAAGGTAGCCCTCCGCCTCCACCAGGTAGCGGTTTCCCCGGGTCAGGTTCTGGAAGAGACGCGCTCCACCGGGCCTGGCCAGCAGGCGGCTCTCCTTTTCCTGCTGGGCCCCCCAGCGACCAATGAGGTCCGACTGGACAGTCGCAGGGGAGCGGGGAAAGCGTCAGGGTGCCTACGTCCGGCCGGCGGCCTGCAGAACTGCCCCCGCCGGCCCCCGCACTTACCAGCTTCAGGGAGTTGGGCCCTGCGGCCATGCGGGCCGTGAAGTGGAGCCGCTGGATGCGGGCCCACATGGACACCGTCTCCGTGGTTGGGGGGGCAGGTGGAGGTGAGCCCCACAGCGGGTGGATAAAGCCCCGGAACTGTAGAGTGACGTCCATCTCGGTGGAGGGGCTGAGGGTGATGGAGGTGCTGCGCAAGATGGAGACCTGGGGGGGGGGGGGGGGGGGGGCAGGGGTTAGACACCGGGAGGAAACTGAGGAGGGGACGGGGAGTGTGTTGACAGGGACGGGGCCGGGGCCGGGGTGCGGGGGGCCCAGTGGGGAGGGGG
>JAODKN010000134.1:3223089-3238883 GCA_026774425.1 Petrocephalus zakoni
CCCCCACCACAGCTGCTTCTCACCGCAGCCTGAAGGCCGAAAGAGAGCGGCTATGGAAGAGTGTCTCCCTTCATTATACTCCTATTCTGAACAATCCATAACTAACAATCACTTTACAAATATTTACCACTCCATAATGTAAACTGCATATCACTGTACTACTGCTGAACACTGCTCTATTTTTGTCAGGTGTGTTATTCTTATTTAAGCTTTACACTTTTGTTTTGAATAAACTTCCTTCAGCACAATCCAATGAGCAGGTAAAAATACATATTGCCACATACTGATCAGGGTTTATGCTAATCTCAATTACTTAAAATTTAAAACCTCTTAAGACCCTTTTATGACCATTATGAATGTAATTAAAGACTGTCAACTGTTTTTGATGAGATAAGAAGAGATGCCATGTTAGCTCTCACACTAGCTGGGTGAGCTCCAGTAAGTTCCAACCAGCTTCCACAGTTTGAGGTTAGTAGTTATTGGTTCAGTTTGTTTTGTATCTTTGTTACAGTGTGATCAATTAAGTTTTCCCCAACACACATTTAAAAGCAAGACGTACGTTTATGCAATTTCATAACAGTTATGTTGACCAAATACTCCAAACAATTTTAAAGACGTATTAAAGACAGCTCTAAAATTCAGACTACTAGATTTTCTACTTTAAGACCCTGACTGATACAGTGTATGATCATAACAAAAAACTTTATATATTATTTTTTTTAAGGAAATCTAAAATAAAAAAAAAAACCACACAAACAACATTGAAGCATAAAAACAGCCGCCATACCTGAAACGATACAGCACAAACTAAAATTACTTTTCATGATGTTTTAGTTTCCACTTTGGAATCTTCCTCTAAATGAGGCAAGACTGTTGCCCTAATTAGGCATTTATGATCTCTTACAGTCATAGAGGACAGGCCTTGAATTTCTGAAAAAATACTCTAAAAGAATGACCTAAAGTCACCTACACAAAGTGAAGGAAACGTAAACAATTGATCAAAATAGTTGGACATCAGGCGCAGAACCCTTACCTGTCAGCTCTTTCTTTGTCGCATTTAGAAAGTAGAGAACACAAACAGTAATCATGAAACTTTACTGCACAGCTCAGAAAAAGACACTACACACAGAAAAATTAACACATTAAGACAGACCCGACCCAGTGTGTGAATTTAGTCTTTACAGCCTTTGGTTCCATGATACCAACCATAAACTGTTGGTGAAAGGGTCTGCATAGGAATCATCCAGATTCCGCCAGTTTGCTACATTTTAAAAGGCAGCGTTTTTAAATGGAACCACATCTGTAGTATTCCATTAATGTTTTGCGGTACATTAAATGGCATAAGCTATATGCACAAAAAGGTAGAAATTGTATTTTTAACAATTACAACAGCAACATTTAGCAACGTAACATTCGAAATTCACAGAGAGAAAATAGTGAATCCCACTTTTGTTAATAATAACAATATTATTAGGTTATGTCTGTTCAATAAGATCCCAAAACTGAAAGTCATGCAATAAATGGCACTAGTCAATATTACATTAATACTCCCAACTCAAACCCAGCTTTATAAAATAACACTTAAAATCTGCTACAATGGCATATTTCCTGGTATTTGAATATACAAAAATAGATTTTAGTTATACATGATACATATAAAAACAGACATTACACGGGAGAAGGAACATTTACCATGCTCACTTTCCTATTGTAACCTTCCTAAAAGTGCTGTGACAAACGGAATATTATAACTACTATAGAAATAAACTAACAATGAAAAGCAGTAAGATCTATTATATGATTTTAAGGTAATAGCCACAAAAAGGGCTTTTTGCATTTTGCAAACTGCTTATCCTACTGGGTCACGGGGGGTCTGGAGCCTATCCCGGAAGCTACAGGCACGGAACAACCCAGGACGGGGGGCCAGCCCATCGCAGGGCGCACTCACACATGCCCAATTAGCATTAGCATGTTTTTGGACTGTGGGGGGAAACCTGAGTACCTGGATGAAACCCCACGACAACACGGCGAGAACATGCAAACTCCACACACATGGAACCTATGCAGACGTGGAACCCTGGTGCCAGAGGTGTGAGGCGATGGTGCTAATCACTGCACCACCACGCCGGCATGCATTTCACCTTCTCTTTATAAAATCCAACACACTTACGTGGATTTTCATTTCTTACATGCAGAAACTATTACTCGTATTGCTTTACAAAGAACACGTGACCCAAGCAAAGTTTCACTTCCCCATCACCTAGACCCTTTTCCCTAAGAGTCACAAACCTGGCAGGCCAGAAATATCCCAGGCTGTGAAGGAACCATACAGAGCATGCTACCATACAGAGCATGCTAACATACAGAGCATGCTACCATACAGAGCATGCTACCAGGACTGCAATCGACAAAGGCTGCTCACCAACCCAGAGCATCGTTTCTGAAAGTTGGGCTACAAAGATTCAAAAATACTTGCTACAGTATACCTTTCTGACTGGAGACTAGAACAAATTATATTTTCTCAACTGGTTAGACAACAAAAATGGGGGGAAAAGGTGATTAAAGCCAAGCTTTGTGAGTCTCCATACATTACATTCAAAATCATTTATATCATATCTGATCACTATTCAAATATATAATTCCCAAGCAGCAATTTAAATATGACAAAATTAAATTGAGTAAAGCTACATTAGCAGTTACACACTCAAGTCTTTCCCGTATCTACATTAGCCAGTATATACTCAGTAACTGGTCTTTCCCATATCTACCATTTAGCAGTATATACTCAGTAACTGGTCTTTCCCGTATCTACATTAGCCAGTATATACTCAGTAACTGGTCTTTCCCATATCTACCATTTAGCAGTATATACTCAGTAACTGGTCTTTCCCATATCTACCATTTAGCAGTATATACTCAGTAACTGGTGTTTCCCTTATCTACATTATCCAGTATATACTCAGTAACTGGTCTTTCCCATATCTACCATTTGGCAGCTGTTGTGTTTTTCCTCAGGAGCTGTGGGGTCATCCTTCAGTGTGATTTGGTGATCAGGTGGCGATGCGGAATTCAGCCTCAGCCAGTGAAGAATGCGGCGTTGAAAATTCACGCAGAGGCAGGCGTAAAGCATGGGGTTTATCATAATGTGCAGACAGCCCAATGCACGGGTCAGAACTAAAGCAGTACTGAGGACCACCGGCATCTCAGAAGAATCAAGGTCTTTCCTTTCATACATGGTGTCCACCATTAGGGTAATGCTGAACGGTGTCCAGCAAATGAATAAGGCCACCACTAGTGCTCGGATAAGCGGCAGGCTCTTTCGCTTCTGTAGCCTTTGTGACTCATGGTGTAGCAGGATGGAGGCGTGACAGAAGACCACGACCACAAAGGGGATGAGGAAGCAGAGAATGAAGTAGAGCAGGCGAGAAAAGATGAACCAGCTGTAAGCACTGGTGGAATACTTATGGTAGTTGTAGGAACACTTCTTCCTTTCTGATCCTACTTTATTTTGCTCCTCTAGGAAGACCCAGTCAGGGATGGACAGAATGAGGCAGAAGAACCAGATGAAGAGACAGCTGGCCTGCACCTGCCAGGGCTTTCGACATGAAGACATCTGCACGTCGTGGACGATGGACAGGTAGCGATCCAGACTGACGCAGGTAAGCAGGAAGATGCCACAGTAGATTTTGATCTGAAGAAAAGAAACAGTGATGAAGAAAAACACTGAAGCTAAAGGCAGAATAAGGTCAGAATAGGGCTGAATGAATTTAAGAAAATATCAAACGCACACATTTTAAATACCCCTTTTTTATCCTTAGTAAAGTGCTTCCAGAAAGTCCCATGTACACAAGGGTGAAATTAGCAGAGAACAATAATGCGGAAAACTACTATCACAAAAGCTGCAGCTGTGTTAAGTGAAATAAAGTAATGAAAGTAAAACAATTCCAGTAATAAAAACATTAGGGATCTCGCGGCTAATGCTGCTTGGACCCCTAATAATAGGACCTTTCTGTGAACAATCTCTGACCATTAAATAGGTAGGTAATTCACTTACGGCTCAGCGGCGGAGCAGATTTTTTTTGCACTGCAAATGTAACGTTTTCCTTGGGTTTCACATGTCTGTTGTTTGTGGTTGTATACGCAGTCACTTTGGGCCACTTATGATTGGTGAGTATGACTGGCACGTGAGAAGCACGGCACTTCTGATTGGCTAGACTTACTGTCACACAAGGGGGATGGAATGCATTTGTAAAACTATTCTCAAGACAGTTTTAAACCCTGGGTCAGACACAGTATAATCCATATTCTAAATTGCAGCCTTTGCAGTTTGCTAATTGCGTTGTTTAAAAATCGCGAATCCGATTTAAGGATCGATAAATCGTTCAGTCCTAGGTCAGAATGATACAAAAAGGAAAACAAAACTAAAACAAAAACCAAAAAACAGGGAAGTGAATCAATGTGACAAGACAAAGCCTTTAAACCTTGCATGCTACGTTTTTGCAGTAGCATTACTGTTTTTTAGGGCGTAGAACTAAAACACATTGATATTACAGTGAATGTGTGGAGTAACATCAAAATTGCAGCTTAATCTATGAACAGATGTTAACATATGCAGACATTAACATGCACACACCGTAATCTATGCAAACAGGAGACTCTAGGCCTTTCTCCCAGGGGGTTCTAGCTGAGGGAGCCCAAACGTTCATTACAGGTTACCCCAAACTCAGCTACATATCATAAATACTAAATACATTTACAAGAAATTTACATGGGTTATAAGTTTATAATGCAATTACATTTTATTTAACGTGTTATAGCATTTTCATCTAACCAGTTCTGCGCCCCCCTGTATCACTTATGCACAGTGTATTCAAGAGAGATTTTGCCCATTGGAGGATCAGCCAATACCTTGAAAATGGCTCCCATCAGCTTGCAGAGAGAAGTTCCAAAGTACCAGCCATTGACAGCTTCAACAGCCCAGAAAGGCAGAGTGATGAGCAGGAGAAGATCAGCCACAGACAGGTGGAGGACCAATGTGTCTACACATCTCCAGCTCTGCTGCACGTGGCACAGAAACACCAGAACTAAACCGTTCCCCAGTAAGCCTCCAAGCAGGACCAGGGAGTACAGAGTGGGGATGAACACAGACTGAATCTGCTGGAAGTTATCCTCATTGCTTTTGTAATCATTGTAGTCGTATGTGGTATTGTCCAAGAACAGTCCATCCAGATCTAGGTCAAACTTTGCCTGTTAACAAACAAGCATATTTAAACATAAGGGCTGTTTATGAGCAACATTTTATTAAATGATTACGACAACTTGATGCGGCAATATACCTGTTACAACTAAACAAAAAAAGGCATGTTTCCACAAATAAGTTCTACATTAATCAATTATTATTTCATTGCTAAGTCACCAATTTGCTGAAAATATTGTTTTATATATTTATGTCAATCAACTGTGCAACACTGAGCCCTAATGCCTTTCATGTGCCACAAAGCTTGTTTTTAAAATATTCCTCTTGCACATTTTATTAGAATTAAGAACATATAAATGTACATAAACCTAATATATACATGCACATAAAGCTATGACCCTGAACCATATGATCTCATGATGGTCAAACCAACTGTGCAGAATAGAGACTAATATCCTTTATGTGCTTTATGTACATTTTTAAATGTACGTTTTGTACAATAAAATAAAAAAGAAATAAAAACGGTATAACTTTTATAACTTTAGTGTCCTTTTGTGTGGAACTGTGGAAAGGCAAACAGTTCAACAGTGCTTCAGCAAGTTTAAAATCACAGTTTTCATGAATACTGGCAGTCTTTTCCTCCTAAAAAATATTGTAGACCAACACAGGAATGCAGTTCCGCCCCACTGCCATAGGGGGCACTGTCACAGAAAGGAGAGACTACGGTTGACTAGACATTCTTGAAGATAACACAGGTCTCTGGTGAACAAATATTTTCAAATGTTCTTAATCCAAATCTTTTCTCATAATTACAAGATAAAAAGTCAAATTTTTCTTATTCTGTGAATAAGAAAAACAAGCAAACAAAAGATATGGAACATTCTGGTTATTCCTGTGACAGTGACTTGTGATTGTGGGGAATTGAATCCCCGTGTTAGTCTTACAGAGAAATTAATAACTGTAAATTAATATTAAACACAAAAATTAGTTGTTCATTGCAGCTTTTCCTTAATTGGTTCATTGGCACACATTCAGAATAAGCTAGCAGTGACTTAAATATGGGTGTTACACAGAAGACCCGTTTGAAGAGTTTAAGCATTAAGATCAAGGATATTAATCATCTATGAAATCACGCATTGAAACACGTGACTTTCGCATGACTCGCACGTCATCAGACACCACAACAGGCACGATAAACATAGCCATAAATACATCTGCATATAACTTGAATACTTTATTAGAATATAGAAAAATAAAACGTATAAAAGCCAACTTAAACACTAGTTACGTGTAAGTAACATAACGAAGTTTTGTGTCCTACTAAAATATGGTTCCGCTTTCAGTTTTGCTTTAGGTCATACTCAAGTTCATGCAGAAGGCAATAATAAGTACTTTTCAAAGTTAAAGATGTGCTGAACGACACATGTATTAAACACGGAGACTAACAGACGCAGAAAGAGAGCCGCGAAGACAGACCTTACCCCGCTGTCCATGGCTCTGCTCTCCGGAGGAGAGTCCGCTGGCGTCGGTCTTTGACTTGTACAAGTCACGGAGGATATGGCGATAGCGCTTCGGCTGTGTGGCAAGACTGGAAAACACGGCAATGCGCTAGCAAAGAAATGCATCAACACAGAAATGCATTAATAAAAAAATGCATCAACACAGAAATGCATTAATAAAGAAATGCAAGGAACGTCAAACTGAAATCCAGTGGGAGAGAAGGACGAGATTACACGCAGGAAGAAACCCGAATGTCTCCCTAAAACACCACAAGTGCGCTTCGAGCCTCCCCAGCGCTCGCGTCAAGAAACGTTTCCTATTTTAGCATCATTTTAACACGTAAAAATAAAAATAGCAACTAATAAGCCATTTAGTAATCAGATATCGCTACAATAGAACAATGCAATGCGTTACATTGTAATGATAAATCGCAAACCACTAAGCCAAGAAGTTAGAGTGTAGGGTAGTAATTATATTAGCGACATTTCATTTGTGGCCCGGTGCACTTTAAAACTTGAGTTAAAAGATACCGTACAACCATGTCGTAAATGCGTGTCCAGGCGGCGAGGGGGCCGGGAGCTCCGCATGGAGATGTGGGAGGAGCCCGCAGACCTGGCAACCCGCACACATCCCGGGCAGGGTGCGGGGTTCGCACGTGCCGGCCGGGTAACTGGGCGTAGCCAGCAGGCCACTCAATGTAAAGGACTATGGAAGTGCACAGCGGCCAAAGCGGAGGTGTTTTACCGAGGCTAAGTTAATTTTATGTGTTCTAGAAAATAAATGGGTGTGAACGATTAGATAGGTCAAGAATAACGCACTGTGCTTGGTTTGATGTTGATTAAATGAAGGAGTTATTTACAGTTTATCCAACAGCAATACTGATAGACGGTTATAGGTCACATACTGTAGACGTGGTGTTCGGAATGGGACTTTCTAAGATTTCCAGTTTTCTGTGAGCAGAAGGATTTTCGCGTCTTGCTTTGCATTTTAATTCATAATGCTGGGGGAATGTGGAGCTAACTAAAAGCGTGAAATATTCCCCTCGTTTTACTTTACAATTCGAGCCTAATCTGAAAAGAATTACAGTCATGATGCCATGAGAGGTTCATATTTTAAACGTGGATATATAAAAGCACAGAACCCAAACAATGATGTTCTATGCTGTACACACTTTTCTGCCAACGAACAGTCGGATAATTTACGCCTGCATTCCGATTCACGCTAGCGCATTCAAAACTTGGCCGCTCTCTTATGCGCGCCCCCAGGCGCGTGCATGATAAAGAACTCCATTACCCAGTGGGCAATGCGCAGGGGTAGAGCGCCGTGCATTTTGGAATGTAAAACTCTTGTTACATTATAAGTGTATCAGATGTGCAGCGATACTGTACACCTGCTGGTTGCTCATTGTTTTTAAAACGTCTGGGTCGCGTTTTAGTCTATGGCAAATAATAACAGTGTTGCACCACGTAGCTCGGAATTAAGATACTTACTTGCCTCCAAATTGTACAAAAAACGGGCTTGATGCTGCGGTCAGTGCAAATATAAGGACGGAGGGGTGTGGAGATATTTTCCGTGTACTTGTTGATGGGAGCTAAGAAATGCAAAATTAACACTGGTGAAACTTGCACAGGTTAGTTGAAACATTCTCACGTAGAACATACAAAAGGCATTTTACCATGACAGCTACAGAAATGCAAAATAAAAGGGGATGCCTTTTTCAGAATCAGAACCACGTACTACCTGTAAAATCTGGCTATATTGTACCTACACCAGTAAAATTTGCCCATGTTAGTTAAAACATTCTCACAGTGAACTTCTACAAAGCGCTTAATGATGGGAGCTACAGAAAATGCTAAATAAAAGGGGATGCATTTTTCCCAGAAGAGCCTCACCTCTTCTGGGTTTTGTGCTTGACTTTTCTTGTCCTCAGTGTTTGTAGTTTTGGCTTTTAGTTTTCCTAGTGTTTATTTTCTATTGTAGCTCTCCCACTTGTGGTCCGCCCTCCTTGTGTTCTGGTTATGTTATGTACTTGTAATATGCTGTATTAGCCTTGTATTCCTAGAGTTAGATTACCGTTTTCTAGTTTGTCTGTTAACCTTCCTAGTTCCATGATTGTCCCAGTCCATTAGTTGCACCTGTTGTTGTACTCTGTGTTTAGTTTGATTGGTTGCCTGGTTAATGCATCTCCCTTGCATCCATTCATTTCCTTAGTCTTGTTCCCAGTGTTTTCTGGGTTCCCTAGTTGTTTTTAGTTCATGGTCTTTATTTTATTCCTTATGGTTCCTCTTTTATTTTTGCCTCCTTATGGTCCTATTATTTTGTGCCATCCCAGCTGTGTTCAGTATTACGAATAAACCGCTGTTGTCTCACAGCTGCACCGTGGCCCAAATCCTTTCTGCTTGCACCATGCCCCGCTGTGACACATGAGTTACCTGAGTAATGTCAATGGGCGACTGTAGACTGAACCCAGATTTACTGGGGGGTGCCTTTTCTGGCAGCTGGGTGACGAAAAAGTCATCCCCATTAATTTTGCATTTTCAAGAGGGTCAAAGAGTCAAAGGAACAAATGTAAAAATTTTTCAAATAAGACTTAGTAGTTGCATTTTGAAGCAGGACATTTTGCAACCAATTAAAGTACTGTATTAACAAACAGATGAATATTAAGCAGTTGTGATAAATATTCAGTTTTGATGAGTGGTCTTATCTGGTCTAGAAATAAAACCTTGAGTCCTCTATGTCTGAGACAAAGTAAAAGTCAAAATAAAGTTGATTCCAAAAAATGTGGTCTTGAGACCCTTTCACTATCTGCCGCATCCTAGAATGCAATGCACACTTAGCTCAAACTCATGGAGTACACATGGGTCAGAACGAGGTTGGATCATGTTCACACTACAAAAAACTGCTCCAGAGTTTGGTAGGAATCGGACCGAGACCACCTCCTATCAAGGGCCGGCATCAGTGCCAGGCTAAAGGTCAAACTGCACAGACCTGCACTTCTTTCTATGCTACTATCAAATGTCCGTTCACTGGAAGGCAAAATGGACTACCTGAGACTGGATTTAGGTGCAAGGTGAGAGAATGTTGTGCTCTTTTTTTTACTGAGACATGGCTAAATTCCACAATCCCAGATAGCGCAATTAGCTTGGAATGGCTAACAACATGCCGTGCGGACAGAAGTCGCACTCTTACCTGCAAATCTTGGGGAGGAGGTGTGGAACTGGTGCGGAAATGCTTAAATTGTCCACAGCCATTGCACGGAGGATGTAGATTTTTTGATGTTAAAATGCCATCTGTTCTATCTACCGAGGGGATTCACAGCCGTTAGCATCACAGTGGTGTATATTCCCCCCAGTGCTAACACAAAGGAAGCACTGTCCATACTTTACCAATCAATTAGCACAATGCAAAATGCAAACCCGGACTGTGTTTACATAATCGCTGGAGACTTTAACCAGGCCAACCTGTAAAATGTCTCTACAGGAGAAAATACACTCGATCATGTTTACACAAGCATTAAACAAGCATTCAGAGCAGCCCCTCACCCCCACCTTGGGAATTCAGACCATCTCTCTATCATGCTAATTCCATCATATAGGCCGCTGTTAACTAGAGGCAAGCCGTGGCCTGAAGGAGCAGTCTCAGCACTCCAGGACTGTTTTGAACGTGTGGAATGTGAACAAGGACGCTACCACTGTCAACCAACACATAAATCTGGATGAGTATGCTGAGTCAGTGTCTGGATTTATATCCAAGTGTGTGGAAGATGTGACTGTCACCAAGAACATCATCACACGTGCAAACCAGAAACCCTGGCTCACCAGAGAGGTGCACACACTTCTAAAAGCACGTAATACAGCCTTTAAGTCTGGGGATTAAGATGCTTTTAGATCTGCAAGAGCTAACCTGAACCGAGGCTTGAGATCAGCAAAACGTGCCAATGGACAGAAAATACAGAGTCATTTCACTGACTCGAAAGATTTGAAACGCTTGTGGCATGGCATCCAGTCCATCACAGATTACAGGCCACGGTCCTATGCTTGGATTCCACGGACGTCTGGAAATATTTATGTAGGGTGTTACGTCCCGGTCTAGGGTCAGGCGCAACAAAAAGTGGAGTGAGGCCACTACGTTGGTATCTCTAGTGGGTTTATTAATAGTGGGAACCACATCAGGAGCTGACAAGGCCAAAATAACAAGCAAAACACCTCTAACTGGAATGAAAGAGATACTCATTATCTAACCCAAATAAACGGAAAATAAAAGTAAAAAACTAACCAGATCTAACCAGATTAGCTAGATCTTCCTGGCTAATCCCAAAACAGTGAGAGAACTTAATCAAAGCAAAATGGCGTCACACTCCTTACTTCCCCAGCTACCCACAGTGAACGAAATGGGCATAAATATTTACAGATATTTACAAAACAAAGTCCACAATAACCAAATCCAAAAGAAAAGAAAAGGGCTAAGCAAAAATCAGTGGTCAAACAGCAAAAAGGGTCAAGCACAATAAATCATCAGGAATGCAACAAGTACCAAACAACCAAAGAAATTACAAAGCACATGGCCTCCTGTTCTTGGCTTGGACAGGCCTTATAAAGGAAGTGATGAAAGGACACAGGAGGAAAATAGGCCAATCAAACTAGAGGGGAAGGGAATGTAGCAAGGGGCAGGGCCAGGAATGGAATGACACACCCCCTTCCACAGAAACATCCACCCCCTATAGGGAGCAACCCATCATTGGGGGTCGTAACAAGGGTTAACACGAGGAAAGCTACAGGTCCTGACGACATCCCAGGACATGTACTTAGAGAATGTGCTCACCAACTGACACACAACAGATATATACAACATCTTCTTAAAACAAGCCATTGTACCTCAAAGCTTCAAGACAACAACCATCAAACCACTGCCAAAAAAGTCCACCCTATTGTGATGAAGTGCTCACTCCAATTGTGATGAAGTGCTTTAAACGACTGGTTAAGGACTACATAACATCTATACTTCCTGCAACATTCGACCCACTCCAGTTTGCATACCGTCCAAATAGCTCAGTCAATGATGCCATATCGACAGCACTTGACCTAACCCTGGCTCACCTTGAAAATAGAAAAAGTTATGTGCGCATGCTCTTCATTGATTTCTGCTCTACATTCAATACTGTTGTTCCACAGCAGTCAATAAAGAAACTGGGTCCACTAGGTATCAGCACCTCATTGTGCAATTTTAAAATATTAGACGTTCTCACAAATAGACCACAGACAGTATGGGTTCTCTGGAACAACTACTGTAAACACCAGGGTTCTTCAGGGTTGTGTGTTAAGCCCTTTGTTGTTCACGTTGATGACTCATGATTGCTGTGCCAAGTTCAACCACAAACCAAGTTTGCAGACGACACAACAGTTGTGGGTCTCATCAATAACGACGATGACTCAGCCTACAGAGAAGAGGTGAATCAACTCGCTGTCTGGTATAACATTAACAACCTTTCCCTGAATGTCAACAAGACGAAGGAAATCACTGTTGACTTCAGGAGAAAACGCAAAACACACACTCCACTCACAATCCATGGAAATCCACAATCCGTGGAGTCAGTGAGCAGCACCAAGTTCCTGGGAGTACACATGACTGAAGACCTGGACCATTGGACCATTAACATCACCTCGCACATCAACGATTCCACTTCCTTTATCGGCTAAAGAGAGCAAACCTCCCCCCCACTGTCCTCACATCTTTTTATAAGCATACCATTGAGAGCATCCTGACCAGCAGCATCACAGTCTGGTATGGCAACTGTAATGCATCTGACAGGAAGTCCCTTCATAGAGTAGTGAGGGCAGCAGAAAAACTGATCAAGACCCCCCTTCCATCTATCCATGAGATATACCAATCTCGCTGCCTGAGCAAAGTGGTCAGGATTGTCAGGAATCCATCACATCCAGCCTACAGACTGTTCAACATGCTACCACATATTCATATTAAGAGCAGTGCTATAATACGACAACTGTGAACACTGTACAATATTTGACCCTGTGCAATATTTAATTGCGCAATATTTTGACTCAGTGCAAATTTCATTTTTATAATAATAATAATAATAATAATAATAATAATTATTATTATTATTATTATTTTATCCACTATTTATATCCACTATTCATATACAAAATCTACTCTGTGCAAGACTTACCTCTGTTCTGAATAGCAATCTCTGTGTAGTTCTGTATTGTGTGTAGTCTGCAGTAGAGCCAGGAGTAACGCAATTTCTGAGGTGCACAGCGTGCAGAAGCTGCCAACTTTCTGCAGAATCAATAGCTACAGATCTCCAAACATCATGTGGCCATCAGATTAGCTCAAGAACAGTGCATAGAGAGCTTCATGGAATGGGTTCCCATGGCTGAGCAGCTGCATCCAAGCCTCACATTACCAAGTACAATGCAAAGTGTTGGATGCAGTGGTAAAAAGCACACTGCCATTGGACTCTAGAGCAGTGCGTGTCCTCTCAAGTGACAAATCATGCTTCTCTGTCTGGCAATCTGATGGACGAATCTGGGTTTGGCAGTTGCCAGGATAATGGTACTTGCCTGACTGCATTGTGCCAAGTGTAAAGTTTAGTGGAGGGGGTATTATGGCGTGGGGTTGTTTTTCAGGGGTTGTGCTTGGCCCCTTAGTTCCAGTGAAAGGAACTCTTAATGCTTCTACATACAAAGCCGTTTTAGACAGTTTCATGCTGCCAACTTGGTGGAAACAGTTTGGAGATGGGCCCTTCCTGTTCCAAAATGACTGCGCACTGGTGCAGAAAGCAAGGTCTATAATGGATATAATGGACATGGATGAGGGAGTTTGGTGTGGAGGAACTTGACTGGCCTGCACAGAGCCCTGACCTTCACCTGATAGAACACCTTTGGGATGAATTAGAGCGGAGCCTGCTAGCCAGGCCTTCTCGTCCAATATCAGTGCCCAATCTCACAAATGGTCTTCTGGAAGAATGGTCAAAAATTCTGATAAACACACTCCTAAACCTAGTGGAAAGCCTTCCCAGTAGAGCTGAAGCTGTTATAGCTGCAGTGAGTGGGCCGACTCCACATTAAAGTCCATGTATTACGAATGGGATGCCATTAAAGTTTGTGTGTATGTAAAGGCAGGCGTCCCAATACTTTTGGCAACATACTGTATAGTGACCATCCCATATAGACAGATGTATTTTTCGTCTCGTTACACCTGCACTTGCCTTGTTCCCTTGTCGGTCTTTATATTTACTGTGTGCTTTTTCATGGTTCGTATGCTATTGCCTTCCTTATGTGCCTTAGTTAATCCCAGCGTTGTCCACCTACCTTTGTTCTGACCCCTCGTGGCCCTCTCCTGTTTTTGAGTTTGGTTAATATTAAAGCTCCTGTACCTCAGCCACAAAATGGGTTCTTTTTTTATCATGACTCAACATGACAAATAGAACACAGGCAATTTACTTAATCCAAAAATGAACAACTGTGGTTGTGAAGAGCTTCCATCCTTTAGGTTTACAGGAATGCTTTTAAGTTGGTGGCTGAAATATTCAACTTGGTGAATTATTACACAAATAATTGCTTAAGGACTGAGTTTCAGCAAATAGCGCATACTTTGCGAACCAGAGTTAGTACCCTAGTATCAAGGAATTTCCTGTACACCTTTGCCACTTAACATTTTTGGTTGACATGCTGTGAGAGATTCTGGATTTAAGGGTATACAGAAATGTATGCCTTCTATTTCAGGACTATTTCAGGTTGTTGATAGCTTAAAAAGTCCTGAAAAGCCTGCACATACCAGGACTTGGGTGAAGTTCTGAAAACGAACATTACACGGTTCTTAACATAAATCAACAATGATATATGAAAGTATCATACAACACTTCTGGGACTGGAATTCTTAGTCAAACAATAATTTTGTATTGTATTACAGCTAAAAGGCAGTACACACTATAATTTACTTTACATTTATGTACAACCCCAAATGAGAAAAAGTTGGGACAGTATGGAAAACGCAAATAAAAAATGAAAGTAGTGATTTCTAAATTTACTTTGACTTGTATTACATTGAAAACAATACAACAGCACATTATTTAATGTGTTCCTCATGAATTTTATTGTTTTTTTACAAAATAAACACGTATTTCAATTTTGGTTCTTGCGACACAGTTAAAAAAATTTGGGACAGTAAAGCATTTACCACTTTTTAATGCTGCCATTCCTTTTCACAGCACTTAAAAGACATTTAAGGACTGAAGACACCAAGTGATGAAGTGTTTCAGGTGTAATTTTGTCCCATTCTTCCTGAAAACAAGTCTTAAGGTGAGTAACAATATGGGGTCTTTTGCACATTAAAATGCACCACACATTCTCTATTGGAGACAGGTCGGGACCGCAGGCAGGCCAGTCAAGTACCTGTACCCTCTTCCTCTGCAGCCATGACTTTGTAATGTGTGCAGAATGTGGTTTTGCATTGTCTTGTTGAAATATACATGGGCGTTCCTGGAAAAGATGTCTTCTTGAAGGCAGCATATTGTGCCCAAAACTCTCTATATACTTTTCAGCATGTTACCTTTGCCAAGGGCACTGACACAACCCCATACAATGACAGACCCTGGCTTTTGGACTTGTTGCTGGTAACAGTCTGGATGATCCTTTTCTTTGGATCGGAGCACACAGCATCCATTTCTCCCAAAAAATGCCTGAAATCAAGGGCATAGATTTGCTCTGGACATTGGTGGGGACCTGTTGGTGAGACGTGTCAGTTCAAAACTTTTGCCAAAAACACTAATGAATCACTTACATCCTCAGCCTATTACTCCTCATAATGATAAATATTAGTATAATCAACATGTATAATACACACACATATTATATGTTATATATAATCAACATTCGATTCACCTCCTGTGACCTTGCCTCTTCACATGGCTGATCTGCTTCTGTACCCTAATAAAAAACATTGAGGGATTCCTTATGAGCATTGACAGAGAATGCCTCAGCCTATTATTGGTAACAAAGTAAATCTCAGGACAACTAGGTATAATAATATCAAGTCATCGTTCAACATCACCTGTGACCCCTTCTCTCCATCGCTG
>JAODKN010000134.1:3254918-3266360 GCA_026774425.1 Petrocephalus zakoni
GGTGTTTTTGATCTTTAACAGGTAGGTCAGGGGTACGTTTCCCAAAAGCTCCCATTAGTAACTTACCTAATTGGAACCATTCAGTTGCATGGTTATAACTATGTAAGGTGCTAATTACGTTGCTACCAACTATAGTTTTGGGAAAACAAACCCCAGTTTAGCAGGGGAGTAGTAAACAACATTATGAAGTCTGTGATACTGACATTGACGAGAGGCTTCTGTAGCCTACTTTTGGTTAGCTAAACAAATATCTAATCAATACTGCAGTAAAAAAAAAATGAAAGCAGAAATTTTAAAATTTTCAAATTCATTATAAACACATTGACAAGCTGCTCGGCTTGCTGTTTGGAGCTCTTGATAAAACTTGCATTACAAAACTGGCATTGTAAAATCATTTATTGAGTGAGATGTAAAATTATTTCAATGTTCTAGTTACAATGCTGAAAACAGAGTTATGATTGTGGTAACGATGTGCCTAGGCTGAAGTGGAACTAATATAGTCACGTACGGCAAATTGACCCAGCAAACATGAAATGACAAAACTTACCACTCAGAAGCCTTCATTTGCAACTTGCTGTTCCTCAACATCCGATTCCTCCTCTCATATGGGCTCAAACATATAGAGTTGGATGCCTAAACGCGTCACGTCTCACCTCATTTGTAGCTATCTATGCTGGTCCTGTTTGAGTCGTCGCAGTGCTTCACTGTAAACTAGCCAGTCAGGGAAGAGCTTGTTTCATTTCAGTGCCAAAATTTAGGGTTTTAAATGGGCTTGTTAAACCACTTCTGGATATTTTTCAACCAAACCAAGTTTTCATAACTTCTATGTAGACAGTGAAAAAAAATGCATTGTATGCACCTTTAATATCATGAATACTTCCTTTCCTTGAAATATCTGTGGTTCCCTAATTCTATCCAATCTGGAACGGCACATATTGCGTCCAGCATGTGTCACTCTCTGCATCTACTTCTTTATGGTCTACGGGTTGCAGACTCTAAGGATAGTGCTTGATATTTGTTCAGTTCCACCAGCCCTGTTAAGCCACAGCAAAGGGAGATATTCAGCTCTGACACACCATCCAACCACAAACCTGCTCTGTCTTCGTCTGCTTTTCCTTAGCTGGTCCACTTTGTGTCTTGGATGCATCTATTTGTGCACTTTTCTTTATTTTGAATATCTCTCTTATTAGGTTCTTGCTTTCTTTGTAGCATATTGCATATGCTCTGGCCCCAGTGCGAATTTGCACTTGTTATTGGTCATTCATTGAAAACTTAGCATAGCTGTACTTTAGTTGACTCTTTGACAGCTGTAGGCTCGTAACATACATACATCTTCCTTGTCTGTACATCGATTTGGAAAAAAAGTGTTCGCTAAAAGAATCCATGTAATTCTACAGCAGTCATGTCAGGCATTTCAGTTTAGGGGCCATGTTGGACTCAGCCCAGTCTTGAGTGGATCAGTCCTACATAATATATGTGTAATAGACTAATACATATTAGTAACATCTTTGTTTGTCCTCACTTTTGTATGACGTATGAGAGTCAGGTACATTCTGCATGTGTAAACAGTTTGATCAAAAATCACCTACAAATCACAAACAGGCTGCAATGAATTATGAAAGTTGTGCATATTCTGAAATCTTAGCATCACCTCCCCTGACTTAAACTTCACACACCTGGAGATGTAAGTCAACATCCTATTGGCCTTTTTTAATTGCTTCCCCACACTGGAGAGAGTGGGACATGGAAGCATCAACATACAAACTAATGTCTTTCTCACAATCAGCTTCCTGTATTTCCGTGGCACCCATAAAGTACTTGTGTCTTATATTCCTGTTCCCTACATGGATTACCTTACACTTGTCCCCATTAAACTTCATCTGCCCAGTCACTAATTTGATCAAGATCCTGCTGTAGCCTCTGTGTTGCAAGTTTGGTATCTGCTACACCCCCCACGGGGGTGTCGTCTGTAAATATGACCAATTTACTGTATATATTGGTGTCAGTATCATTTATGTAAATTAGGAATAATAATGTCTTCAAAATTGAACACTATGGTACCCCACTATGAATGCACGCCCACTGAGACTATTTGCCTCTAATAACTACCAGCTGCCTTTTAAATTGAATTTCAATTGAAACTTTAAGTACCTGTTAACCAGTTTTCAATTCAAGCTGCTACAGTTCCTAAAATCCCTGTTGCTTTGAGCATGAGCAGGAGCCTTTTGTGGAGGACAACATCAAAGGATTTCAGGAAGCCTCAATATCATAGATCACAGGCCGCAATGTTATAGATCAATTTCATATTAAACCATACTTATTATACCTTAAAGCAAATTGCACCAGGCACTAAAGCAGCTTCTTTCCTTGAATTATTGAGGGCTGTGGGACGGTGGTGGCCTAGTGGTATGAGGCTCAGGTTTTGGACCAAGAAGTCGCCAGTTCAAATCTACTACTAATGAGTGGCTGAGCCAGACCCTTAACCCCAAGTTGCTCCAGGGAGATTTTAGTTCCCTGTAATTGAGTAATGTAAGTCACTCCAGATAAGGGTATCAGCTGTATGCCATAAAAGTTATTGGACATGGTTTGGTTTCTCTGTTCCAAATCAGTTGATGAATTTGTGAACTGCATTTTCAGTTTGCTTTCACAAAGAGAAAAAATCCAAACAAAGCAACAATGCACCACTACAATCCACTTGAGAACATTCATTCTGCTTATTGGTCAGATGTGTAGAGAAGTAAGAAAGTAAATACAGGAAGACGTCTCGTGCCCTGGGCTATGCAATTGAGCATTTCTCACTTTTATGTGTTGTTGCCTGAGTTCTTTTTTGTAACTTTCACAAAGCAGTGTTCAGTCGCCTCTTTCCTTCATTCATTGACTGAACATTTTGAAAACTTGTTGAAATTTTGAAAAGTTGTTTTTAGGAGCTGACAGATGTAGCCATCTGCCCAGATTTCATGAAGGCATCATACCCGTCTCCTAGACCAAGTAACACCTTGGTTTATTTCTCCTTCTCCACCTAGCTGCTGCTATCGGTTTGCATGCTCTGTTGCATCCCAGAATGCAAAGTATACCTGCCAACAGGAGCTGTTTAGCTCAAACTTGCATAGAACACCTGAAAGCTTTAATTTTTATTTTATTTAATCTGCTATCTTGGTTTGAGACCCTGAGAAATATTAATGTTTCTAAGTAGTGTAGATGGTATTATAATTAGTCTATCAGCTTTGCGCAGGCACCTGAGGACTTGTTTAGATTTGTTTAAGCATTAAGGCTCTTTTGACCTGCTTGACATTGCAGTGTTTGTAATGGATCAGTTGAAACCGTATGGCATGCTTCATGGACATACAGTAAGCTGATGCATCTGAAATGCATTCAGTACGGCTTGTTGTGACTCATGAGCATGTCAGACAACTGCTGCAAATACTGGGCCCTCATGGAGTGCAACTGAGGAGCTGGACTCGTCATAGGAGACATGTTCTATCAGAATCAAGGGCAAAACATTTGAAGATATGGCTACATGCATACTCTACCCATGTCCATGAAGCATGCCAGACAGTTTCAACGGATCCATTTGAAACACTGCAATATTAAACAGGTCAGGCTGAAGGAGAGGCTTGCATCTAATATGACACCTATGTTATGGGCTGAGCTGCTGAGGGAGAAGTTCAGCCCTTTGGAGTGGAGTGCAGAGATGATGGCATAGCATAGCATTATAGCATTCCTATCCACGGATATGCCTTCAAAAAACAGAACAAAAATTTTCGTCATCCCGGTATTTCCATTGTTGAAGCAATTAGCTAGAGTGACAATAGATGAGGTGTCATTAGGTGTAACTGAAATGTATATTTGGGTGTTGTTGGCATAGGTGTAATAGGAGTGGTGTGTGTGGTGTAATGGTTAGGGAAGTGGCTGTGTAATAGAGAGATTACTGATTTAAGGCCTCAACCCACACCTGCCACTGAGATACCTTGTGTAAGGTGTTGCCTCCAAGCCCTGCTCCCTGGCTGCTGAAATAGCTGCCCACTGCTGGGCCACAATTTCACATATGGGTTAAATGCAACGGATGCATTTTGTTGCTGTGCTGTGATGTGTCAACAATGACAATTATTCACCAACAAAAAAAAATAACTAACATTATGTTACCTAATGGCAACATGCAGACAGAAAACAGTATAGGACCAAGAATTAATCTCTGTGGTTCCATATCTAACTGGTGACACAGACGATGGAGTACAATTATTTGACCCTTGAACATATTGATAACGATTTGACAAATATGATTTTAACCACTATAACACCATTCCACACAACCTGACATGAAATTTAAGTCTGAGTAATGAGGTAAGATGGTCAACTGTATCAAAGGCTGCCCTAAGGCACTAAGGAGCATTAGCACAGTCACACTGTCAGCATCAGTTGCCATTTAAAAAAAGTCATTTATAACTTTAGTTAAGGCAATTTCAATGATGTGTCCTGTGCAGAAGCCCAACTGCAATCTATGCTTTCATCACTACCTGTCTGGACTATTGTAATGCATTATTTTATGGCCTCCCTAATAAATAGGGATAAATATGCTGTCAATAAATAAGTTATATGTTGCTGAAAACAATAATTTGCATTTCAATTTGAAAGCAACTAGCTTTAAATATAATAAAAGTGCAAGCCTTGCTACAAAATACAAAACTTACCACTGATATCATCACGTGACGATATCTTCTTGAGGACCACCTTCCTTTGGCACACTGGGCACTTAACTTTTGGCATAAGTGTTTTTGCAGAAATGTAATTAGTCTCTGTCCCCCTTTTGTGTTCTATCTCACACACAACAACGAGTTTCCTGGATAACACCATTGCTTTGCTTGTTTTTCGGCAGGATATAGAGAGTGAAGTTCACAGGCCAAAAACCGTGGAATCTAGATGGATTGTGCCACGTTACTACTACAGACAGGCAGGAGAAAAAATATAATAACAATTCTGGAAGATAGGAAAATCAGTGGAATACAGCCTATAGTCAATAATATATCATGCTGGGATAATACACAAGGGGAAGAATCGCGGCCATTTGTTGAATTTATTGAGAGAAATGTTTGTTGCTCCACTATTGAGTTAGTACGGTCCGATCTCGCCGATAGCTTGGATGGTGAGTTAATGGTGGCGGCGCGCAAAAGTCAGCGCAAAAAGATCGCATCTCAAAGATGGACAGTGGATGAAGACAGTGATGGAGAAAGTAAATAGTTTTGTTTATTTTTTCGTCTTTTCATTGACAGACAGCTGACATTCTGAACATTTGTGGGTCAGAATTAGTAAACGTTGTTGGTGAACAAAAGCACTCAGAATGTGGTGGCGTTGGAAAGAAAATACGAAATTTGTTAAAGGAGAACAAAACACACTAATATATTTTTTTTCTCCTAATAATTTATTTTATTTAGCATTATCGAAGTATTAACGAAATGACCGCATGTAAATCATTTACTATTTTGCATTGATCTAAAACAGTGAAATAAAATGATTCCTGACCACTAAGGGCCGGATTACTCTATAACATAGCAGTTAATTATATTCAAATATCAAAATTCCTATAAAAATAAATGCACCAATGTGATCAACCTTATGATGTTTTGGAGATTTAAAGATAATGGCATTGACAGTTTCGCAAAGGGAATTGTGCAATTCGTCCGTGGGCCCTTGAGCAAGGCCTTTAACCCCCAGCTACCTGGGTGCTGCATCAAGTGGCTGCCTTTCACTGCCAAGCTTATTCTCATGGAGCGCAAGGTTGGGGGAGGTGAGAAGAGAATTTCCCCACGGGGATCAATAAAGTAGCTATCATTATTAATTATATAAAATATATGATTATAGAGTATGATATAGCCCTACACTTCACTATTATAGAACACAAATTGTAAAAGTTTTTAAAACGATTTCCATGACTTGTTTAATAATTTGATTGTTAATATATATTTCAGCACAGACTCCAGCAGCATCTCAAGCACCGACTCAGCAGATTTAATTGTGTAAAAACTCCACTTCAGTCTCAGAGTAATTATTTTTGCTCTTATTCCATGTTAGTATGTGGCATTACACAGAGAGTATGGGATACCGAGAATAGTATGCCATGAGTTAGCAGCTCAACCCTAATCTGAAGGCAACAGAGTACCCTCTGTATCACCATGCCACCATGCACATTTAGGCATTTTTCTCTTTGACAGAAAAAAAAATAAAAGAATAAAAATGAGTTCTAGATCAGTTCTTCATTAAACTGATGTTTATCTACAAAAACAAACCCCATCCCCAAAAGTATTGACATTATACCAACTCACCATAAAAAGTTGGTTAGTTAGTTAGTTAGTTAAATAATGAATTAATTAATCTATTATTTTTGTAACATCCCCTTAGACTGCCTGCAAGCTTTAGCCAATAGAAAATGACATGGAAGTAACAAAAAATTGGATGAGTTGAAATTATGAGTAACACAAAATAGTTTTTTTTTATTATTAAATTAAATATGGGGTTATTGAACAAAATACTCTCTGTATTGTTAGATGTGAAAGGATTTTTTCTTTTTCATTGAGTATATTTGAGTATGAATGTGTATGTATATTTGTATTGGTCTTCTAACCAGCAATATCAGGAAAAGAAGAGATTCACAGGAATTTGTCCATGGAAAAAAGCGCATCAGATGATTCTGATTCTTTGGATGAAGAAGTGGAGCGATGAAAAAGGAACAAACTGTCAAAGAAAAAAAGAAAAGCCAGAGCTGAAGGAAAATACTCCTCTTCCAGTTCTTCATCCCCTTCACCTCACAAGGCAAGGAGAAGCAAGAAGTATAAAGCAAAGAAGAAAATGCACAAGGCTGAGAAGTGCAGAAGAGGTGCCTTTTCATTTTTCATATACTGATTAATTGTTAATCCATACACTGAGACTGGTGGCTTATTCATTGTCATATTTTACCTTCATTATTTTACTGTTTGTGATTCTATTGTCTCAATGTTATGTACCTTCCCTTATGTGCCTACAGATATCTGTTTGTTTCTTATATGGCCTTTCCTTTCTCCTTATTCTGAGTCATCTCTCCTGTTCCTTGTTAGTTTATTTAGCTACTCTAATTGACTCAAGGTTTTTAACCAAAGTATATGTAATTCCCTGTGAAGTCTTGAGTTTTATGAGCATTTTGTTGAACTTGAGTTCTTTTTGTGGTAACCTTTGTGACAGATTGTGTCACTATACAGTTTACCATTACTATTTTGTCTTGTCTTCTTAGATTTTCTCTATACTGATTTTAATAGAATACTACTAGTAGACTGTGTGCAGAGTTTTGAAAAACATAATTAATAGCTCAATATTCTTTAAGCCATTGCAAGATACAAGAAGGTACTGGTGTGCATTAAAAAAGGAACAACTAAAACTCGTGCATATCAAAAATGTGGGGTGGACCGAAAAACAATTGTGGACACTGCACCAATTTCATAGCTGGAGGCGTGTGACCCTGAAGCTTACAAGTGTTTACGGCCTGTTTTTACGATTCTGTTAACTACAGAACAGTATTATAAAGTGTTACTCTGAGGGGCCCTTAAACGCTGTGGCATTTCTCTGCTTAGTCACTTTAATTTATTTTATATTTATTATATAAGATATTATATTTCTCAAGCAGTGAAGTGCTCCTCTAAGTGAAAAAAACTCAGAATAGCAGGGATTGGATTTTTCAAAGTGATTCTTGATTACTAAAGTCACCTTGCAGGCTGGACTAGAACCTTAATCAGTTCCTTTTTCCGTATGAAATGAGACAGCTGACCGCATTCCGCCCACAGGCCTTGAGTTTCACACCTGTGCTGAACAATGAAGGCAGGAAAAGAAACCCAGCCATCTTACCCAAATGACAGAAAAGTATGTGGACCACCCTACCACAGGCAACAACTGCAGCAGAATAGGAACCAAACCTTTGTCCAGACTGTAGAATGACCCTTTTTGGTGCACTACATTTTATAAATTGCGTATGTTCCTCACTGTACTTACTGTAAGTTATCAGGTAGCTAGTATTAATCAAACATGTTCATGTCAAGATCTGGAATAGTGTTGAGAATTTTTGAATATGGCCATATTGTTTCTAGGGACTGTGAGCAGTATAGTGTGATATTTATTCATTTAGTAGTTTGTCAATGTCTGTATCAAATAGCTAAAAATTGCACTTTAATTTTGTTTGTAACAAAATTGTAAGTTAATTCTAATTTTTTAAGTCTAATATGACTAGTGTTATTTTAATCTGACCAGCAGTAGTTAATTATCATAAAACTGCCTTTTTGTATGGCTAGGCTGTATTGTAGAATATTATTTTCTGAATATACTCTTTGTTAGTTTGTGCTTGTTCCTCATTTCTGATTAAAGAGAAGATTGTGGTTAACATGTCTTTCAGGCGAACCAGGAAAGAGCTTTATATTCTCTATTTGGAGCAGTTTGAGGTGCTTCCTAACCGTACCTAAGGAAATCAATGACAAAATATCATCAGCACTAACAGAGGTAAGACAATGCCACTTGTTAAACTCTAATTAAGAATTCAGTAATTCCTTCGTTGTTTCACTGAAACATATGCTATGTAGTAATTATACAAAGTTACAGACCCACCTAACAGTATAGAACTTATTATTTGTGATAATCATGTGTTTAGTTAAATAGTCATGTTACCTTTTATGAAATGCATAGCATAAAAAATACATAGGATAAAATAGCTAACAATCTGCTGTTTATGTTAATAATTGGAAGCACAAATACATATTTTAAATGACATTTTCCCAAATGAAAAAAAAAATATCACAGAAGCTGAACTATGAATTAGCACACGTGCTTTCTGTATCTTTAAAACTGGTATTCATAGTCAAATCAAACAAGAAATAGAAAGGGAAATGTTACAGAACTAACATGTTTTTATTTATTTATTTCAGGGATTTTGCAGGTGAATTCTCTTGTGGAATTCCTGTCATGTCTGTTTCTGATTGAGCTAGTATTTCAAAAATACCTGGCCAATTGTTAAAATATATCATACATTTTCCATTGCAGCAGTTGCAGAATGTTATACTATGAAAATATATGACGACAACAAAAGCAAAGCAAAAAAGCAGCAGAGTATCAGGCTTCTATGGTCGCACATCGTGTCCTCAGCTACATGATATGACTAATTCCAAATACATTGCTTCAGTTTTTTCAGGACTTATATTTCAGTTTGTCTTGCTTGCAGCTGGATACAGCTTCCAAAACTATATAGAAAATCCATTACAAAATAATGCATTTAATTGCATTCACCGCAAGCAAAGGAACATATCTGCACTGGTTGGAGACTTACCTTCCTGGGCTACAGTTCTCAACATCTCCAATAATTATCTCAAAAACATTCCCAAAAGTTCATTTTCCCTACTCCATCAACTAAAGACCCTGCAACTGGACTGTAATTACTTAGAATTTATAAGTGACAATGCCTTTTCTGGTTTGGGACATTTGGAAACCTTGAACCTGTCCTCCAATAATATTGCCCATCTTAGTTCTGCAGCATTTGCTGACCTTGTAAACATAACTCAGCAAAAATATTTTTCAACATTTGTCAACACAAATTTTTTCAGAACTCTCAAATTTAGAAATTTTAAGCTTGCATTCAAACAATTTGGTTAATTTCTCAGAGATAAGTGAATCGATAACACATCTCTCTCTCCCTCTGTGGTAATACTTTGTCATCCCTTCAGCATTCCTCTGGCCTTCCTCAGTCTCTTTCCATCCTGTACTTGTGTAAAAACCATCTTGCTACATTATCATGTGAGTATAACTTCCTTAGCAATATCCACTTGTTAGATCTATCATACAACATACAACTCCAATCAAATGCCTTACAGGATTTAAATCTAAAGAATATTAATCACTACATTTGGATTTCACCCAAGTTTCACCCTATCAGCTCTTGAATGTTAGCAACGTGAACCCAGGTCATGTGGACTTCTCGGCTATGATTTTACCAAAAAAGAGTCCTCTGGAAAACCTGTGCTGTCTTTTGCAAAACAGAAATGCCAGTTTACATATGCTGAATCTTCAAAATTCAAAATTCAAAATCTGGAGAAAGCAATATTCTCCACTTGCCCCTCATTCAAGATAATCAATCTGTCCCGCAACAAGTTAAAAAAAATATAAATTGCCTAAGTTTTCTCCAAGATCAGAAATCATTGGTAGAAATCATTATGGAACACAACCATCTCAATGGCCTTGAATCTTCTCCGAGCAGCTTGCGTTTTCACAATCTGACTCAATTAAGTTACCGCGACAACCGAATCCTCAGTGTGAAATCCCATGCATTTACACAAACTCCTAGACTACAGGTCCTCCAACTGAACATAAATACAATAGCATATCTGGCAAAGAGAGCATTCAAAGGACTGAAAACTCTAATCATACTCCATCTTGACAATAATCTTCTGACAGACCTTTATGAGGAAAGCTATGTGGACTTATACAGATTGCAGATCCTTAACCTTCGTGACAATCGCATTGCAGTCATTTTCAACAAAACATTCCACACTCTTAATCAGCTGAATATTCTAGATCTAGGAGGAAATAAGATTTCACAACTTCAACCAGAAGCATTTGTGGGCCTTAAAAACCTCAAGAACCTCTACTTGGACCGAAACCATCCAAAAGAAATATACAGTGAGCAGTCTGAGCATGTACAGGCTACACTGCAAGTCCTGGACCTTCAATGCAACTTGATCCGCTACCTGTCCATCCATTCAAGCTCTCCGTTTGTGAACCTATCCAAGCTTCAAGACTTAAAATTAGGCGGACAGCAGCCATATGGCATTACCTTGTTGCCTCGCTCCTTTAAATCCCTTAAATCCCTCTATCTCACAAATAATAAGATCTGTACTTTTCAAACTGATACATTTGATGACTTAACCAGCCTGGAATTCCTCTCTCTGGAAAACTGCTGTAGAGGAGTGACACCACTACATCCAGGAATTTTCAAAACCCTTCGCAAGCTTAAGAGACTCTCTGCAGAGAACATAGGCACAGAAACTCTTTCAGCAAAAGTTTTTGGTAACCTGACCAAGCTGCATATCTTGCAGCTGACCCATAATAACATAAAAACTGTGGATTCAGCTCTCTTAGATCAACTCCCTAATCTACGCTACCTTGACCTGCGTCTCTGCCCCTTAAGTTGCACTTGCATTAACAGTTGGTTACAGAACTGGACCAAGAATAACCACAAGGTTCAACTTGTCTACTTATATAATCTAACCTGCCCAGACCTTTCACAGTCGAATTTCTACAGCTTTGACCTCAAAGTATGTTACAAGGACTTTGGTGTTTACCTTTTTGCCTCCACCAGTACCTTGATTTTTTTTATATCTATTCTCCCATTGCTCTATGTTAAGCTTTAAAATATACTTATTATGCATTTTCATCCTGGTTTGG
>JAODKN010000134.1:3267261-3278488 GCA_026774425.1 Petrocephalus zakoni
AAGTGACTAATGATGAAATCAGTTATTTAATGCCCTGATTGTAATGCTACTCACCTGCTAAATGCAATGCCAGCAGTGTTTAAAGGAAGCGAATCTTAATCTCCTAACCAGAGTTACCATAGATTTTTTCAAAATAAGAAGCTATAGGCAGAAATGAAACTTTGCTATATTTTTCATGTATTTTTTTAACAGTAGGATGACTATGTGGTTAACGTGATAACATTACATGTGCAGGGCTGTAAGCTCAATTCCTGCCCCCAGCTGTCTGTGTCAAGTAAGCATGAACTTGTACTGTGCTTCCTGGGATAGGCCCCCAGTTTGCCCTATTTTTGGATGTAGTTTTAGTGTGTGCTCTGCCTGCTATGAGAAAAAAATATTTAGATAAGCCAATTAAAATAAACTAATATAAAAGGTGAATTACTTTGCAGAGTACATTATGCAATATTCTATATTATTATATGTAAATTAATGTATATATATATACACACACATACATATACACACATATATATATAAATACATATATATATACAGAATAGCTTATATATGAAGACTGTTAGTTTTAATTAAGTCAGTTTATTACATAACGATATTTGCAAAATGTAAAGATTAACAAACATCTGAACTTCTAAACTAAACCTGCGTTTACACATTTAACCGCATTTATTTTCACAGTACTCTGAGCTTTCCAAGTAAAAGTTGTAAGAAATCTAAACCATGTGAGAAGTATTTTTTACACAACGTGTGTACTTCTTTTCCACTGAAAAATATTTTGTAATAAATGAAAATCAATAAAGCTTCATTCGAGGATAAGACCAATGCTCGGGGCTGGGGTAAGAGCGGAAGGATAGTTTTTGGGGTGTCAATCCTTTTTCTAGTCTATCAGAGGGAGGGTATTGATTCATGTCCAGCCTATTGAATTTGGATGTTGAAGAAAATCTATGAGAGGGATAGTCTGATTGCATATACTGATTTAAAGGTGGACAGTGATGGGGAGAAAAAGAGTCTTTGTTTAAATAGGTTTTCTCTGTGTTAACTGAACACTCTTCCCAAAGCTTTAAATGTCCTGAGCCATTTCTAGGAGCTGAAAGAGTGTATTTTAAGAAAGGCTTTCTGTTCCTCTCAAAACTTTCTGTTGGGTTTATAAAGGACACACTGGTGTCACACTTCTTCTCTGCAACAATAAAAGCAGTTGTTCCCTTGTTTGAGGGATGTACCCAAGACAATGGAGACCCATCATGTGTTTCAGCTGGAACTGGAGATATTACATCAAATGGGAGGTCCATAAAAAACTCTGGGGAGTGTGGCCTCAAGACATCGACAGACACATTTCTGGAGTTCTGAATTATAGGGCTTGCATTCCACTCTCCTGCCTAGATGAAGACAAAAGCAGGCAGTATAACTATACATTAAAATACATTAAGTATTTACAAAGTATTCATAAGTAACACATTTAACAATGCAATTTCATATCAAAAGGTAATTCAACTAGAAACATCACAATTTTTTTTAAATGTCACAATGCCTTGTATTTACCCCACTGATTTTAAATAAGTGTCATCCCCTGGTACCACTTGGATGCAGTTTTTTCCTCCACAATGTACTAGAAGTCTGAATACAGCAAAATTCATGCTCCCTCGGGTAGCAAGTTCCAGCTGATTTTTCAGATTTATCTATTGTAATGCGCATACACGCAGTTTAAATACATACCTCAGAAACACACATCAACAAAACAAAAGCATCAGCTTCTTAAATTAAAATAAGGCCAACGTGTAGAATTACACAGTTAATAATGATGTGGAATTCTCACTGTTTTTTTAGCTTGTGGTGACTCAGAGACCTGCTGTGGCTCCATTTTCTGGGGGTTCTTCTGTTTCCTCCTTCGATGGCAGCCCACTTTGTGTGAATTGGCCCAGAGTGGCTCTCTGTTTGGGCCATTGCCTTCATTTGAATGGGCCAGAATAGACTTGGAATCTGGATCAGAAGAACTAGCTGTGGAGCAATTTAAGCAAAAACGGTAATGCCAAATGTCCAATTTACCAAAGCTACATGAAAGCCAACAATCAGCCACATGAAGGTGTAATTAACTAGCTTTAGTTTGCAGTCATAATTGCCTATTCAATGCAACATGCATTGCTTATTAAATGCAACATATTAGATGGAACTACTGAACTCTGTTTTATGCTGGTATCTGAATGAACTTGATAAACATTGTCTGACCTCTTTCTGCCACCCTTGCACCATAGCCAAGGGTATACTGCACTGTAAGGAGGTTGTTTTGCAGCTGGACACCATGGCTCTCTTGAAGTGCCTGTAGCAGATCCTCCTTACTTTCAACCAGAAGACATCTCTGGCGCCACAAAGGCATGTCTAGGGAGTGACTCAAGCGCGTGACTACAGTGGCCACGTGTGCAGAAGGAATATGCTCTGGTTTTTCTTGTGTCAGGTCTTCCACAGCGGGTGGGTCAGACTCTAAACTGACATCAAGTCTAAAATTGTTTTGAGAATCACTAATTTCAGACACCTGCTGAGGTGTTGAGGTTGTCATTGTCTTTGTGTCATTGCACTGTTGCTTCTCCCTCTCTGCAGTAAGTGCTTGCAGTGAATCATTATCCAGTACTACAGCCAAAGAGCTCAACTCAATCTTATTTGAGATCCTACCATCAGAAATGTCAGAGGATGACTGGAAAGCAGGTTCATTTTCAGGTGAATGAGATGATAGAATTCTGGGATCTGCTGCCAATTTCCCTCTAAGGGAACTTGTTCCCTGACTGGTGGAATCCCTTTGTGAAGCATAAAATCCTGTTTTTTCAACTTCTCCTGTAATCGGGCCTACCAGAAAAGATTCGTCTATCGTCACCATTTTTTCCCGCATAACAGCTTCAGAGAGAGTTATACAGGAGTGACACTTGCAAGCATTAAACTGCTCTCGGTTTTTATATTCCTGTGTACTTCCTTCTTTGCTTTTTTTCTGACTTTTTCTAAATGGGCTAAGAACAGGGCCACAATATGCACTGGGCCCAGGATCAGGAGACTGATAAGAAGCAGAAGGCCCAGTATTGTTAGTGGTACAGATTTTACTAAGGATTTCTGTTCTTCCTCCATCTGTTTTTTTACTCTGGTCAGTCAACAATCGTACAATGTTGATGGATTTTACTTCATGACTAAACAGACCACGACGACCAATTAAACGATTGTCAGTAATGATGCAGGGCTCCTGCTTAGAGAAAGCCCGGCCAAACAGAGCTTCTCTGGGCAGGGGGCGCTTCTGGCATTTAGGACGGCAAATAGAGCATTTAGATGTCTTAACTTCCCTTCTTCTGTAATGGTGACAGCTTTGCTTGATCTCTTGTCCTGTCAGACTTGTAAATTGACTTCTTTCCTTACGGGTCTTTAGACGTTTCACTTTAAATTTTCTTGCTTTGCTTTTACAAAAGCTTACACCAGAAGTTTCTCGGGTGCATTGGGTAGGTGAACCACTGAGTTCTTCATGCCTATTGAAGTGGTTATTAAAAACATCCAGTACAGTCTGCCTGTCTCTCATAGGCTCATCATGAGTATGGCTCATTCTGAAATGGGAATTGGGTTGAGAAGTTATAGAAATACATCATTTTAATCTCCAAATTCTTAAAGTCAACAAAGCAGATAATTTATATGGTTCCTTATGTAGATTGCTTTTTAAAAAACAGTAGACTAATACGTAGAATAGTATATGATTTGTAATTACTCTCGTTTAAGTTAATTATACCATGCGAACAAGTTTTTTAAAATTAAATTAAGTAAATTTTAGTAAGCCATATTTTCTATTATGTAACTCAGACACGTACACAGTTAGAAATTAAATCAAATAGTAAAAAGTACTTAGTTTAGTAATTAAACCGACTTCATTTACATACGAATCTTACCTTAGTTCATAAAGCACGGGGTGCTACTGAGTATACACCAAACTGCTGCACGATTGAAACTGTTTCATTAGAGAACCTAAGCTAATTCATAAACAGCATTGTTGTATAAATTTAGGCTGATTATATGATGATTTTTTTTTAAATGTTGTCAAAAGGAGTTTATGAGCTAGTCCGATTCGAAACCTGACTGAAACACAGTTGCTAGGTTACCTGCCCGTGATACCCCTACAATTTGCGCAACGAAATTTCTTCCTCTGTCAGAGGAGATTCGACACGCGTAAGAAAAAAAAAACTAAAAACGTATTATGGACAGCACAATTTACTTTTGTCTATATTTTTTTTTTCTTAAAAAATTCATTTAACAATGCTGGGTTGCTCCACTTTTGCATGTCTGTACGCAGCTCTGCTATGCATTAATAAAAAACATATATTAACTGTCTCTTTACTTTATTTTGCCATATATTATATAATATTATATTATATTATATTATATTATAATCAACAATAAAGCCAGAGGAGCGTAAGCCAACGTACTTGCTATTCTGGAAAAATATTAGTCACTTCCTCATGAACTGAGCCGTACCTATGGAAAGTTCTAAATTTGATTAAAGGAGGGGTGTCTCGTCTGGTTCACGAAGCAATTAATATTTTTAAATCAATTTTGCTCTTGGTTAAACGTATCACATCTCATTTATTTATAGTATTATTCACTCAAATAGATATTATGTCAATTTTGAATGATGAATTAATATTAACATTGTAATACATTGAAAGAAGTCCCCTGTGTTTGTAAATGGTCTATGCCGATGTCATTGTTTTTTCTTTACTCAGTGAACGTTTGTGAAGGAGCTCGTCAGCTATTTTTCTTTAGCTTTGTTTAGGTGATTATGAGAAATTGTTATTACCAAATCTGCTAATGCACTGTGTTAATAAGACACGTGGAGGAGGTTTAAACAGATAATGTTTTTTTCGCAGCTCTGTGCTCTTGCTTGTAGCAGTCTCGGGCGTAAGCCAGTATTGCTATGCAGCATTTGTCATGCTGTGCCAATGCTACCACAAACAGTGTTATTGCCAAGCTGTTCTTTAAAATATTAGTCAGTTAATTAGTCGAGGCGATAACATGGCGGGTAAAACAAATATGAAGGGCACGTCCATTTGTTTTAACTATTATGCGTTATTGCTAATGTTAGCAACCCTGCAAGTTACGGAGAAGGCCACTTCTTTAGCCGGCTCATTCCCTTATATTTTCGACTGGCATTATGTATATCAGTGTGAAATCTAAGTCAAACGATACCGTGTGCCTTTACATTTAATCAGCAGTCGGCTCTGTTGTATGTATTTATATAGGGGACAGTCATTTCCTATATGTCATATGAATCTAATTTTGTTTCAGATTAAGCCATGACTTCTGCAGATTCTAACCCGGCTGCCATACCAACCCCTTGTGTGGACATTCAAGGAGATGGTCGGTGGATGTCTTTGGTATGCTTCTCTGATAATTTAATCCTCCATTTTGATTTAGAAATACAGACTAGCGAGAGTGATGATGACTTTTGTAATCCTCTTACAGCATAATCGCTTTGTGTCGGACAGTAAGGACAAGGAGCCAGATGTCCTATTTGTTGGAGATTCCCTGGTCCAGCTTTTACAGCAGTTCGAGGTTAATTTTTTTTCTTTGAAATGTGTTTTATCAGGTGGATGCCTGTACACTGTCATGTTTTGACTCATATTTTTATATAAAGCTGTAATTGGTGCCCATGGGGGAAGCCATCCCATGTAAATTTTATTCACTGTCTATAGCCACTTATCCAGTAAAGATGATGAGCCTGGAACTTATTCCAAGAAGGGCACAAGGCAAGGGACACCCTGGATGGGATTCCAGTCTATCACAAGACACATGGGTTTACGCACTCATACACTAAAGGCACTTTAGATTTACCAATAAACCATTTGGCTAGAGATCAAATACCATATTTTTTATTTGATATCTTGAATAAAAATATGCCATTTTTCTTATGCTTGGTCTGTTGTTGGTAGGTTTGGAGAGACCTGTTTTCTCCTCTCCATGCTCTGAACTTCGGAGTGGGTGGTGATGCCACACAGCATGTCCTTTGGAGATTAAGCAATGGCGAGCTTGACCATATCAGCCCAAAGGTACATCCATTCATTAAATACACATAAGTCTATAAAGAGCCGTAGGATCCTGTTTTTGGCAGTTGTTTTATAATCAGCACATTTACAACTTGTAGTTGTTTAGTGTTTCCATGAACAAATGGATAAAAGTGTGGCACTGGTATGTTACCCACATTAACTTTGTTATTCTAAAGCTGTAAAGTGAAGGAAAAACACTCAAATGTTTTTACTTGAAAACTCAAGAGGCATTACCCCATACTACTTGGTTTAAATTATCTATTGACAATTGATAATTATTTTGTGTTAGAAAATCTGGGCCGTGCTTGTTTCCTTTAGTTTGAGATGCACTTCTCTCAGAGTTACTTGAAAGCAAACATTCATATGCTATGGAATCAGTTACTATGGCTAATTATAATTGGTTAAGTGATGACTATTCATATTTCTTATTGGTCTTCCCCCCTGTATTTTTCTAGGTGGTGGTACTGTGGGTGGGCACTAATAATCATGGACACACACCAGAGCAGATCTGTGAAGGCATCATTGCTATTTCACGGCTTATAAGCAACAAGCTTCTCCAGGCTCACACTCTAATTCTGGTTAGTGCCGTCATCTTTCCATTTTAAACAACCTTTCATTTAGTGTATTCTGCATTGCTTGCCTGCCATTCACCAGTGCAGTGTTCATGAGTTGAATAGCAGATTCTAAAAAATTTCTTTTATAAATTCTTATGATTTTTGTGAATGGCGTGCCATTATGCATATTTGACATCAAATTAGCATGTTGCCTATAAGTCATGGCCAACATATTTGCCCTTGCTGTCTGTGATGACAGTTCCTCTGTCACGTAGGGCTTGTTACCTAGAGGTGAGAACCCCAACACGCTCCGGGACAGGAATGCAAAAGTCAACGAGCTGCTCCAGCAAGCCGTGCCCTCTCTGCCCCGTGCCTCCTACCTCTCTGTGGAGCATGGGTTTGTGCAGTCTGATGGCAAGATATCTCACCAGGACATGTACGACTACCTGCACCTGACTCCTCAAGGCTACCAAACATTGTGCAAGCCAGTGCACGATGCCATCATTCATCTCCTGGAGAAGCGTGGAGAGAACTAAAACCACCGTCAGTGCCTTAGTTTCCATGTCAGCAGATGACATACATTCCTGGGGGGTTCAGTCTGTTCTACATATGGGTTATGGCTTTAAAACACTAGCCTCACTGTTTATGATTAAATGTATTGCAGTAAAAATGAGATGTTTTCTGACCGTACCTCAGGGTTCTGCATTTTTTGCTTATTCAGCTCGTGTTGTAATTGCAAAAACATCCACCCTTTTTTGAGGTTTATTTTGTAATCCAGTTTGTCAAGAGAGGGGTGATAAAGTGTTAAAATGTGAAGTGATAGACCGTAATTTCACACCGGATGTGTGACGCGTTGCATCATATATAAAGACACTGTTGTAATCATCCAGGCCACCTGAATACAACTGCAGATGATCAGTTGGCCCAGCTGTCAGTACAGTGGGTGCTTTGATTATGTCCAAGACAAACCTGCCACATGACCTATGTTTTGTGCATTTTAGCAACATATGTAAGTCTGATTACTCTGCAGTTTTGTTTATATTATGTGTATATTCCTAAAACTGCCACAATACAAGGGCAATGCTAGCAACACAGCTCATTGTTTTGTAATTATTTATCTGTGGTTATTTTTTGTGGTTACATCTGACACAAGCTTTAACATGTTTTCCATTAAAACAGCAGCCTTTTTGTGACATCCCATCCCATGCGTGTGGGAACTTTATGCTGGGGCACAGCAGACATTCTCCCCAAGAATTATGATAGTCATGCAGGTCCCCCTCCCTTTGGCCTGACAAATGCTTCCCGTTAGATGGCTATGATCACTCTACAGGATTAGTGATCACCCAAAGCGAGTGTTCACTGATCAGCCTCTGTTTTAACAATTGTCTGTTGTGATATTTCTCTAGTCGTCCTAACAATAGCATGGGTAACATTTCCATACAGCTACAGCCTTCTTAATAAGTAAGCAGCCTTCATACTTATTTTTCAGTCCCTTCCCTCAGAGGACAAACACAGAATCATCCTTCTGTAAATTTGAGGGCAAACATTAAAAGGACTGGATTCTTGCAGTTTCAGTGTGACCCGTTGTTTTTGTAGGGAGAGCGGTTGTCATGCCAAATGGCATAATACAGGTGTCAAACTGAAGGCCCACGTGAACTTATGAAAGATAACACGTTAGAGCCGGAAGGGATTGGGGAGGCAGGTAGGTCCTTGGGCACTGAGGAGCCCCCTCCTCCCAGGAAGAGGGAGGTTGTGGTAGTGGGGGGATTCAATTATTAGGGGTGTAGACAGTTATGTGTGCACGCGTGATAGAGGGTCCTGTATGGTGTCTCATACCCCTTGAACTTTTTCACATTTCGTCACCTAACAACCACAAACTTGAATTGTTATACATGGAGATTTTATATGATAGACCAACACAAAGAAGCACAAAATTTTGAAGTGGAATGATAATGATACATGGTTTTCAAATTTTAAGCCAACAAAAATCTGAAAAGTGTGCCGTGCATTTGTATCCAACTCCCCTGCGTCAATACTTTGTAGAACAACCTTTCGCTGCAATTATAGCTGCAAGTCTTTTGGGGTATGTCTCTACCAGCTTTACACATCAGGTCATTGTCTTGCTGGAAGGTGAATCTCCTTCCCAGTCTCAACCTGTTGGAGGCCGCAAAGGACTTTTCTTCCAGGATTGCCCTGTATTTAGCTCCATCCATCTTCCCAGTAACTTCAGCAGCTTCCTTGTCCCTGCTGAAGAAAAGCATCCCCACAGCTTGATGCTGCTACTACATAGCGCTTTACATTTAGACCAAAAAGTTCAACTTTGATCACAGAGCACCTTCTTTCACGTTTGCTGTGTCCCCTACATGGCTTGTCGCAAACTGCAAACGGGACTTCTTCTGTCTCTCTTTCAACAATGGCTTTCTTCTTGCCACTCTTCCATATGGGCCAGACTTGTGGAGTACACTACTTATTGTTGTCCTGTGGACAGATTCTCCCATCTGAGCTGTGGATTTCTGCCACTTCTCCAGGGTGACCATGGGCCTCTTGGCAGCTTCTCTGACCAGTGCTCCCCTTGCTCGTCTGTCAGCTTAGGTGGACGGCCATGACTTGGTAGGTTTGCCGTTGTAGCATACTTTTTCCATTTTTGGATGATGGATTGAGCAGTGCTCCTTGAGATGTTCAAAGCTTGGGATATTTTTTTATAACCTAACCCTGATTTAAACTTCGCCACAACTTTATCTCTAACCTGTCTGGTGAGTTCCTTGGTCTTCATGATGTTGTTGGTTAATTACTGTTCTCTAACAAACCACTGAGGCCTTCATAGAACAGGTGTATTTATAATGAGACTAAATTACACACAGGCAGACTCCTATCAGGTGACTTCTGAAGGCAATTGATTGCACTGGATTTTATTTAGGGGTATCAGAGTACAGGGCTGAATACAAATACACAACACACTTTTCAGATTTTTGTTTGCTTGCAAATTTGAAAATCATGTATCATTTTCATTCCACTTCACAATTATGTGCTTCTTTGTGTTGGTCTATCACATAAAATCTCAATGTAAAACATTTAAGTTTGTGGTTGTTAGGTGACGAAATGTGAAAAAGTACAAGGGGTATGAATACTTTTTCAAGGCACTATAAAACTACGGAAGCTATATGGATAAAACTAGAGGCTAAAAACTCAAATAACCTAATTGTCGGTGTTTGTTACAAAGCACCTAATGTAGCTGCAGAGGAAAGCAGATTGTTATACAGAGATATTACGATTATGAGCAATAAAAATTATGTGGTGGTTATGGGTGATTTTAATCTACCTGGGATGCAGTGGGACATTGTCTCTGGCTCTTATGAAAATGAACTTGAGATGGTAGAATTAGTACAGGATTGTGTTTTTTTACTCAGTTTATTACCAGGGGAGATGCCATTCTTAATATTGTTTTCTTTAATAACCAGGACAGGATTGGAAAATTAGACGTTTTACAACTACTTGACAGTAGTGATCATAACATGGTTAAATTTGAAGTAAATTTTACTGTCCAAAGAGCAAAGTCCAAAACAAAAATATGTAATTGTAGGAAGGCTAACTTCAATGGTATGAGACTAAAACTAGAAACTGAACTAGATGGAGTTAACAAAACTGTTGAAGAGGCATGCAAATTTCTTAAAGGCACATTTTTGCAAATCTAAGAGGACTTTATTCCTGTTTCCAGCAAAAATTAATCTAAGAAACAGCAACCAAGGTGGTTTACTATGGAAATAAAAAATAAAGTCAGGAGGAAAAGGTCTTTGTTCCATAAATGGAAAACAACTAATGATGTCAGAATAAAGCATTAGTATTTAAATCTACAGGTTTAGTTAAAAATGATATTGGACTAGCTAAAAGGAATGTCGAAAGGAAGATTGCATTGGAGGCTAAGGATGACGTAAAAAGTTTCTTCCAATATTTTAACACCAAAAGAGTTCTATAAGCTGAAATCTGCAGGATAGTAAGGGTCTTATAATTGAAAATGACATTGATTTAGTAAATGAGTTCAATGATTGTTTTGCACGGGTATTCACTTTTGAGGACACAAGTAACTTACCAATTATTATTACTAATCTGGCATTGTCTATGACTAATATATATATATAACTGAAGCTGATGTTTTACAAAGCCTAGCTAAGCTTAAAATAAATATATCACATGATATATGATGGCATCTTACCTATAGTGTTAGAAGAGATGAGGGATATTATTTGCCAACCTCAAAGCCGCAGGGATTTTAGGAACTGTAGCAACTTGGATTGAAAACTGATTAACAAACAGGAAGCAGCGGGTAGTTATTAGAGGCATAATGTCACAGTGGGCCTGCGTTCATAGTGGGGTACCACAGGGTTCAATTTTAGGACCGCTATTGTTCCTAATTTACATAAATGATATAGACACCGATATATACAGTTAACTGGTTAAATTTGCAGATGACACCAAGGTGGGTGGTGTAGCAGATACTGAACTAACTGCTCAGCAGCTACAGAGGGATCTTGATTTAATTAGTCAAATGTAAGGTAATCCATGCAGGGAGCAGAAATATAAAGTACAGGTATTTTATGGGTCCTACTGAAATAAAGGTAG
>JAODKN010000134.1:3325754-3346052 GCA_026774425.1 Petrocephalus zakoni
CACGTTATAGCCGTTAATGGAGGTTTCCCCATGCCCAAAAATGCCCGTGGAATTAAAATGCCCCCCCCCCCCCCCATGCCCATAATTTAATTTACATATCATTCTTCATTTTGGATGACATCAAAGTGGCTGGTGGTGGAAGGCGGTACCTGAGCGCCCGTCCCCTTCGATGGCGCAATCTGTGACTCTATGACCCGGGTACGGGTTTGAGACTTGGCCCCGTGTAGCTGTCATGGTGCCATTAGCCGGCTCTGGATGTGCAGTCAAAACACGCGTCAGGTTGGCAAATCATAATGGCAAAATCAGCCCCTTAAAGCAGATTCTAATTGCACTCTGCATGGGGTAAACAGTTATTACATCTTGACATGCAAGGATTTCATACTCTGCGGATGAAAAGGGGGAAGATGAGCCGTCATTCCTTAGTGGCTCTGCTGCTTCCAGGGAAGCACCTCCGCTTCCAGACAATCCTTTAATGTTACCCTCCTTTTCTCATATTTTTATTTATCTACTCGCAGCCCATCCATACCCATCCCCGCGGATCGGTTTCCCTTTAAATTTATTTTTGAATAATTTACAAATGGAACCAAAATGCGTATTTTTAGTTTGGCGCGCTTTAAACAGAATGGCTAATGATTGCCGACGGGGCCGCGGCGTTAATCCCGCCGCGCGCGGGACCTTTCAGATCTCGCTGGCACCCATGGCACCCTTGGTGAGGGAGTCTCTCGCTGAGCCCCGGATACCGCCGCGATTCCCATCAGCCCCCATTAGCCCGGATCCGCCCGCTTGCCTTCCCTTCCCAGCCCTCCCGTTGCTGTGTGCGCCTCTCGCTCCTTGAAGAAAGACGCGTCCCCTGTGGCCAGTCCTGGGCCGCCTGCTCTTTTCCGCGAGTCTTCGCTCGAGTTTTATCGCTCGTGGGTGTCGTGACTTTTTAAATCTTTTTGGCAGCCCGTACTCCCCTCTTTGCTGTTTCTGAACTTTTTGGGGGCTGGAGGTCTCTCTAATTTATTATTACAATAACTCCCCCATAGTCATGATCTATTTCTTTTTTTTTTTTTGTTGCTGTGAGTTTCAGTTTTGTATCATTGCCAACCAGTAACATGCTGTTAGAGTAACCCAAAGAGCCTCCTCCTCCAGATCGCAAATGTCAACGAGTATTTATATTAATCTCTCAGATTTACTCATTTACTGTCTGGAAATATTACAGAAATGAGTTTGAAGCTGTGAAGCTGCAGCATAATGAAGATCTAAATTGCATAGAGATGTGTGGTTTAGCTACTTAGAGATACTGCTGAGATTAATTCATCCCATCTCCTCTTCCCACGCTTTCTCCTGGCGGGGGTCAAGCTGGTCAAACCAGACCTCTCTCCCCCCCTTCCTCCATGTGTTCAGATTTGAAAACACTCAAACCACCTTATTAGGTTCCCCTGGATCTGAAGGAGCAGCGGATCTATTTTGAGGTCTCTCCAGATCTCCAACCTTCTGGCTAACCCTGCAGAGAAACCTCACTTCCCTGCTTGTACTCGTGACCTTGATCTTCCAGTTGTTACCTGCAGCTCATGACCATAGGTGAGAATAGGGGAACATATTAACCCATAAAACATGAGTCTCATCTGATGACTAAACTCCCACTTCATCACCTGGGACTGCCAGACCGATCTGTCTTTATGGCAAACTGCAGGTGCTAATTACTAATCATGAGCAAGGCCAAGAACTAAGCCAGGACCTAAAGAGGTGGAGCTAGGATTATGCTACGTTCACACTGCGAGCGGCGAGTGTCAAAGTGACCGGATGTCATTCATTCTCTATGGGAGGGAGCATTGGCAGGCGGCGAGGAGCGGCACGGCGCGGCGAGAGCGTCCAAGCGAAGTTGAAGCCCAGTCAACTTCATGGTAATGAGCTATGACGCGGTTGGGTGGCAACCAATGGGAATGTAGAGATGCTCCGCTAAAGAGAGCGCCACAGAACACAAGCATGTAAACTTTTGTTCCGACCCAACAGTTTCCACGCATAATAGAGGAGAAAGTGACGAAATACGTCTCCACATGACATCTTTTACTCTCTAGACACAGTAAAAAATGCCCGTGGCATAAATCTGTGCATTTAAAAAAACCGATATAGACTTGCATTTTTATGTTAAAAAGGAACTTTCAATACAAAGATATAGTATTTTATTAAATTATCTTTGATGTGTCGCTGTTTGCGTGGAGGGACGTACATTAAAATGAGGCAAAGACAAAAATATGTTTTTGTGAAAGGAAAGCAAATCACATGGTAATTTTGGTGCTATAGCATTTAAAACAATGCGAATTGTTGGTAACTTTAACGTTATTTATTTATAACAGTAGTGTTGGTCTTAACATAATTTCATGTGCTTTGACAAATATCCCATCGGCAATCAGCACAAAGATATAAGCTACACGTTTGTTTGCTTTGTGGCCGATTAAAAGTTCTCAGAGCCTGGCATTCTGAGCAGCCTTGTCTCCGCCCGCTCCATGATGTCAGAGAGCGCCTCCAGCGTTCGCTAGCATCGCGATCAAGGCGGCGAGAGCGACCGCTGGTGTCTCCAGCGCTCGCGGTGTGAACATAGCATTAGGCAGAGGGCCTTTGCAGGGGCAGACTTTGTGGTAGTGATTAGCTGTGAAGCAGGAGGAATCAGCCTGGGGAGATCCCAGAATCCCCTCCTGTTACAGCCAGGGTACAAGCTTAAGATCAGCCGGCCTACTGTGTTAAATTCCTCTCTATGCTTGTTCAGCACTCAATATGTCCCCCATAATGCATACAATCAAAGGTTCAGCTGGAGACCTCAGCACTTCCCCTCCATGGGCTGCTAAGGTGTGCCTGAAGAGGCAGCTCCATGGTGAGGCTCTGAGCTCCATCCACCGTCCCCACATCACCCCGCCCCTCCTAACGGATTTGGCGTGGGGTACCTCTAGCTTAAGTGAATATGGCCGCCGATACCACAATCCAGGGTACTCCCTGCTCCAGATTGGTGCTTCTGCCTGTTTGTTGCCATGTTTGCAGCCTACAGTATGTGGTGTCCCCATTGACAAGCTGGACGGGCAGCTTTCACTATGGAAGCTCTTGTGACATTCCCCACATGGAAGGGAACCAGTGTTACGATGGTGCTTTAGTGGCACAGAGTAGCAATGGTGGCGGAGGAAGCCATATTTGTTTGAAGTTAATAGTATTTAAAGATTTTGGACTAATGTACTGAGCTATGGCAAAATCCATCCATCTTCTAACCCCTTCTGGGTCAGAGGCACTAGGGAGCTTTAGACTTATCCTGCTTAGCACAGGGCGGGAGGGAATTGTACTAATGCCTCCATGGTTTTAGAAGGCATTTAAATCTTAACTCCCTCCGGAGGGGAGAGGAATTGGCAGATAACTCGAGTATTAGCTTTATGATTGATCCATAAGGAACATCATTTAAACAAATGCAAAACCTATACCACAATCTGCATTAATCTATTTGTGTTATATTCTAACGTGAACAGCTTCTATAAACTATTATTTTTGATCTTCAGTGTATTTTGTTAATTATTTGAAACAAAAGCATTTCCTTTAATTGCGTTTAACCAGAGGGGACTGGTAAACATTTTTCCTAAGCTTAAGATGATGCCTGTCAGCCACAGAGCAGGTCAAAGGGTGAGAGGGTATTGGGGAGAGTGCCGGATTTAGCATGTCTGTCCCTGTAGGAAGGAAGCCTCACTTGAGCTGGAGCCTGACGCTTATGCTTTTAGGTGGGGGGCCCCACCAAGAACAGCTGTGACCAGAGCCTCCTTTGGCCAGTCTGGGCCCCCTTCTGCCGATCGGGTCTAGACCGCTGCTTAGTTCATCTGTGCCTAGGTCCGGCACTGGGAATATGGCCAAGATCGATGAGGGTTCTGTGTGTCAGGAAGACTCCAGTTTTTAAGACAGAAAAGTGGAGGCTAATCATAGTGTATCTGTGATTTCTGCACCACGCCAATGAGCTAACGCCCACTGACATGTCCTCAATGGAGCATCATGGGTAACCGGCACTTTTGGTTGACCAGCCCCTTTCAGCCAGAGCCAATTACCAAGCCTGGTACCTTGTAGCAGTGCGATGCCACACGTAAGCCTGTTTGTTTACACCCCAGCGTGCGGCACAAAGCCGCGTGGCGTCTCCAATTCCCCTGAGGGCCACACCCCCCTCGCACCCACCGGGCCATCCTGGGTCGATCCTTTACGGACTCGTTCACCCATTATTCTTGGATTTTTAAGCCCCCATCAGTCGCATACGTCCTTAGGCTCCGGACCAGCACGCTCTAATTGTACAATCAAGTTAAGCTATTTAATGCATAAAAATCCTCTGGAAAAACATAATTGAAAAGCCAGACGGCATGCTGGGATAATTTCATATCTACCTTTTTCCCTGCAGCTAGTTTTAAGTCTTTGCTTATTCATAAGGGACGGCTCTATACACTGCAGTTTAACACATTCATACCTGCTCCTGGATAAACAGTGGTAAATCACCTCCCTGCCCCCCCCCCCCCCCCCATTTCAATAGAGGCCCATTAGCATTAAAAACAGCCGGAGAATCACCCCATCCCGTGTGATTATGGAGTGTGGTGCTGGGCGTCGTGTTCCCACTTTAACTCCCGGCACATGAATGCCATCTCCAGATGTTACCCAAGCACAGCAGCGCCTCCCCGTTTATCCCGTGTATTTAAGCTCCCTCCTTTTCCATCCTCCGGCGTCTTCGTTCGCGTTGCCTTTTGATTCTTGGACGTATTATTATCCTGTCCCGCTGTCTGCAGCTTTGGACAAAAGCAAATTGCTAAATAAATACATGTAAATGTAAACCTGGCCATTTTTCAGCACACTGCCTCACGGGTGCCTCTCAGACACGTTTAAAAGCTCCTCTGAGAAGGATCCATGCCGTCTTGATGTGGGACGCTCGTAAAATGCCTCCCGCCCACCTTACGAATGCCACCCTCCACAGCCGGCAGAGTGGGATCTTTCCCAGCCTTGTCTTGGAAAGGCTAGTTTTGAGCAAATTGGTGAATGACCCTATGGCCGTTGAAGGGAAGGTCTGACTCACTTAGGGCCTTTCAGTCCTCATGTGCCAAGGTGCAGACGGGCCCGAGGGGTGCATGCCTGCCTTGCTTCCAGAGGCTTCTCGCCCCGTCTCCACATTTCGGGCATTGAGCTGTTCGTGGGTGCACAGGTTGGCGAGGTTCCCCCCACGTTCCCCAGGAGGATGGGGAAGATGCATTCCAGGCCATAGTTAATAACGGCATCATCTGCACTGCTACAGAGTTTGCCACTAGAACTCTTTAGTTTTTAACAAGTAGGAAAGAAATGCTTGATACAATTGTGAGAAGTTGGAGCCGAATGCTGCTTTTGCACCATCCTGTGCTGTGACAGCAATTGGTGTTTTACCAGGTGTGTCTATGTGGCTCCCACACGGCGTTAGCTTAGCACGGCGATGGCCTGCCCTCTCCATGCAGGTGCGGTGTGACCAGCAATTGGCATTTTAGCAGAGAAGGTGTGTCTGTGCAGCTCCCATGCGGCGTTAGCTTAGCGCGGCACCGGCCTGCCCTCTCCATGCAGGTGCGATGTGACCAGCAATTGGCGTTTTAGCAGAGAAGGTGTGTCTGTGCAGCTCCCATGCGGCGTTAGCTTAGCTCGGCGATGGCCTGCCCTCTCCATGCAGGTGCTGTGTGACCAGCAATTGGCGTTTTAGCAGAGAAGGTGTGTCTGTGCAGCTCCCATGTGGCGTTAGCTTAGCACGGCGATGGCCTGCCCTCTCCATGCAGGTGCGATGTGACCAGCAATTGGCGTTTTAACAGAGAAGGTGTGTCTGTGCAGCTCCCATGCGGCGTTAGCTTAGCGCAGCGATGGCCTGCCCTCTCCATGCAGATGTACTGTGACCAGCAATTGGCGTCTTACCAGAGGAAGTTTGTCTGTGTGGTTTCCACATGGCATTAGCTTAGTGTGGCAATGGCCTGCCCTCTCCATGCAAGTGCGGTGTGACCAGCGATTGGCATTTTAGCAAAGGAGGTGTGTCTGTGTGGCTCCCATACCGTTAGCTTAGCCCAGCAACGGCCTGCCCTCTTCAGGAGCGGTGTGACCTTGCCGGTGAGTAGTCGCCATTGGTTACTGTTGCTCCCGTTTGTGGGAGCAGCACGCTTTAAATGGACTCAAAGTCGCAAGATTCTCACTACAGGATTTTTTTTTTTTTGGGGGGGGGGTGGGTTGAGATCCTTTCCCTACAGGTATTTTAATAAACTTAAAACGCTTAATATTTGAAGTCAGCCTGGCACCTTCAGCTGGTCACATCGCCCCCCACTCCTGCTGGCAGACAGGCCTTAGTGAACACCACGCCAATGGGCTCATCTCATGTTTCACACTGTCCCATTATTTTGAGAAAATGAGTAAACAACTGAATATGAAAGAGCCATTGTGTAAAACAATGGAGAAATTGAAGCCTCTACTTGCTAACAATTATTAACCCTTTTTATCAAGGTAAAGCAGAGACAAGACTGCTTACATATTTCTCCATAACAGCTAGCCCAGGTCAGGATCATGGTGAGTCTGGGGCCCATCCCAGGAAGGTCAGGCCACGGGACACCCTGGACAGGATGCCAGTCCATTGCAGGGCTCCGGTCACTTTCCTTCATGGAGTGTGGGAAGACACTGGAGTAAGATAAAAGTACTCAGAATATTTAAGAGTTCTTGGAAGAAGCCTGCGAATACCCAAGTATAGGGCTGCCATCTCTCACGCAATGAGCGTGAGACACACGCATCTGACTGTCTTCTCACGCGTTCGGCAGCGGTGAACTTAACCTGTACCGTTCAAAAGATCATGGGTTCGAATCATATCACTGTTAAGCCTGTAACCCCAGCTGATCCAGGGATGCTGCCTGATCATGCCCTCTGACCCCAATGTTTTTTCACCTTTATGCAGGAGTTTGCTAAATAAATAAATACACACTTATGACAAAGAGCAGCGGGTGGATTTTGACCTCATAGCCCTGGAGCTTCAGGTTACAGTATTAGCTGTTGAATCTTATCTGCTTCCATGCCTTGACTTTAACCCGTTTTCTATGCACACACTCAAATCCATCAAATCTGCCCACACTGCCGATTTATCAGCCACAGTACAAACAGAGTGCTGCCATTAATGACTGTCAATGGCTGAAATTAATTTGCAATGTGTGCAGCAGTTATAAGTAATTTAATTAGGGAAATAGTAGCTGTGCACTTTGTGATTTATATATGGGCGACTAATATTTAAATGGCTCTTGATCAGGGGCAATTCTGGGATTTTTTAAGGTGGGGGTCAAGAAAGGAGCCATAATTCATACAGAGGGGACAACCTTATCATTAGCCAATAATATGTCAGTGAGAGACAGGGGAGGGGCCACTCCAGGGGCCAATCAGCTTTCAGCTGGGGCCAGTGCCTCTGTGACCCCGCCCCTATATAATTCCCACACTTGACATTTGTGTGCTCTAAACTTCGGACATTTGCTCCTGATGATCTGTGGAATGTTGCTCCCTATCAATTAACAGGGTTTGGTTGATGTTCAGGGTTTGTGCGCTGTTTACTCTGGGGTGTGTGCCCTGCCCGCTATGGGCTGAGCGAGCCATTGGGGGGCGCCTTTGCCAGTCAACCAAGTGACAGATGAGATTTCGCGTCCCTTGTCCTTCCCGGGGGTGTCACCACACCACAGATATATGCCACGTCATGCACTGGGATTGGGAACGTGACAACCCAAGCGGCCCCAAAACACAACAGACTGTGTCCGCAGCGTAAATGTCCACAGTGTGGAGAACGCTGGCAAAGCGTCTTAGTGAGAGCGTGAAAAATGCAGAGGGTGTGCATGCTACTGGGGAGGGGGGCGGGATTGGGAACAAGCCCTTTTACTGCCCTCCAGCTAACAGCATTCAGAGCAAGCTTGCTGTGCCCGTTATGGAGACAGACTGGGAGCCTCTGTGATTAAGTAAGAGAGCTAAATACTCCAATAAATAGTCCTGTGTGTCCACAAGTGTGTCCTGTGCTACTGTAACACTGCAGTTTCCTTTTCGGTATAAATAAAGTATCAACCCAGCCATCCAGCCATTTGTGTCCTCTGTAAGGGACATGAGTCTCTGGTCTCTATTTTAAGAACCATATATCCAATCATGATGAAACCTGTTGTCCTGTGTAGAGGACACCCGCTCTGGCCTTTTCAGTGGTCTCACATTTCTCAGGGCATTACCATCCTCTGATCCCCATGTTCTGTGCATCTGTTCGATGTTACGCAGAACAAGGTTTTCCACACAGCTCTCTCTCTAGGTATGAAGCGGGCACTCCGTTTGCTGCCTAGGTTACTGCTATCCCCCATTTACCTACAGGAAAGTTGAGTCCATCTGAATCCACCATCTTGACAAAAGTAGTAGTTGACAAAGGGACAGGCGGCTGGTCACCGTGGCAACACTCCTCGTTAGTGGCCGTACTGAAATCCTCCTTCTAGCCGTTCAGGTCGAGGTGAAACCTGTCAGAGACACCATGGGGAGCTGATTAACAGCTTCAGTCCAGAGAGGACCACACCCAACCGGCTTCCCAGCTGAAATGCGTGCCAGGAGGTGCTGGAAGGTTCCGGTTTTGCCGGCCACTCCGCTGCCCGGCAGAGCGGCCAGGTGGTCTCATTAAACCCTCGGCAGCTAATGAGCACCAAAGGCTGGCAGCTTGATCTTTCTCGTGCAGGACTGGAGATCTGAAGCAACGTCCTCCTCCTTTTTAATCTCGCCGCGTCCCCCTCGTGAGGGTTTAGCGTGATAGTCCCTGTCTCGTATGATCAAATACGTGCTTCAGTTCTGGGTGGTAAATCTGCAGCTTCAAATTAGCCCGTGTGCGTCTGCAATGGAGATGCTTAGCCGTTGTCATAGGACGTCGGTGAGACCACAGTTGAGTCCTGAACCTGGTGAAAGTAACTCTGACAGGTCCAAGTGAGTTCTTACAGCGAGCCCTATGGCGTTTGCCTTTAGCATTTTCTCGGTGATTATTTCTCTCTTCCGTCGCGTTCTGTCTATCAGGCGCTTGGCAGAACCCCCCACAGTTTTCACACTTCTGTGCGCCACTGAGCGCCAGCCTTTCATTCCTCGTATCTGCTACCCTCCAGCTCCTCGCTGGCGCTGATACCAGTGTTGTGATTTGATTGCCTGAATTACCATGTGAATATTTCCTGATTGTGCCGGGGAGCGTCAGGAATTCCGGGAAGCACAATCCGGTTAAACGGGAAGCGTGCTTCAGAGGTCGCCGGCAGATGCGGGTGAATGCGTCGCTGGGGCTGGCGTGCGGGACCAATTACTGCGCAGCGTGTAATGCGTGCCAGGGAGTTAATGGTGTTGTGCGATTGGCGGCGATTTCCGTGCGGCAGAGAATGTTTTGCTGTCTGCTTTGTAGCGGGCCATCGCACCCTGGCTGTGTGTGGAGGCCAAGCCACGTTCCACACAAACCCCATGTAAGCAGACAGGTGACATGCAGAATGACGTGACTGGATAGCATGTAGCTTAGGTAAGCGAATCGGCTCACATTCCGCCTCCGCTTGGACCTGCTACCTCCCCCTGTGTGGCCTCTTTATTCAGTCGGCGATCTTGGCTGTAAATCTCGCCATTTGCATGATTTGCACGAGCGACAATGAGATTTGTACTACAAGGCCAATGCTGATTGCATTACAGTAACCCAGTCAGGACGGGAGACAAACGGCCGCTTGGCAGCCTGTCAGGGAGCCACCCTGAGTTGCAGCTGTTTGTCTTCATCCAGAGTCCCGCGCTGCGTGATTATCGCCATTGTGCCGGACCGGGGCCTCGTAAATCGCTCGAATGCGCATCATGTTGATAAACGTACCGGCGGCTTAAATGCCTGTGAATTGTTGCTGTAATCCTGCTGTGGCAGTAAGGCCCTGGTGCCTGTTTATGCCCCCCCCCCCCACCACAGATCCAGCACTGCATTCTTCACTGGGTTCACAGCTGCTTTTGCTTTTTGTTTTGTTCCCACCAAAGACTCCCAAGGAACACCTGAGGAGACCCTTACAAGCAGAAGGGAGGTAACCGAGACCTCCATTGGAAAGGGGCAGTGCTATATTTTTCAGTTACTTAAATACTGAGTTATGGAAATCATCCTCTAAACTACACCCTCTGCTCATTTTGCGACTGGGTTCCATTCCATTGACCAGGTCATTAAGCAAAATGGTTAAGTGAAAATCACAGTAGCCTAGATGCTTTTCATGCTGTGAAGATCACTAGTTGCTGCCATCTCTTTTATATAAAGTAACTCCAGCATTACTCTTATGTAAAGTAACTCCAGCATTACTCTTATGTAAAGTTACTCCAGCATTACTCTCACTCCGGCATGCATTGTTGTCAGGTTTGCAAAATTTGGTTGTAAATGTGCGCATGGGCTGGAAATACATTTTTGTATTACCGCCATGTTCTCAAATGGTCGATAACCGAGGTAGTCGCTAACCAAGGCGAGGGTGCATCGTTTTTTTTCTCTCCACATGTGCTTCAAAGAAGAGGGTCACCGTTTCATTTCTCCTTTGTCACTGTAGAAATTGCTGATGATTTTCAGACTTCCGCGCCCATCGACTAAAAATAAATCTAAGCTAGTGTAAATCCATATAAAGAAGTAGGTGCCTATATGCAAAGGTGGGGCTGAAGACAAGTAGGAAGAAGCATGGCTAACAGTCAGGCTTTGCTGGTTTATAAAAATCAGTTAAAACTATAATGACGCAACGTTTCGGGAGACATTCATTAGAATATTCGATGGTACATCAAATTGCTGGGGCTGGCAGTTTGGCTCAGAACAGGTCCAGTCAATGCTCAGAACCTTCAAACGAGGCACTTTCTTAGTACAATGGTCATTAAACGATTCAAGCATACTTGCGTTGACAAAAGGAATTTCCTCCTTAATTATGAAGATCATTTCATGTGCTATATTAAAGGGCCACAGCAATTTGAACATAGAATTGATCCCAATTAATAGCAGGCCTTTGCTAATGACTTTCTATGATTGCAGCTGAACTTTCTCAAACACACTGAGTGGCATAACAGGAGAAATCTTCAACGGGATGCGTTTGGTGCCCACGTTTGAACTTTAAGCAAGAGAGATTTGATTGTAACGTAATTGTGAATGGAAATGAGCCAGAGCTAAATGTGTTCAATAAAGGAATTAGCGTTAGCACTTTAGATAAGAGTATGCAAATCACATTCACGGGCACTTTATTAATTAGAGCATGCGGTTTTAACCGGGTGGGGCCAGTGGCTTTAATCTCTTGAAGGTTAGTCTATAGGTCAATGATATATTTCAGTTCAACTTCCAAGCAAGATGTCTCTCAATTCAATTTGCTGAGTACAGGATTCACTGACATTCTTTCTCGGCTCCTCTCGAGGGCATGACTTTGCTGTTCCAGTTGCAATATACACGTACGGTAAAAAGCATCCATCTGTCTTCTGTAAGCGCTCGTGCGCTACAGGGCAAAGGAGTGTCTGAAACTTGTCCACCCATCACTCCGTGTCTCAACCTCCCTTTCAGCACAGAGGACCAGAGAGGGCCAATCACAGGCAGCATGGAACAGAAGTGGGCGGAGCCACGCTGGGCACACACACAAGCAGACAATGTGGGCGATTTAAGGAATATTCAAATATGAATGTATGTATGATGCACAGTAAATGTCTCTATTTTGGTACAGATAATGATGGTGCATGTGTAAGTGGTCCGTGATGGATCGCCCCCCCCTGTGCCCTGTGCTGTCTGGGATGGGCTTCAGGTCCCCCATGAACCTGACCAGGAAAAGTAGGTAGAAAATGGAAGGAAACAACTTAAATAAGATCGTATTTGGACCAGTAACTCTGATTGGGAGTTAAGTTCTTGCTGGCTGCAATTCATCCAAGACGCATTTCCTGCATCAGAGGAAGGCCAAAATCAATTACCCTGTAATGCGGGAGAGTAAATCCCATGTTATTCGATAAAGCCTTAATGTCCCCCCCTAGTCTGTAACTGATCGGGCGCTAATGCGGGGGCTGTGACAGTGCCCCCCCCCCCCGACTACACTGGCGGCCGTGAGTCAGCGTCTGCTGAGCCAAAAAGAGGATGTATGAGGAGCAGCGCCACCCGCCGCCTCCGTGCCATCGGCGACGTTCCGGAACAGTGCCCCCCGCAGCACAGGAAACACCGCTGCACCTGACCTGGCCTGCCATCCTGTCATGTGACCAGCTTCCACCACGCATCACCGGCCTCTTCCCCAATATCTCCGATACGTAATACTGTTCTGTGTCTGTCTATACTAAATACAAATCTGCTGCAATGGCAGGATATACATATAACTTCAGGAAGGATGTTATATCATCGTAATTGTCTGAGTGGGCTGTCCGTCTCTGCCCATGCATTCAGCACATCCACATTAGCGTTCTCACGGGCCTTGCAGAAGGCGTGTAGGATACGCGAGACAGTAACAGGTTTTGAGAGAGCAGGTCGCTGGACGTCGCAGGCACGTAATTTAGGTGGAGACGCACCGCAGCTGTGGCGCTGCCAAAATCACCGAAAGCGGCCCTATCCCTACCACCGCCAAAGTCTCAGTGCGACGATCCAATATTTACATCATATTGACTGCCTCCATAAGGGTCCAAGACAGCATTTCAGTGCGTTGAAATGTCTCTGACAGAGCACAGCTTGATAAAATACATGTTAATAAATTTTAAAAATACTGAGAGATTTAACATTCAACATAACATACCCTGTGATGTATCATAGTTCTGGAAACCAGTTATGGAGTCCATCCCCCCAGTTCCCAATAGTGCTCCTCCGGTACTGAAGAGCATAGAATAGGTACGTATTGTCATTGTTTTAAAAACCACAAGAGAACATTTAGCAGCTCTAGAATAAAAAATAAGTAATTTTTAATAAGATATATATATGTTGGTATGTATGTATATGACTGAGTGGCAGAGAGCCGAGATCCTCTCTCAGGATCCAGTATGCACCCTGGACAGGAAGTCTGTCCATCTCAGGCTCATACTAACCATGTACAAAGATGCCAATTAGCCTGACTGCATGTTTTTGGCCTGTGGGTGGAAACTGGAGCAGCTACAGGAAGCTGCAGACACATGGGCCCTGGAGGTGTGATGCTACAATGCTAATTGCTAAGCCAGTGCTGCTACACGGGTGATATTCCATCCAGTCGTCTATCTTCAAGCCGCTTGTCCTGGCCCAGGGCCAGCTGAAGTCCACGTGGGGCCCTAGGCAAGCTTCACCTCCGTCGCCCACCCCACTTGACAAATTTCACCAGCGGCTAAGAAGATGTGTTGACTGGCACTGTCCTGGTTGTGGGTTGCGGGTCTATTGCGCGTGAAATGTCAGAATGTGCTCCTCGGTGATGCTTCCTAATGAAGCCCCCCCATCCCACGCATCGTGGTGCCAGGACCTGCACCCTGACAGCTGCCAGTCCACATCTGTCCTATCCTGTGATCTTTGGCTCTTCCAACCCAGTGGCCCAGGCGAGGAAAAGGCACAAACAGACGGGTAAGCTGTTTAAACCGCCCCAGACAAGCACTGTCATGCATTATAAATGATGAACATGGGCCGAACGCACATTCAACCTGCGGCACTCCGCGGCCGTAATAAATAAGTAAGCAAATAAATATAGGCAAACTTCACTGCTTTCCATAGCTACATAATCATCCGTGAGCTGACCGTCGGGTTCTTCATGGATGCTTACAGCACGCCGTTCACAAAGCGTGGCACGTTTCATCCAGGAAACTTGATATCAGCTTCTTTTCAGTCTTGAGTCATTTCGTATAATTGTGCTCTCCCTCATGAATGTCAGTGATAGCCCTCTGGTATCACTCAGAACAGCAGAGCGACAGTATCTGCTACTGGGAGTCAAATGAGGATGGCAGAGTAACATGAATAATGATATTTGTCACGTAGCTTTTCCAAACCCGTCATTACATTACAGAACGTGCTTTGTAATGATAAACAGGTTAAACAACACTGTAAGGGTTGCCAGTTTGGGCAGCTGGCTGGAGTGAGATTTTCGATTTGAGTCTGCACGCTCATGTACGTGTGTGTAACAGTTTTATAGCATGGTGAACAGTCTGTAGGGTTTGCACACTACCCCAACTCTTTTGATGTAGTTAATTTTAGGTTCATAATGGAATAACATAGATTTGCTGTAAGATTTCTTGAGTGAGCATACGAGCCTGAAAGCGCGTCACACCAGAGCTGGAAACCCTGTAGAATTAGTGTACAGCAAGCATAATAGTTCTAATAAGAAAAAGTAAAACAAATATTCTTTCTGATCATCATCATACGGAACATACTGGCAACAATTGTGATGAATGTATCTGCCAGATTGCACTGTATGATTTTTATATCGCATGATATTTTATATTTAGTCACCAAGATGGGATGGAGGATGAGCGAACCTGAACGCGGCATACTGCCCTTTCACCGCCAGCCACCGTATGACCCGGGAGAGATTTGAAGGTGAGCACATTACAGCCGCACTTGCTAAGGGGTCACAGGTGCGCAGTGTCGCTCCGTCGTGCCGAGGTAGCTCTGCAGGCCATTAAATGTGCATGTCTTGTGCACATATCGGAAATCTGAAGCCATCAGACTGGCATCTATGGAGGAGAGAGCAGATAATTGTTAATGGAGTCGCATGCGCGTGGGAAACCGAAAAATACACCAAGCTTAAATTTAGAGTATGTGCTCAGAAATCGACAGACACCCGGCGAGTTTTCCGTCACTGTGGCCAAGTGGTTTTAGTAATAGTTACTTACTGTGGCATCTGTGCCCATGATGTCTGCTTCCCTCTGTCCGTGAGTCACCGACGAATATCTCCAGCACTGGGGGAAAAAAAAAAATTCTAAATGAACCCGTTCACAGAGTCACAAGTCACAAATATGAGCAGATATGAAGACCGCCTTGCCGGCATAACTTCCCTTATTTTCCTCATTTTTGACGTCTTGGCATTTGAAATGTGTCGCCGGGGCTCAGCCAGCTCAGGGCAGAGCGAGGAGAAAAATCAGCAGCGGATTGTGGGAGTCAGGGAGTGTCAGGGAGCGTCGGGGAGCGTCGGGGAGGGAGGCAGCGTGACAGACAGACCCTCACTTCTTGTAATTGCAGCCTGAGCAGCTGCTAGGTTTTTTTTCTTAAGCGGGTAATAGCACTGCCAAAATGTTACATGAAGTTGTAAGAGAGCACTGGGCCTTACAGCTGGGGGAAAGGGTCAGGTGATCAGCTCAAGCCAGTAAACAGAGGACGGTCTGAGAGCCTGCAGCTTCCAAGCCTGTTTTCTGATATTTCGTTGCTTGTGTAAATGACAGGGCCTTACGCGGAGGGCTCCTATCTCTCCCTCTTTTTTTCTGAAGGTACAGTTGCATAGCAACTGCAGGAAAGTAATTTTCAACATGCGGGGCTCTTATTTAAATGAGAGATCTGTGTTTTAATGTGTCTAGATACAGATGGGTTTGGTGCATTGCCAGAAATTCAATTTGAGCATTAAAAAAAAAACAACTTTTTCAGAGATATTACAGCGTAACATTAGCGTTTTTTTTCAGTATGGCACATTGACAGAATGCAATAGGATGTTTGTGTTTTTATAAACCTGAAAGCAATGATGTTAGAATTCAGAGGCATTTTAAAATGCAAAAGCGTGTAGTCAGGCTGGACAAAGCACAGACATGCATGGTGCCGTCCCGAGGGCTGTAATATTTCTGACTTGAACAAAGATGAACAAAGGAAGGGTGCATTTGCTTTTTTATTTCTGGTGAATTATTGAAGCAAAAGCAAAAATGATTCCCAAAAGAAAAAACAGAACAATTATCTTGCTCACATATTATTTTAATTTTAAAATATTTACATATTACACCTCAGTTTACCTTTTTAAACCACATAGCAATAGTGACCAGACATGCATACACTGAACTGCTAGACCCACAAAGCAAACCCATCAATAAGCAAAAATGGTCTAAATATTTGTATATTACTATTAAAACTGCGTTTCTGCACCTTTAACGCAATGACCTACGCGTTATTCGACACTAGATGATAATAATAATAATAAAAAAATAAATCATTGCAGCATTGTGTTTTTGTAAGCTTCTAAAACAAGAGCAGCTGCTGAATCAAGAGCTATTTCCAGATAAGTGTTTCTTTCCAGATTAAAAGAGTACAATTTCCTTATGAATATATTAACATTTTATGAGTGAAATCAGGCAAAGGAAATCTACTCTGCATAAATAATGCCTGGGCTTAATAACTCTGCCTGGCAGGAAGTCTGTCTTGACATCTGAAATTGAATGGGGCATTCAGAGTTCCCATGTGTTTAATGTGCTCCCGCATTGCAGGATTTCTTCTGATGCCTTTCCTCTCCTGTCATCACTCTTTGGTCAAAATGTTCCCATAAAGCAACGCAAAGATTGCAGTCATAAAGCATCAGATTGGCATTTAATGCGTTTTAAAACAACGATTATTACCTTGCACACACACTGCATCCTTGAGTGAGGTTTTATTTATGCATCAAAAGCGAATGGAAAATAAATAAACTGGGCGAGGCTGGCTCCGTGATAAAATTAATGAAAGTGAAAAGGGTATTTTAGCAGAAGTAAGACAGCTCGCGCGCCAGAGCCGCGTCTATTTGCATATTTATTCCGAACGCCCAGGGTGCGCAAGGCGCCGCTGTCCCTGCGTCGCGCGCCTATTTATTGCACGTTTTAAAAACAGCAAAAATGTCACTAACGGTGAATTGATGTTAAATATAACGCAATGCATTAAAGTGCTTCACCGGAAAGCCGTGCCCATATCGTCATTTGCTCTACTTTGTAGAATGATCCTTCTCCGTCTTACTGCATCGTTATCGCCCCCTAACTGGAAAGTCTACGTAAGTAATCGAATGCACGAAAGGTCGGTTCAGTGCATATGTATGCACGTCTGCCAGCGTCCAGTATAACCAAGAAACGCAATAACCATCTGAGGGACGTGGTGATTTGCCGATATGTTATTTTATTTTAAAGGAAACTGTTTGATTATCTTAAAGACATCAGAGTCTATAAAATCATTTATATAAACGTATTGTTTAATTAATATTTACCTTTACTGATCTCCTTAAAGCGATATTTATTTCCATTTTCAAATCACACGTTTACGTATACCTGGTATGTTCACTAATATGGTGTTCAAATAATTGAGAATCTGTATTACATAAATGATATTTTTCTCTTTGTTACACATTCACATAGTCACAGAAGTTTGGAGAATTTAACACCGAAAACGGGGAACGTTTTAAGGGTTAAATAATACCGAAGTCATTCTCTGGAGATATTAAAAACAGATTATTTCTTAAATAAGTGGAAATTTGAGGCTATCCAAATCCAATGAAGAGAAGTAGAATTTCTCAGTAACCTTTTTACTGCTACCTTCTAGCACATTAGACAATTTTTGGAATAGTTAAGTAATTCCTAGAGGCACCACAGTTTTAATTAGTCCCCAGTAAACTGCATTTAAGAAGTTTAAAATTCCATTATTCCCCCAACACCCCCTCATGTAGCTTAATTGCTGACTTTTTATTCTCCTTTTTTGTTTGGAGAAAAACTCAACTGTCGACAGGCAAAAGCCGGACTACCCAAAACCTAAATGCACAGGGACCAGTGCTAGGGTACCATCTTCTGTGGGGGCACTGACTTGGCAAACTGCAACTCGGGGGGGGGGCTCATCTAAGGTGCCACACGTGCTTCGAGGGCCATGACGTGGAAGCCATGAGCATCTGACAAGCTTGGAAAACAGAAGCATAGACCCCTATCTGGGCATGGACCCCTAACGGATCAGCACCTGGGCATGGACTCCTAACGGATCAGCCCCTGGGCATGGACCCCTAACGGATAAGGACCTAGGCAGGGACCCCTAACAGATAAGGATCTGGGCACGAACCCCTAATGTATCAGCACCTGGGCATGGACCCGTAATGGATCAGGACCTGTGCACGGACCCCTAATGGATCAGCACCTGGGCAGGGACCCCTAATGGATCAGGACCTGGGCAGGACCCCAAATGGATCAGCACCTGGGCATGGACCCATAATGGATCAGGACCTGTGCACAGACCCCTAATGGATCAGCACCTGGGCAGGGACCCCTAATGGATCAGAACCTGGGCAGGACCCCTAATGGATCAGCACCTGGGCAGAGACCCCTAACGCATCAGCACCTGGGCATGGACCCCTAACAGATAAGGACCTGGGCAGGGACCCCTAATGGATAAGGATCTGGGCACGGACACCTAATGTATCAGCACCTGGGCATGGACCCGTAATGGATCAGGGCCTAGGCAGGGACCCATAATGGATCAGGACCTGTGCACGGACCCCTAATGGATCAGCACCTGGACATGGATCCGTAATGGATCAGCAAACTGGGCATGGACCCGTAATGGATCAGGACCTAGGCAGGGACCCATAATGGATCAGGACCTGTGCACGGACCCCTAATGGATCAGCACCTGGGCATGGACCCCTAATGGATCAGGACCTGGGCATGGACCCCTAATGGATCAGGACCTGGGCATGGACCCCTAACGGATTAGGACCTGGGCAGGGGCCCCTAACGGATAAGGATCTTGGCACGGACCCCTAATGTATCAGCACCTGGGCATGGACCCGTAATGGATCAGGACCTAGGCAGGGACCCCTAATGGATCAGGACCTGTGCACGGACCCCTAATGGATCAGCACCTGGGCATGGACCCGTAATGGATCAGGACCTGTGCACGGACCCCTAATGGATCAGCACCTGGGCAGGACCCCAAATGGATCAGCACCTGGGCATGGACCCCTAATGGATTAGCACCTGGGCATGGACCCCTAATGGATCAGCACCTGGGCATGGACCCCTAATGGATCAGGACCTGGGCAGGGACCCCTAATGGATCAGCACCTAGGCATGGACCCCTAATGGATCAGCACCTAGGCATGGACCCCTAATGGATCAGCACCTGGGCATGGACCCCTAATGGATCTGCACCTGGGCATGGACCCCTAATGGATCAGCACCTGGGCAGGGACCCCTAATGAATCAGGACCTGGGCAGGGACCCCTAATGGATCAGTGTGCTCTCAGGTAGAATGCTGCATCTGCCTGGCTATCAAAACAACAACAAGCCACACTGGAGCTGTTTTTAATATAGCTGAGGTCTTCAGCTACGTTTATGTACATTTGAAATTCATCAATGTATTCATGTAGTCATTTTTATAGATGTTTAGCAAATTAAAAATGAAATTATGTCCTGAATGACTTATAAGTATTAGATATCAGGGTGCGATTTTACAAATTCTTAAAATGAGAGGAAAACCCATCAGGACGACTTGCATGGGAGCCGGCAATGCAAAGGAAATGTAATTAGATAACGTCTGATAAGATGTGGAAAGCAAGTGTCTGTATAAGAACCCCCTATTAAAAACCACGGGGGGTGGGGGTCACATAGTCATGGATTGCCTCATTGTGTTACTGAAGCTAACAGCCTTCTGATTAATTTGAGCATGAGTCATTTTATTTCACTCTGTTACCTGCTGGGCTGCCTTTGCTATTATCAGTATTGACCCAGAGGAGAATACGGCAGGCTGTTTTATAGGGATTGCATCACACAGGGACTTGTAGTCCATCTGAGTATAAGCATTGATCCATCTTATAACTGCTAGTGAAGGTTGCAGGGGCTTGGGGGGGGGGGGCACAGGGCACAAGGCTGCGGCTCTAGTCCACTGCAGGGCACAAGGCTGCAACTCCAGTCCACTGCAGGGCACAAGGCTGCAGCTCCAGTCCACTGCAGGGCACAAGGCTGCGGCTCTAGTCCACTGCATGGCACAAGGCTGCGGCTCCAGTCCACTGCAGGGCACAAGGCTGCGGCTCTAGTCCACTGCAGGGCACAAGGCTGCAGCTCCAGTCCATTGCAGGGCACAAAGCTGCGGCTCCAGTCCACTGCAGGGCACAAGGCTGCAACTCCAGTCCACTGCAGGGCAATTACACTCACATTCTTACACTCATATTCTTAATGCAATTTAGACATGCTAGGTAGGCTAAGTACATGCCTTTTGAACTCCAGGGTGAAACTGGAGTACCTGCATGACACAGGAGCATGCAAACACACACACACACACAAACACACACACACACACAGAGGCGGGATTAGAACCCCCAACGCTACAGTTAGGAGCCACCCCCTACATGGCAGTACTCCTCTGGAAACCATTAGAGAATTCACATACTTAGGTCTTTGCCTTGTGCAGCAGTAACTGGCAGG
>JAODKN010000134.1:3356202-3396793 GCA_026774425.1 Petrocephalus zakoni
CCCCCCCCCCCCCCCCCCCCCCCCCCGCGCCCCCCCCCGCCCGCCCCCCGCCGCCGCCCCCCCCCCCCCCGGGGGGGCCGCCCGCCGCCGGGGGGGGCCGGAGGGTGTATGCAGAGATGGTCTTCACCTCATAGCCAAATGAATGCTCCCATGCCCAGCCATGTTGCCAACCAGGCTGTACTGATATCAATCCATTTCCGGAAATCGGTGAAAAAGGAGGGAGGTGGGGGAAATTCCTGGGTTTCTTCTCTCTCTCCCTCTCCATTTCTGTTCTGCTGTTGCGCCTTCGTTCTCCCCTGCTTTGCCATCTCTCTCTCTCTCCGTCGCTCTCTCTCTCTCTCTGTACTGGCCCCGCACAGCTCGCTCTGCTGACGAGGACCTCTAAGTTTCTTCGCCTTGTCTGCTGAGCGAGTGTTGAATGCAGCCAATCCTCTGAGCTCCACTCCTTCAGCACACCGTAAAACCACACTCCACCCCCCCCCACCCCCCAATCAATTCCCGGGTCTGTGCTTGTCGCTTCCCCCACCTGAACTCATGTCATTGAACCCCACGTCAGAGTCAGCCATCATGGGAGTGGGCTGTATAAGCGTGAAAAATATGCCCGCCAAATACCCAACCCGATTCAGGGACTTACTGACAGCCGCACATGTTTCTGACATTAGTGCCCACGATTAAAACTTAGCACTGAAATGGTTTCAGTAAAATGTCGGGCTGTAGGGCCTGACAGCATTTAAACTCTGATCCATCATTAAAAACCATTAATATTCTGAAAGAAACTTAAAAAAATAAACAGCTAACTAACAAAATAGTCTTGAGTCAAACTGACAGCTAAGTGAAGAAACTCAAATCATCCTAATCGCCGCCGATCATCCTAACAGGCAGGATTTAACTATACATCAACCAACGCCCTTATCAACCAATATTGATACACTCAAGTATGTGATGCAGCAATTTCCACATAGACTCACTGACCAGTTTATTAAGTACATCTACTTACCCTGCCCTACAAAATGGCAATATGCATGCAACTGAACTGAACATACCAGACACAAGCAGGGAAAAGACGTTGTGTCTACACCATGGTAATGGTAGTGAGAGAGGTCAGAGAATGGTCAGACTGGAAAGCCCCAATCGCATAAACAACAGCTCTATACAACAGAGATGAGCAGAAAAGCGTAGTCTGCCTCTGAAATGGGTCTGGAGACAGAAGTGGATGCTACCTGGGGCTAGCTTGGCCAATGAGTATATGTATGCTTTTCTGTGATTTTATGGGATGCCAGGCCCCAAACAACTGAGACGAAATGAAATACATTGCGAGATACTTTTTTATTCTGAAAGGAAGACAGATTTCAGTCATGAGTGAGGTAATTACTCACGTCCAAGGTCAGTTCCAGAACCTCAGTCGCATCCTACTGAGGCGAGGGTGTTAATATGCCATATGTCTTATTAATTGACCAGGATGGTTCGTGTCACCTTGCCAGCAACACTCGCTTCAGCTGATCTGCTGTTCCCCTGTTGTGGTCTGTTTTCATTTGATTAAGTCTGGTGTGGCGAGTATTAGGGGGAGAGCATTGGTCCATCTGACAGAGTGTCGCCAGACAAGTGAGATTATCTTTTCAATATTAACTTACAGGTGGCATCCGTTAAATATGAATACCAACCTGTTGTGCTCTCAAAAATCAGCGGGTGTATGTTCTAAATAACCTTTTCAAATGACCCATCCAAATGGAGAGGTTCCAAGTTATCTGGCCGTTTATTTGTGACAGGATTCTCATTTGATTACCTTTCAAAAATAATCACAACAGGATGTGAACTTTCACTACTATTGATCCGTCATTATTATGAAGACAATATCGCTCTTCTTTATCACTTTTATCTGAAACCATACACCTCGCTCCTCTCAATCCCAGAAGTTTTTACATGATCACAGCAACATTTCAGTTGAGGTCAGTCAAACCTATGCATTTGTTCTTCTACTGCAAGATTTTGAAATGGGAAATATACTGAGGAATATACATACATGTCAACTTTTGGACATAGTGGAACAAATCAGAATAGTTTCAACACCCATTTATGCACATTTCCTAACAACTTAATAGTTTTTTTTTTGCCATTTCAGTTATAGATTACCCCCAACTAACCAATGCTTAACCGTATTGCTCCAAACAATATGTGATGTTTTTCATCTGTTCATGGTTCAGTAATTCAAATTATAATGGCTTGTTCCTGAATAAACCTTTTTATTGCTTATTCATTTATGGAGTTTAATGCTCTAGTGCGGTCAATTATAATATTGGCACAAGATGGCAAATTAAACGGGTGTCCACAGCAATGAAACAAAAAACAAAGTGTACCCAAAGTGTAGAGTCAAAAGTGTATATTTCAAGTGTTAGTAAAAATGCAGGATGGGCGAGCTCATGAGACATCTAAACATACTTTTGAGAGGAAGGCTAAAACAGGCCCCTCCCCTAATTAATTCTGGAACCAACACTACCTCCTACCCTTGGTTATCATGTCAGGCACCTGAGGACAACAAATTGTCATTCGAAAACCTCTAACCTGTCTACTGTGTCAAATAGCAGTGGAACACAAAAATGAGAAAAAAAAAAAATATATATATATATATATATAATATACACACACAAATATACATACGCACACACACTTTTTATATATATAGCCTCATATATATGGTGAATGGTGGCAGCAATGATGTGCTGTGCCGAAGGTTCTGCTAGATCATCAAGGAGGCTGGCTGGCCCTTATTTCAGCTCCGTCCATGTGCGTCAGGTGTAAAGCTTACCTCACCTCCACTGTGTAATACTGGAAAAATACTGGAGTATTACAGCCTCACAGGACCAATTCCAGACGTTTTCTGTTTGCTATTGGTCTCGTAAATAAAAGCGGAAAAGCAGATGATTGAAATGATGCAAGCAGCAGAGGTGTCCCCACTGAATCATACATCGCATTTGTAATAGACACAATTATGTAAAGTAAGGTAACATCTCTCTGACTAAAGGGTTCTGCTTGATTATTTAAATAATTCTGTCCAAAATCACAGACATATGTATGCTCAATTGAAATATCATCTTTTTCAAAATTAACAATATACATAAAAACATAATGCATTAACTAAACGTAGCCCATTATGTATTTATATAAAAGCATCCTGCATTTCCCTCTATTTCTGAGGATTTTTCAGATATTCCTGGAAACCTTGAAAAACAGTTGTTCCATGTATCACAGCTGAACTTAAAGAAATCAAAGCCTGACACCAACAACAGTCCTGTCTGCAAGCCAAGGGCCAAAATGACAGTTTAAAGATAGGGCAGCTCAAACAGCCGCTCTTCAGATAAGATAACTAATGTCCATTGCACCTGTTTAAACATGCATATCATAATATAATAATCAATATGGTTAAAAACTAAGGTACCACCTCATGCTAGTGAATAATACAGATTTCTTCTCAATGATCTGTTCTTGATATCAAAAGTCACACAGTATAAGGCAATAAAATAGGCTAAAAACAAATAAAATCATCTGCTTCTCTCGACTAGATAAGATCCTTCTGTTCTGAAAATGGATATAAATTGCTGCTTAAAGGAGGTCATGCCAAAGTGGCCCATGGAAGAACCACGGCATTTTCTAACGTGCAAACCCATGCAGTTTTATCACATTATTAATGTATTACTATCATTTGTCTGCTTTCTCCAGTGCACATTTATAAAACCAAATCTCATTTCACAGATGCTTATGGTTGTTAAGAAATGGGAAGGCCAGAAAGTACAGCCCATTAGTGATACAAGCATATATATATATATTCAAATAGAAAATAAAACGAAATATTGAATTTTGGGGTGGACTGAAAACATTTTTTGAGTTTATGCAAAAACCACCTCTGCGAAAATACAATTTACTGTCCAGGTAACTGTAACAACTGCATGTACTCTATCACCATTTTTTTGGGGGATCTTGTTTGAAACCTGAAAATGCAATATTTCTACCCAAAAATTCACTGGCACATCACATTTGGATTTGAAGCAGTATTCTGAACTGTATAAAGAATGGCCTTCCTTTTAGAGCAGACACTAGGAAACGCTCTGTCAAGAATCACCTAGTGTAAATCTGTCAAATTATGTCATACATATGATGTGCTTCATCCAATTTATCATGGGCCTGACGGCTTATGAAGGGATTCACGCACACTAAGCGAGCATAAGCGTCTCCTCCAGATGTGGTATAAGGCAGCAATGAATGCGTACCTGCTCCCATTTATAAAATACTCCATCACCGTCATGCCTTCTCTTCTCCTCTCCATCATCTCACATCATTGTTATATGACATTACAGTAATTGCCTCTCTAGCACATACTAGTAGCTGTTGCGAGTCAAATCATTACCCCACAAACTGTTTTCTCAACACTTAAAAAAAAATGTGATAAGTGATCTCTGATGATGGATACTTTAAAAAACAAACAAACAATGGATGTCTTTTTCCCATTGTTCCATATAAACACGTTTGGTTACCTAGATGACCCTAACAACCTGAATTTTATTTGAAAGGTGACACTTTTCAGCCTCTGAAATGCTAGGGAATGTTTCAGAACATCTCAAAAAATGGATTACAGAAGCCTCACGGCTCATTTTACTGGACAACTACTGTTTTACAACACGTAGGGCACACACACACACACATATTTAAATTATATACTGTATATAAAAATCTTTGTGAGGACCGTCCATTCGTTTCTATGGGTATAGCCCAACAATGACAAGCTTAACCCTTACCCAGCATAACCATAAGTAACCAAACAAAATACATTTTTAGATTTTTTTTATATAAAATTGAGTATCCCCTTGTGGGGTCCCCGCAAGATTAAAACAACTGGCATTTATTTATAAACAAACTGTTATTGATATTGTTATCAACATGTTGATAAGGTTAGAAACGCGTGAATATTTTAAGGTTTTATTTGTTGGTTTCGGGTTAGTAACTGACCCGCGGTCGTTTGCGCGCCAAAACCGCCGCGGCCCACACCTGCCGCGTGCCGGGCTCGCGGGCGCCACGCTCCCGCGCGCAGCCCGCGAGAGCGCGCGGGCGCACGCGCTGAGCCGCGCGCCGACACGGACCGCCCGAAGAGAAGCAGAGAGGCAGGCAGAGGAGCGCCCCCCCTCCCCCTTCCCCCACACAATAATTAGGAAACGATCAACAATTACTGAGAAGCTTCCAGTGCCCTCCTCAGACGAGCCGCCTTCCCGACGCACGCACGCCTTCACATGCGACCGCCACCCACTCTTTATAAGCTGCTCGTTAAACACATGCCATTTGCTTTGATCTTACTTTTTTAAACTTGGATAACATATATATTATTCAGCTTGTATAGTGGCCAAAATGCAAATGCAAGCAATGCGCATTTGGGTTTGCTCATTCTCATTTTTTTGTTTTTATACATAATAAATAGTTTTTTTTTAAAAAAAAAAAACGTTATACGTGTGAAAATAGATGTAAGTGGGAAAACTTTAAATCACAGATACTTCCATCATATACTAAAGACCTCTTCACCACCCTGCTGGGTTTAAAAGTAAAAAAAAACATGGGCTACCATGAAAGTGATAATCGATATGCTCGTTCGTTATATGTAAATGCTGTTTAACAGTAGACTAACACAGCACTTTGTTTTCAGAGAGAAACGAGACAGTGGAAACATTAAACAGAGTTTTCATTATTTTGCATCCGTGTAGGGCTACCTCCTAATTCACAGTAATTTATTAGTTACTTCCACATTCAGTTAGTAATATATACCTTTTGGGTCAGCGTGTGGGGATAATAACACATTAATTTATGTCATAAATTGACCTTTACCTGCTTTTGCTAAGGAGAGGTGGCGGAGGGCTGCACCCTTGGTTGTTTACAGAACACATATGGCTGCAAACACAGTTAAACAGTTCTGTAATTTGCACACTTAATAAACGTTTGAGTTACATTATGCAATTCGCGCACAGGTCCATGCTCCGGCGCCCGCCGAACGCGACACCTCCAGCCCCGTGCGTCCCTTGGCTCCATTCTGCCATCTAGCGGCGGAGACGGGCAGCGCGAATGCAGGCCGGTAAGCGGGCTCCAGCTTCGCCCGGCCGCTCAGCCGCGGGACTGCGCTTAGGTAACGCGTGGCTCTGCCTGCAAATGCCCACCTTCTTCTCAACGTTGCTTGGCTTTGTGGGGGAAAAGAAAAAAATGGTGCATAAGTCGTTTTAAAAAAATAAGTTTGAAATAAACCTAAAATGCACAGTTGTGTGATTAAATGATCGCGCATGTGTGCGTGTTTGCATTGCGCGCGCATGTGTGTTAAATAGGAAGAACTGGGCGATAAAGCGATTCTGGTTACGCTCACAGCCAAATCGTTCCCCTTAAGCGAATCGACAGACTGTAGCTGAGCCCCGTTTTCCATATGAACGCTTTCAGTGCGAGCCCCGCCTCCCCGAAGCCCCCGGTGCTCGCGATGGTGCATGGCCCGCTTGATGTGACAAAGAACCGCCTGCCATTTCAGCGACTCCGCCCTCTAAGACAGTCTGAGTGCAGCCTGTGGGGACGGTATTCTCACCGCACTTACACGCAATTCAGACAACAGGGCTGACAAGCTGCCGCTCAGCTCCCCGTCTCTGTAAAGGAAATCTACATACTTTAAATAAAAAATGATAGAAATATGAAATACTATTTGTCTTAAATTATGAATTATGCGAATGTATATATTATTGGAGAACTACGCAGGGCTGTCTGCATTTATATACATAAACATCTAAATGAGAACAACTTTCCTAGATATTTTCCGTAGTAAACATTAAAGTATGCACATCCGTGCCCCAAAAACACTTACTTTAAACCATTAACTCGGATTTTTACACCACGTATATATAGCTTCAAAACCTGAGCTGACACACTGCTTACTGAATTGAGAATTTGAATTGAATTGGATTCAGATGTTTTTAAAAAAAAAAAACCCCGATGCCAGCTTTTACAACCATCTCTAGATGGTTCCTTTTCTGGGAGCTTAAATCTAATGTAATTTATTTCCATGTATGCCTAGAAAAAAAATGAATAAGTACATAAGCATGTCCCTTTAAAACTAAGTTTGCAGTGTACACTGGAATGAGGTCAGACATAAAGCTCCTCATTGCACACACTGATTGTTATTAGATTTCTTATTCCGCCAATGGGCTCCGGCGGGGGCGTGGCTTCGAAACAAGAAAGGATAGAGACAGTAGCCGATTGGCTGGCTCCCCTCGTCATTATATGGCTGGGAAAGGATAAAGCGGCGCGAGGCGGAACTGTTGTCTGCTAAAAGTTGAGAGTGCAGATGGGCGGCGGAGCATAGAGGGAGAAAGGGGCTAAGGGGCTGTCTATGAGCGCTCGGGCTTCCCGCGTGGTGCACAGAGGGGGGAAGGCGCTGCACAAGCTCGGGGGATCGGCTGGCGCGGCGGCGGGGTGCTGAGACTAGCGGCGCGCCACTGTGGGACTCCCGTGCGGCGGCAGCTTCGGGCTGGAGGCTGGCGGGCGAGCCGGTGTCTGGGAATTAAGAGCCGCGCACTAGCGACTGGAAACAGTTCTTCCCCCCCCGTGCTCCTGTCCGCGGAACTGCATCGCACGGCCGGTAGCTGACAGGGACCTGCTGCATGCTCCGGGCTCGGTAAGCCGACCCGGGACTGGCAGAAGTTTGCAGCAGAGCGGGCGGAGAGGCTCCGCGGGCTGGCCCAGTCTGCACACTTGTTACTGGGCTATGGTGCAGAAGACGAGCGGCGCCGAGAACGCGGAGGCGGTGTTCGCGGGCGAGTCGAGCGACTCCGGAGCCACGGACCTGGACATGGCTTCGTCGCCGACTCCCGGCTCCACGGCGTCCGCCGGCGACAAGCTGGACCTCGGCTGGTGCAAGACGCCCAGCGGGCACATCAAGCGGCCGATGAACGCCTTCATGGTGTGGTCGCAGATCGAGCGGCGGAAGATCATGGAGCAGTCGCCGGACATGCACAACGCCGAGATCTCCAAGCGGCTGGGCAAGCGCTGGAAGCTCCTCAAAGACGGCGACAAGATCCCCTTCATCCGGGAGGCGGAGCGGCTCCGCCTGAAGCACATGGCCGATTACCCCGATTACAAGTACCGGCCGCGGAAGAAGGTCAAGTCGAGCGGCTCCAAGTCCGGCGAGAAGGGGGAGAAGGGCGCCGGCAGCCCCGGCTCCAAGCCCTCCCTGAAGAAGAGCGGCGGCTCCAAGCCGGCCAAGCCGCACAAGGTGGTGCTGGGCAGCGGGAAGGCGGCGCTGTGCGAGCCGCTGTCGCACCCGGCGGCCGCCGATCACCACTCGCTCTACAAGTGCAAGTCCGCCGCGGCCGCCAGGCAGGGCTCGGAGCGCAAAGCCAAGCGGGGCTACATGCACAGCGTCAGCCCGTCGTCGCTCGCCGTGCCGGCCAGCCCGACTCTCAGCAGCTCCGCCGAATCCAGCGACCCGCTGAGCCTCTACGAGGACGGGGCGGCGAGCGGCAAGGAGGGACCCGAGTCCCCCGGCGCGTCCGGCGACCACCACCGCTACACCGGCATGCGGGCGTCCTCGCCCACTCCGTCCGCCTCCCACTCCTCCTCCTCTTCCTCCCAGTCCTCGTCCTCGGACGAGGAGCTGGAGGACGACCTGCTGGACATAAACCCCAGTCCCGGCTTCGATGGCATGTCGCTGGGAAGTTTCGGCTCCTCGGTCTTGGACCGGGACTTGGACTTCAATTTCGAGTCGGGCTCCGGCTCCCACTTCGAGTTCCCCGACTACTGCACCCCGGAGGTGAGCGAGATGATTTCGGGGGACTGGCTGGAGTCCACCATCTCCAACCTGGTCTTCACGTATTGAGCGCGATCCCGACACGGGGAGGAAGAATGAGGTGAATAAAGAAGTCAAAGCGTGCATTTGCGATCCGGAGATCACCCGAGGGGTGCGCTGCACACCTGACGTGTCCCGCTGGAGGAGGGAGGACGGGCTGCGCTAGTTAAAGATTATAACGCTTGTGCAAAGGATCGAGGAGCGGGGTGTCGGAGGGGCCGGAGCAGGAGAGTCTTTTTGCCGGCAGAAGAGGAGGGGAGCATGCGAGCGCTTCCCCCGATAGGAGCGACTGGGATCCTATTGAAATAAAGACTCGGTCGGAACTGGAGAGCTGTGATTGATTTGCACGGCGCGCGCGCGCGGCTCCGGCCCGCTACTTTGTATCCATGTCGGACGCTCGCGGACTTTTGCGCTCGGCGCGTGGACTCGCGAGGTGCGGAGGATAGGCGTCTTAAGCGCGTTCTTTTTCATCGTGATGGATTTTTTTTGTCCAAGGTGGGTTGACATTAAAAAAAAAAGGTTTTTTAAAAAAATTAAAGAAAAAAAAACGCATGTTACCCTGTTCTCTTTACTGAGATTTCTGTTGACTGTCGGACAGTAAAACTAGTGTTTAGGATTATTTAAATGGCTAGATGGCGCCACGTTTTTTTTCCTAATGAAATAAGGAAGAAAAAAAATCACCAGCGGTTTTCATTAACTTCAGGATCCAAACGGAACTCAAATCTGTGCTGAACTTTATAGTATACAATTCAGGACCAAACTTCTTGTAGAGTTGGTTTCTCAGATCTTAAGTGGGGAGGTTTCTCGCCCATTTTTTTCATCCTCGTGTATTTTTTCCCTTGTACATGTACTCGGATGCCATTTTTATATAGATGTATTTATACAGGCCAAACGACATTTTTCAACTTTTTTTTGTCCCTGTAGGTCTTGTGCATTACCCGCTCCGTCTGTCTCATCCGCCGAAGGGCTAGAGTTTTAACTTTTAATTTTTTATATTTAAATGTAGACTTTTGACACTTAAAGAGAAGAAACGTTTGATTATTTTCTCAGTGTATTTTTGTACAAATATATATAAAGGGGGTGTCAATCGGTGTTTATCGCTGTTTGGATTTCCTAATTTTAACGACCAGGTGGCTGGTTATCTCAAAATCAGCTTCCTATACATGTTTACAGTTTCTATCTGCAGGCTCCTTAAAGACACAGTATCTCACCCCAATACCCCTGTAAACATGTGCTTCGACACCAGTATTCTGAGCAGCCATTTCTGCGTTTTTTTAGTATCTTACAGAGATCTCGTAGCTTTAAATAACAGTTTCTTGGCGTTTTTTATAACAAACTTCAGTTTTAACCACTGGTTGGAATATATAGGCTATATATATTCACAACGCGATTACGATGCCGATTTGAGTTCGCAACACTTACGTACTGCGTTTCTCATGTTTGAATATTTAATCTTTTCTGCTTGTCGGCTAAATAGCCAGTTGTTTTAGTATCTTATGGCATGGTGAATAGCATTTGTATTTCCAATTCAGGTTTATAGCTGTTGTGTTTTAAAAGGAAAAAAAGAGGAACCGTGATCATCTTTGTACATTTGACTGTATTATAAAGAAAGATTGTGTGTTTATGTATGTTGTTGAGCTATAACGAGACAGGCACTAGGACAGCTATCTTTACACATCCTTACCTTTTTAAGGTGGTTGTTCATGATTTTTATATACCGTTTTAAATAACTTTATTTTCATTCATCCTGTGCAATATGCTGTGTAGAATATTGTTTCGTCTTATGCCATAAACACATTTTCAAGGGGGAAACTCATGCCAGCTAATTGTGTCAAGTCACTGCCTGTCAGATTGTCGATATACTTCTGTACATAATGTTTTTTTTTCGATAAGGAAATAAAATCAGCTGGAACTGAACCCTACTACTGGCCGCAGGTCTCTTGAGTGTTTTTGTTCAGTGTGTGGGAGGGTTTGCCTGTCTAGGACTGGAGCTGCTCCTATTTCTAGACATGCAGGCGTCTGTCTAGTCTAACTCTGATGTGCTTGTAGATCACTGTTGCTCAGTGCCTGCAGCTTGCATTAGCCCTACGTTCAACCTCTTCAGGAAGAAATTAATTTTGGGGGTTTCCATATTTGTTCAACTTCTTGGGGGGGGGGACACTAAATATGTGTGTGCGATGGATGTAATTATGAAGCTACCTTAAGATGGTATACCTGTGAAATTCCCTGGTTCCCCAAGCTCAGCTGGCTCCCATTTGCTCAGGGTGGGATGGGGGGTGTGCTTCTGATATGAGGAGAAACTGCATTTAAAAAAAAAAAAAGGAACAAACTTTTTCAAAACAAGGGCTGGGAGCACTTGAAAGCAACTGGGCTGGTTTGAGACGGTTTGCCTGAGCGTGTTCTGTTTGCTGCCCATCCTCCCACCTCCCGGCTGCAATGCCCAGCTAAAAGCTCCGCAGGTGGGTTCAGACGCGCCCCCCCCCCCCCCCGTGGGGGGAGGGGTGTCAGACAGAGGCTGGAAGAAGCCAGACTGTGGGTCCCTGAGGATCGTGCAAAGAGATGGTTCTAGTAGGTAATTATCCCCCTCGTTCATACATTTATGGTTTCTTTACTGGTGAATCTGATGTATGTTGAGGAATTTATTACCGAAATACCTTCCTTGCACTAATCGGGGCTTTTTTTTTTGTACTCAAGACTGGCTAATAATTACTGTAACTGAGAAAGGACATCTATGCATTTACTGTTGTTTTTATTTAATTTAAATCCTGTTGAATCTAGTGAAAGCAGTAGTTTGGGTTGTACAGCCATACCCAGCCTTCCTAATATGGCCGTCAGCCTTGATTTTGAACAAACACCCCTATCTCACCCACTTACCTGTGTTAAATACCACATTAAGGTAGATTACTTCATTGCATTAAATTTAACGAATATCTACGTGTCGTCCGAGGTAGAAGCCTAAAGGGAATCTCGGCAGATGGTGTAAGAATACACATTCAGTTGGAGCGTGTGTTTGCATAATACCTTCCCCTCCCCTCACATTTGCATGTGTCCACATAGAAGTATGACAGCTTTGCTTATTTGCATTCGTCAAGTGGAATCATCCAAGAGGAGCCAGGAATGTAAAGGTCTAAGGGTAGATCACCGACGGGGCACCCTTTATCGACTAGGCCTTTTCGATTCAGAGATACCGGTGGCCTGAGGCAGCCATAATGGGAAGCGGTGTTTCTCACAGACCTGGCTGTGACTAACTGAGAGAGTCTGGCAGGATCAGCTCGAAGAGGGCAGTTAATCTACCCTGGAAGCGTCACACTGTAGTCTTTGAATGGCCGTCCCGTTCTGCTTTTGGTAAATGTTACATTTGCGGTGGAGCTGCACTGTCGCCTCCATTCTGGGACCCGGGTTCGAGTTCCTGCCAAGGATCCGGTTGTAGAATTTGTCCCCCCGTGTTGTGGGGTTTCCTCTGGGTACTTTTCCCCCCCCCACAGTCCACACACATGCTGAGGCTAATTCGAGTTGCAAAATTGCCTGAAGGTGTGTGTGTGTGTGTGTGTGTGTGTGAGACAACATCCCATCCTTTCCATGACCCTGAATAGGACAAGTGGGTACTTTTGGGGCTGTGTGAAGCTTAGCAGGTTAGCAAAGTGTCCCTTAGCTCAGAAGGTTACCGGTTCCAAGCCCAGGCAGAGTGAATCCACCACAGGGCCCTCGAGAAAGGCCCTTAAACCCAATACTGCCCTACGGACTAGCTGACCCGGCTTTCCCGAAAAATGTGCGTCCTATTGGATAAAAGCATCTGCTAAATAAATTGTAAATGGCAAATGCGGGGATGTCCGTGTTGGTACTACATACGGCACCGGTCCCTGCTCCTGCTCAGCTGGAGCTGGGCCCGCATTCCGGCTTTCACTACAAGCTCTGGTCACTTTCTCGAGGTAATTTATTGGGTAGTCGGTCCACTCACCTGGTGTTCCTGCTGTCAGCTGTCTCATAAATTAGGATACTTTCTAGGAAGAGCCCACAAAAGTCTGCCTGGCGGGGATCCGGGCTGGGCAGCCTTAGTCTAATAAACACAGGCCCTTTCATGGACGCCGGCACACTAATGTCAGCATGTTAATCATCAGCAGGCTTCGGGGCGGGGGCTCACCTCCGCTTCCCTACGCAGAGCGGCCGGTCACTGTGGCGGGGGCTCGCCTCCGCTTCCCAACGCAGAGCGGCCGGTCACTGTTTTCCCAGGTCAGCTTTGGGGGCTCACACACTTTTTCTGTGCAGTGCCCCCCCCCCCCCACATAGGTGGACCCATACCTTTAAATTGCTTCTATTCCTGTGTGAGTGAACATACATTTTTGGGAAGGCTGGGTCAGACTGTCCCTGGAGCAGTTAGGGGTTAAGGGCCTGGCACAAAGGCCCAACAGGGAAATAATTCTGCCTACCCTGGGATCTGAACCAGGGGCTTTTCGGTCACAGACGCGGTGTCGTTACCCGCTGAACTTCACGGAGGGTTTCGTGTCATCCTGTCCAGCAGGAGACCTGTGCCTTGAGCTTCCAGGGATGGGCTTAGGACGGCCATGTCATTGAACATGTCATTGGACGTCTGAGGACGAGCAGCTGGGCTAACATGGATTAGCAGTTTTTCATGATGGGTGACGATTGATCAGATGGCCGTGATCCCCACTGCTGAGCTTCTCTAATGCCCAAGCAATATCCAGAAAATCCAAAAGTAGGTAAATGGTCTTAAATCCGCGACGGATGAAGTTCTAAATATACCTTAAGGCAGCTAAGAATCATTGTCTGGACACTTTTTTTTTTCCAGAGCCTGAGTGCCTGATCGCTCAGAATAATTTAGGATATTTAGTCTCATTTCAATATTTGTCATTTTAATAAGTCACATTTATTTATTAATTTGTCTTTTTAGAAATATGTATTTCGTTATGAGAATGAGGCCCCATCCATTCATTATCTTTTAATATGCTGGCAGTCTGAGAAATGATATGCCCCATAACGGGACATGGGCTTGTCTCTGAAAGGCAGTTATCCAAGTCAAGTATGTATGCATTTGCCTGCACCATTTACTTATAGCTTAATATCTAAAGAAGCAGGAAGTGTCTGATTAGCTGGGAGGGACTAACTTGCATGTTTTGGCAATCAGGTTTTTTAGGCCACTTGCACAGTGCCTGTAAGGAATTTTGATCAGAATTCCTGATTTGGAAATCACCAGACAAATCGTCTCTGTCAAGCTCAGTTGGAGATGGATGTGTGAATTTTATTATGGCTGTGGAGTTCTCTTTAAATCATTAAGATATAGGGAACCTAAGAAAATTAATATTTTTCAAGCTTGATTTCTTATGCTTCACTTATCTAGTTAGCCCGTTACCTATACTAGTTGTCATGTGATTAGTTTCTAGATTACATATAATGTGTACTAACTGGTCTTCCTGGTCAGAGTCATGAAACTTATTATTCCAAGCAGTACAGGTCACAAGGCAGAGCTACACTCTGCCTGGGATGTCAGGCCATCACTGGGGCCAACAGAGACATGATATTCAACACTGCTGAGCATAATTACACAAGTCCATGAGTATGCTGTTTATTATATAAATTCAGTTGCTTAATAAAAGTATATTCCAGTGATTATGAATAGCCAGCATTACAGTTAGTACCTTTAAGCAATCCATCTCTTAAACAAGTGAATGAATTGGAAGCAGTGGCGGCTTTAATTAGCGAATTGTCCATGATGGGTTGTTTACTGTAGTGTTCTGGCTGCATTAAACATCTCGTGAGTCACGGGGCTGAGTCACCTTAGCAGATGAGAATATTTGACCTAATTTCGTCACTTGTGAAAATAAGAGTGAAACGCAGCTAGCCGACGTTTCCGGCTCATTAAGCACTGTCACGTGTGCTGCGCACTGACGCATACGCTGCGCTGCTCGTATGGTCATCGTCTACTTCCGAAAAAAACTGCGATGATTTCTTCCATTTCATCTTCCGCGCTTACCTGCATCTCTGGGCTTATTTGACATTAAATGAGAACATCTCCTACTAGCAGCGTTCACCAGCCGATCGATGTCTCTAATCGCATACTTTGTTTGTTGTTGGTTGTTCGTTTATTTATTTGACATTTTGGAATACCTAATATATTTGTGTCTGGTAATTTAGGCTGTGAGATATCTCTATGCAAATTGCAGAGATGGATAGGTCCAGAAAGTAAAAATCCAGACCAAGATATCCACCTCTGGTAAACTGTGAATTTCTTACAGGCCAAACTGATATGTGACTGAGTGTATAGCAACTGAAATCCTGACTCTTTCTCTAGCAAATTCAGCATCAGGATGCCTTGACATTGATGACGCCCACAAGGCTGCAGTGCAAAGACATTGAAAGTCAAGCTCGCAGTAGCAAAAAAAAATAATAAAATAAAAAAATCAGCCTACAACAAAAGAAAATATGAATGTTTAATCAGCGGTCCCTTACTGTTTCTTTGTAGTTTAAAATGAAAATAACTTTAAAGGGAGTAATTTAGGTTTGTGTTAATTATACTTTGCCTGCAGTCAAGGCTAAAGCAGACCACTTCCTCGCCGAAACGAAGTGATAGATAATATCGTGCCCACGGTCTAGTGAAAATCAATAAAGTTCACAAATAATGAGGTCAGGTTTTCTCAAAAGAATGTCTAGAATTTCATGTTGCAAGAAAAAACTCTTGATAAGCATAATAATGATAATTATTTTTGGTCCTTTTTACATGTCGAATATAAAGATATGGAATTTCCTGGCACTAGGGAAATTGTTCTTAAATTGACCTAATTTTAGTGAATAATAAAGGCTTTGAAATCCAAAAGCCGCAGAACGTAACATATTTTGACTAGATGATTGTCATAGTAGAAACTTGAGTTCCTACCAGAAGATAATAATATAAGATGCTTCTAAGTTTGGCAAAGGTCTACAGTTTCAGCCATGACAAAGTATTTGTCCTGATTGTTAAACATTATACAACATAACAACCTTATTGCATAAAGTGGGTAAATGAGTCATGCAGCCATATAGCTTAGTCGCTTTTGTTTAAGGCTTTGAACGCCAAGATAACCTTCCGAATTTGGGAACAGTTTGATTGCATTTGAATAGCGCATTTAATTTCTGCATGAGAATACTATAGATTAGCAGACTGTGTTGGAGAAGCTACTTTGAAAACCAAACTTACACGTAAACCTGCGCTGAACAGAAACCCGCTAGACTACCTCATCATAAAAAATAACAATGGATAGTACACAAAATACAGAAAGGGTGGATGTTAAAGATCAACGATCAATAAATAAATGTTACATCTCATAATCGAATTACCCTGGGATATAACTACTTTTTAATTGTAATTTAGCTATTTAATTGTATATTAGGTTTATTGGTCAGCCTACTTGAGGGAGATGCTTAAATGGTGCATTAACAGGAGGCTGTGGGGTGACTGAATTACGATGGACGAGGGCGGGCTTGGGGTTAAAATGTGGCCCTGGACTTTGGAGTCCTCTGCTGCTCGTCAAGTGGGGGAGGACTTCTTCACAATGAATTCTGCAGACTGGGGGGAGTCTACATTACCAGTCCAGCCCTGCTGTAGAGAGTGTTTCAGAAGACACCACCCCAGCTTAGCTGCCAGTCTCTATCATACACTGACAAACCTCAGCTTACGGTTAGTATACGTTAAGCAATGCTCAAATACTTTGGGCTAGTTTGCACACAGCTGGTAAGTTAAGAATCACTCTTGCTGAAACCGTCACAAGTTAGTCTAATGGGAATAATGAAGGCAGAAGGACAGATTTCATGTGATAGAAATTACTTTTGGATGCAGTTAGCTACTTCAGCTACATGATGAAAAATGTGCAGCAGAATCGGGCAACACTGTGAATGACATCACTCATCACACGCCTATCTCACAGTTCTCTGGTGAAAACTTCTCATGTCGAATTAAGGTGGCAAATGATTGTATTTCACGTGGAAGATGTATAAGAAGAACAAGGGGGCAATGAAAATACATTTGCCATTTGTTAGGAGCTTAAAAGCAAGGCAAAAAAATGAAAAACAGTTGGTAGATTTGATTGGCAACAGAAATTGCCCTAATTACCACCTCTCTTGTTACCCTGATGGGATCTATTGGTAAACTAGCAGAGAAGCTAGATGCGAGCAGCAGGATGCTGTTCTATATTCAGAGGCTGAATAGTACTTAATATTTACTGGCACAATATTGGACAAATGGACATGGACTTGGATATGGTCTACAGAGACGCATTAGTCTATACTTGTGAAAGACTGAGTAGAAGTATACAGACCACTGGGCCACAACACAAATGGATATGACTGGGTAACAAAAGGGACAAGAGCAAATTATGTTGCTATAATTCCATCAGCTATTGGAGGAGGTGATTTTTATAAAGGTATATAGAGGTTCTGTGATGAAATGGCATCCTGTCCACCATGTAGGCCTACCCCAACCTCTGCAACCTGTGACCGGCTTCAAGCTCCCTGCCACAACCCTATAACCAGAATAGGCAGCTAGATGATGTATGGATGGGTTACATTTGGGGGTATATGGTGCAAATTTTGGGTTATTGCCCTAGTCTTTACGGTGAGCTCAGCACATACAAAGTTCCCATCCCGTTAATAATAATGCAACGTAGTACTGATCGAATCACACAACTGAATGTGCACTTGCAACCAGACAAAAGAAACTGAACTGTGCCACAGACTGTATTTTTTTATCAGTATATCGTACCAGGACCTTGATTTTTTTGTTTCTTTCTGCAACAGTGTTTTTTTTGACGTATTTGACGCATAATTTTGCACCTTTGCAACTAAATGTAGGGCAAAGCTCAGTCGTGTATGGCTCGTGTTTTCGTTTCCTTATCGATGTGTGGACAATCAAATATAGTGACGGAAGTTTAGTTAGGACGTTTTTCTGGCGTTTTTTATGGAACGCATCTGAATACAAATTACTATTTATACTCTAGACTACAATTCTGGCGTGGATACACGTGGGTAGAGACAAAAAGTCAGGTTAATAAAAATCTTCTGCGACCTTTTTATAATGACGAAGACGATACAATCTTTAATAAATATCCATAGAAATTAATATACACGTACTGATGAGCAGTATGATTCAATTGTAAATATGACCAACGATCCACCATCCTGATGCATATCACCATTGTCTTCGTAAATATCAATAGGCTGCAGAAAGTACGGACGCGGAATCACCTATTTATTGGCTTTTATTCATTTCTGTATTGATTATTGACTTCGACATAACACGCACACGCGTGTGTGCCCCCCAAAAGTCCTTAAACCTAACAGTGAATGTAACAGTACGTGCGCAACTCAGCAGGCACGTACACAAACTGTCTAGTTAATCAATTAGTACCGTTTGCGTGCAATCGGGCTATTTTAAAGAATCGTGACATTTTATGTAATGGTATAGCGATGTATTATAAACGCAGCACAATAGGATCACAGGGATACCCCACACTGAGACGCAATAACGCAACAAAGATAGCTTCATTAGTTGCAAAAACCAAATAAAGAAATATATATTTTTAAAAAACAAACGACTTGTCGACGTTTTTCTCTGCGATCTGGAAGGCTGCGTCTAAATGTTAGGTTAAATGTTAGGAGGGATATCCACTTTTCTCGCTGGATCCACAGTCGCAGGACAAAGAGTTTCCCAAGTAACGGCGTAACTATGCCATTGTGTTCCGGTAAAATTAAAAACTTAAGCCCGGGACACGTATAAAGGCAGATATGAGGTTTTGATTGTATTTTTGTTGCATATGCACACTTATTGCGTTTATTCACTCTCCGTCGTTGTTTAGTTGTATTTGGAGGGCGGGACTGAAACTGAGATGAACTAGGCGCGGCCAGGAACCCCCTTCACACGTGCAGACAAAGGGACCAAACAACACAACCAAAATACTCACGGGCAAACTTTTTCAGCCGCCCCCGATGCTTCGTGGACGTTTATGTTTATGCACATCGGCAGTAACTCACTGCAAGAACGACCCTTTTCTGCTTTTTTGGCTCAGATCGTGGATTTGTTTTTAGTGCAAAAGTTGCGCAGAGTTGGTGCGTCAGCCCTCAAAGTTAAGCACAAAGCGGGGAAGAGCGCTCCTTTGTTCCGCCGAGTGCTTTGAAGGGAAATCATGGATGGACAACTGCCTTCTTGGTTCCCTTAAACCACCGCTGAATCTACGAAGATGCAGCGAATGAACTTGGGAAAACCCGTATTCAGCCGGTAAGTCCGCGGTACAAAGACTTCGGTTGTTGCCTATTATCATACAAAGCTGTCAAAAGTTAGGACGCGCGACGGCGAGTTGATTAATTAAAGCTCGCCCAGAAAATTATCGACAAAACACGATCTGGTGATGATCACAATTCATCTGTACAGTTCTAGCTTTGGGCAGCATGCCCGTAGTACGAATAAACTATAGAATCACGTGTAGTTTAATGCGCGATTATTTTCCCAAGCAGCAATTGTTCAACAGTCGTAATTAACGCGGGCTTAAGTAAGAAGACCGACCAAAGTGAAAGAAAAAATCCCAACAAAAAGATGGACAAAAATGTAACTCCGTATATTCCCGTGAAAGTGCAACAGGTAGTCGGTTCTTTGTTACAGAACTTAAAAGACACGGTGTTCGGCGTAAACCTTGTGGCGAAAATGTGAATATTGAACTAAATAGATCGCTTGTGCCATATTAAGATGTAAGATACTCTATGTATTGCCTGACTGATTGCTGGATTTATATTGATTTCATTGGATTTAATATGCAAGTGTCACTAAACAAAGGCTACCCATCTGAGCGCAAGTTGTAAGTAATTTTAATTACTTCGCTCTTTCGGGAAGATGAAGCCGAACTCACTAGATAGTATTTAATATCGTTAAAATGTAATCCGTGCCTTAGTATATTGCTTAGACGTTGATGCTGTAGATAGCACCATAGTTTCCCCAGCCAAGAACCGCATTCATTGTTAAGTCTTTTGTTCAGGTACTTTGCTCTGCCAATGTGATTATAAAACGTGTGCTCATGAATGAATGTCAGATTAACATTTGCTACTTTTGTATCCATCATACGAGATCGAGCACTTACGATTGCACCGCACAAAAGCGGAAAAAAACCCGAAATTCCTTCATGAAATGTAATGCCTTTGTCGGGTCTGCCGCTGCAAAACTTCCCCGACTTTGATGCTTCGCCCCGTCCATCACGCTCGCAGTGATAAAGGCTATAAGAGGAGCGGGTGTAGTTTGTTGCCAGTACATCACCAATGGGATGGTGATGAGAATAATGATGGTAATAATACTCAAAAAATAAATACATAAATAAATAACGCGTCAATACAATTTACAAGTGACTATACAAATACAATTCAGCTCTAGCTAAACACGATACCCTAAACACGAGGCACTCTTGGCCAGTTTGAAAGATGTGACTTTGAATGAAAATGTAGAATTGAAAAGAATAAGGAGATGAAGTTATATCTGTTCACGATTATTGCCCTGCTGCTGCCTTTAACGCCAGCGCATGAGACGTTTGCAGGATTTCTCTTTGTGAAATTCTTGAATGACCATGCTTCCCCCCCCTTTCTGTTGCAATGACTTCGCAGGACATACGGCCTTGGGGAAACGAGCTTTGGGCTTTGCTGTGTGGATTTGTGAAGATCTTTAAGTTTGAAAGCGCCCCTTTTTGGACTTTTTGAACGAGCATTTTGCTGTAGGCCTGTCTGCTGGGGAATTTATTATTGGAATTATAAACAGGGATGCTGAAAGGATTACAAATCAGTCGAGATTGAATTTGGCCTTTGGATGATAAACGAAAACACAGAGGCATGGTAAGATATGTTTATTTCACTTTAATGTCAAATATTTGTTGAAGTATTCAGGCGGCTCTTTGTTCGTCTCATAAACTCGGGCACTTGTCTGGCTTCGTCTGTATTTTTAAAGGCAGATAATACATAGGCTGTGCATGGAAATGAAATAGCCTTTTAAGGAGAGTGATGTTTGCTTGTCCTGATCCTGCCTAGGTCGCGGGCGGCGTGATGATTTCCGCGTAGTTTTTATTCAGAAGAATAATATGCCATTCGCATCGCGCACCCGCTTTCGCCCTGATAAGAACTATCTATATATTTACAGTGAGTTGCCGGCTTTTCAGAAATTGTGTCTAATTGCCGGAGCCTTGTGATGTCGGCTGGGTTGTGTTAGTGGGACGATGTTCTTCAGCAAGGTCGGAGCTGGACAGCGTCCCTGACTTTGGCAGAGGAGGGATGCCGTTGCACGAAGAGGCAGCTTGCTGGCTTTTCCAGCCTCCCGTGCATTGCACGGCCGCACGGGCTGGAGGTCGCGGGTGGAGCGCTGCCATCATCACGGCGATTTTCGCAGACGCTGAAGCCTTCGCTTATTAAGCTCAACTCTGCGCGAGCGGTGACGACATGCGGGCAGCGGAGCGCGCGCCCGGGCTGATGTCATCGGGAGCCAATCAGGTTACAGGACGCGCCCCCCTCCGCCTCGCGCAGTCCCTCGCTCGCGCTGCTGCTCGCGCTGTTAAGTAGTTGCGCGTATTTTTTTTCGGCATATACGGCAATTATGTTGTCAAATGAATTTACATGGAGTATTCTTACAATCCTCTCCCAGACATTTTTATGAATACCAAGGAGGCCGCTCCGTCTTTATGTAAAACACCAGCAAACGTTTTAATTGAACGATTAATGTTCTTGTTGATAGTGCTGCATGTTTTGAGTATTTTCGGAAATTAAATTATCCTCCTTCTTACTGGGTCTTCTTGTCTCGTAAAAACAGTGGGGTTCTTTTCAGATGTAACCAGAGGCATTTTTAAGATTAATGCCCTCCTTGCAAATGTATTCTGGGAAATATGCTAATTTTGGAATATTTCTGCGGAGAGTCTATTCTAATTATGTTCTAATTGAACATAAATCGTTATAGAGACTTGCATTTTTATTGGAGATCATAAATAGGTGGACTGCTGTTTCACTGCTGTATATATAGAGACGGAAAGTGATATAGCGGTTGAGTAACCGGATTTAAACTGGAGTTTAAAATCCAGAAGGGGAAGGTGCTGAATTTAAAGTGGGCTTTGCAATCTGAGCTTTGCTCTCAACATCCATCCACCCTAATGGGCCCGAGTGTAGCCTATGTGAATCATCAGGAGTGAGTATGTCTGTACAGATGGAGCTCAAGCAACCAGCTTTGTTTCCATTGATTAAAGTGTTTTGAAATAGCATTGTGTACTGGAAATGAAGGGTACTAAAAGACTGACATTTAAGTTCTTTGAAGCATTTATATGGTCTGTCGATGTTCTTAATCCCCTACACACACTTGTCTTGTCTATCTATGCACTTAATGTACAGGCTCATATGTAGCACCCCAGTCTGTTACATTGCATCACCGTATAACAGGTATTAAATATGGCTGGTGTGACCATAAAATCCCACTTCACTTGTTTGTAGTGCCTTGTAGCTGGTCTTAAAAAACGACTATGATGAAAGTGACTAAAAATGTATTTCAAAGTAACAGGTGCTTTTATGGCCTGATTTACAGCCATATCCGTAAATACCGGAATACAACAACTGTGCAAACCCGCAAATGATGATAAAAGATGCTTTGGGCAGGAACAGGTTTAGTCATCTTGCAATCATGGTCAACCCGGCGTAGTCATGGATGGCTGCTGGGTACAGTCAGTGTCATGGAATGAAGATCACAGCTGGCGTTGTGACGCTACCTGGCATCACTTTCACAGTATTAAAGCGTAAATCTGATAAACCTTTGAGATCTGAACATTGGTTGCTTTGTCTGTGTTAAGTCTCCGTCGGGTGAAGTCATACTGAGAGAAAAAAAATAATAACATATTGAGCCGTTTTCCAGATTCCTCCACTTCTGAGAAAAAACCCCCCCATAAAAATATAGAATAGGAATCAAACAGGAACTTGGCCAGGAAATGGAAAGTGTAATATGTTTGCCGGCATCTCGCTGCTTTTTCGCATTTATGTCTCTCTCTCTGTTGCCAGCGTTGCTGATTTTCAGGAACTGCCCTTAAGTGAGTTTTGTAAGCTCGGTATTTGGGTCCTTTTAGATTGCTCTGTGTCTACGTAACCCTCATTGTGTTCTGTTGTTCTCAAATGCAGGACAGAATGGCCCATAAAAATCCCTCTGTAGCTCGTTTTTTCCCTCTGTACTAGAGACTGTAGAGTGGCACAGAGCCTTTGCCGGTGAGGCTTGTCACTTCAGAGACCCCAAGCTGTCCTGCTCCGTGTGCGTGCTTCAGCTACGCGAGACGTCTCCAGTTACTTCAAGCCTTATTCCATGCAGCTTTGCCGACCTGCGCTCCTCAGGATAAGGTTTTGGATTAGCGGAACCCTGACTGGATAAGCGGTGGCTGAAGATGGATGGATTAGCAGCTACTGCAAATGAGGCGCGTTGAGAAATTAACATCCCTTAACGCGCAAAGGAGTGAATTTACTCAGACGGGGCAAAAGGAGCGGCAAATCTGTGTGCTTAATGGGCGATTTCGGAAAAGGTTATTATACAGATGGATTACATTAATGTTTTGCTGGCCACATTATCCAGCCCCATCTTGGATCAAAGTGATATTTCCTTGGAACAATCCAGGTTCAGTGTGCTTCAGCAGAGGACACTTTGCTGCCCTCCTCCACAAGGTTTTGTGGTGACATGCCGCCATGACGTTTTGGTAGAAATCACTGCTCTGTACAACCACAGGCAGCCCCCAAAAGCAGACTTCTGTATTCCTCTGTTTGTTCGCTTTTCTTTTGTAGGGAATCCGTGTTGGGAATATACACATGTTTTTGTTTCTTTAAATGACCTGATTTTCCTTTTGGAATGTATTCACATTTAATCATCATTTGGTTCCCCTACATTGTGTCTCTCCACAGACTGGCTTGATATTTTAACACTTGATAAAGCAGGTGATGCAAGATTTTTTTTCCTCTTCCCCCAGATGAAACTGAAAAAGTCTTTCAAGTAAAATGTTAATATCTCCGTGTGACTAATATACTCACTCTACATTAAATCTAGACAATTAAAGCATCCAGTTTCCCATCTAAGGTTGCCACCTGCCCTCCCCATGTTATAAACAAATTTACTGCACTCATAATCCACCTTAATAAATTGCGGGGCTCTTTTCTGTACATATATTTACTCTCCTCCCAAGATTTTGTGGGCTCACTTGGGAATGCCTTGTTTTGCATATTGCAAAATCAAAACCCACAAAACACACACACTTACATGCATGCACGCACACCCAACTGCATCTCACACTCTGCGTGTGCCAGTTTCCCATTGTAACGTGTCGCATCTGTGAATAATAAGTTTATTTTCGTGCTAACGGTTTAGCATGAGCTCAGAAGAAGTATGTGTGCTTTGGCCGAAAGCGCCAGAGAGCGGTAGACGCCACGATAAGCAATTAAATGCTGCCTTTTCTGAGCTTGTGACATCGGAAGTTCTGTCGGACGTCAGATTCGACTGTAACTCTCTCCCTTTGTTGTCCTGAGACAGAATTTTAGGTGCTGGCCTCGTCCTATGGGACGGAGTGGCCTACAAAAACACACACACAAACACACACATGCGCATACACGCACAGTAGAGGTTTTGGAGGGAACAGTGGATGCCGTCTTCTGTTGTGTTATATACTGTTCATTCTCTAGCTCGTTGTTCACCGTCCGATAAGGCCTGCGTGGAGATGCATTACAAATGAGGCCCGCCCAGCATCACTGATTATTGTGACAGCCTACCTTCCAGATTGTGGCACAGTGTGGTCAGGCTTGGGCTGGGTTTGGGGGTGGTGGTGGGGGTGTGTGGGGGGTGTGGGGGGCAGTCTTTACTTCCCCTGTGCCTGTAGCTCTGAGATAAGTAAAAAGCCCCGTCTGTGTGCTCAGACTTATCCATGCGCAGAAGCCACAAGGAATGATTTCTTTATTGCCTCGCGCCGGGAATGCATTTTAAGAAACCCCTTATTTTAGCTTTCTGTGCGAGTTTATAATTATTTTAACTATCTGATTCTGAGGCCCGTTCTGTTGCGGTTCCGCAACTGCCTGCCAGATATGTTAATTCGATGAGCACTTTATCAGTTGACTTAGATTTCTAAAAAAAAAAAAAAAAAAAAACCCTCCCTAAATTTAATTTGCATCGATGTCCTGTGGGAATATGCAGTATTTAAATGGAGTTTAGCGGCCTGTCTGTCAGGGAATTTATCGGCTTCATAAATGCTCTGTGTGTCAGCCCTAAAACATCAGTAATCTCAGGCAGCGCTGGGGCTTTATCTGGTCCAATCTGCCATTGTCTAGCTATTTAGAGATTACGTCCCGACTGGCTGGCGAGTATTATCTGGCTTTATCATGGAGCGATGGGCCCGTCCTTGCTAGGGTGATATTGGTATGCACCTCACTGAAGCGCAGATAGAGTGTGTGTGTTTGTGTGTGTGTGTGTCTGTGCATGTGAGAGACCTGTTTAGGAGTACAGTGCTTAATCCTAAGGCTTCTTTACGTAGTGATGCTTTAGGAAAGGTAAGAAATGGCTCAAAATTAGGCCGACATCGATGTCATTCCCAGCCTAGAACAGACGCTTTTTGCTGGACAGAATGGAGGGAACTTGCTAATTATTTTGTGGGTATAAAATTGCTTAATTGGGCTAGGAATTAGAACATTTTCAAATGTACTTTTTTCCCCTAATTTTCCTAATCAGACCTGAGCGTGATGCCGCTCCTCTCATCGTCTTTAATTGGTCCCTGTGTGGCAGAGCCCGCCTCTGTTGTCTGAAGGCCCAGCTGGCCGCAGCTGGAGACCCCAGTCTCATTCCGGCAGCCTTATCTCCCCCTTCCCCATCTTTACCTTTTGTTATGTCACTTGGAGAAGCGGAACGAAACATTCATATGTAGTTTATTGTTCTAAATAAATGCTGACAAACGGTTTCTGATTCACTGAGTGCTTTCTCTGGGTTGTATTGATTGTGGTGGCTTATGGTGTGCGTGTGCATGTGTGTGTGTGCGTGCGTGTGTGTGTGCGCGCGCGTCAGTCATCCTTAACATGCTAGCCAGTGCGGCCCGCCCTCCTTACCCAGGTGTTCTAACCACCGCCACCTTAAGTGGGCAGCGACGCTGTCTCTCGGGGACGGGCCCTTGGCGCATTCGTGCTGGAAGCCAGTCTGGCTTGAACAGGAAAAAAGCACAAAATGCAGGCAGACAGTCACACCCGCCCCCGCTGCAGTTCACAAATAGTTCAGTGCACTTGTATAACCGTGCAGAGCTGCTCTGTTAGAGATCCTCCCTGTTCTCTCGCTCTGTCTCTGTCTCTCTCTCTCTCTCTCGGTCTGTCTCCCTCCCTCTCTCTCTCTCTCTCTCTCTCCCTCTCAGTCTTTCTTTAGGTCTGTCTCCCTCTTTCTCTCTCTCTTTAGGTCTGTCTCCCTCTTTCTTTCTCTCTCTCTCTGTCTGTCATTCTCTCTCTCGCTCTCTCTCTCTCTCTCTCCCACGGTTCCTCTTATACAAGCTCTGTGGGCACACTCACTAGTGCATATGTACCAGCCAGGCTTGATCAGGCTGTTCGTTGCTACCCACGATGCACTGATGCCTAATTAACTTAAAAGATAATTCAATTAAAGGGATAATTTAGGCTTTCAGTATCTCTGAAATCTCTCAGCTAATCTCCTAACCTCTTATCTAAAATGGTAATTTATACATATATATGTGAATTTTTTTTTTTGGGGCTTTGCGTGGAGGCCGCTGTGTGGCTCAGTGTGTTAGGATCCTGTGCCTGTGATGGGATGGTCGCCAGTTTGAATCCCAGTGGAGTGGTTTCATGGTCGGCCCGTTGAGCAAGGCCCTTAACACCCAATTTCTCCAGGGACTTTCTGGCCCTGCTCTCACAAAAACAATGTATGTGGCTTTGGGTAAAAGCATCTGGAAAATAAATATAATGTGATATGATGGAGTTAAATCTACAGGAGTGGGCACTGTCATTTTGCTCCAGTTATCGTGAATCTTCACTTAAATAGTGCCAATAGTTCAGTGTGACTTTTGTCCTGTTGATTCGAGCCTGACACCTTTGACAGTCCGTATCACTTGCCCTCACCCTCTCCTATTGCGGATGCTCGGTGTGTTACACGGCCCCTACAGTGCAGGAAGGGGACTTGCCATTTCATTCTGATATAATGAATTTATAGTGTCTTGATTTTATCTAAAAAGCTTCAATGGGCAAACAATATACTGTAAAAAGGCAAAATATGTAGCATTTCACAGTTAAGTGATTAGTTGAAAATGTCTTTTTATTTTACCTACACTGGATGTAATGTCCTCGCTACTTTATGCCGAGTAAGACAGTAGCTGTAGCAGTCGGACCTTGCTCATGGGTCTTTGCTCATGGGCCCTTGCTCGTGGGCCCTTGCTCGTGGGCCCTTGCTCGTGGGCCTTTGCTCGTGGGCCTTTGCTCGTGGGCCCTTGCTCGTGGGCCTTTGCTCGTGGGCCCTTGCTCATGGGCCCTTACTCATGGGCCCTTGTTCATGGACCCAGTGGTGACTCTGTCAGCCTGTGACCTTCTGTTCGCAGGCAGGGTTCTAACCCGCTGAGGCACACACCACACCCCTCCCATTTTAAGAATTTATTCATTTCACAGTGTATCAGTTTCATTTTCGATATCCCTGTTGATGGGGATTTGACAGTGCAGAAGATCATTACCTGTCGCAGTTCTCCCGGGGACCTCGGGTGCTGTACTAGCCTTAACTAAAGAATTCCTCCAGTAAAACGGCCCATCAAAACATCTCTCGGGGCATTCATCCAGCAGCGTAAGGTCCTGTATACACTGCCCCCCCCCCCCCCAGAAACAGCCTCCATGTGAGTGTGCCGGACAGGACCCGTCCTGTTTACCTCTCCTGCCGTCAGTGAGTTAGCTATCCGGTGGTGCCCGGACATATGAGGGACGCGGGCCTCTCATGCCTTCCTGGTATTCCCCACCAAGGTCGTACCCCATTCCTGTCATGGCCTCTAAACTCATCTGCATGTTTGTGGGGGACAGCTGTGGTGGATTTTCCCTGCCCCCCCCTAGTAAGCTAACAATGTTCCCAGGTCTTAACCAGGCTGGATGGCAGGGCTCTGGGGTCATTAAGATATCTGGGGGGAAACTGGATCAGTGCAGGTTTTAGTGAGACGATCGATTGAGTCCGCTGTGCAGGGTCCCTGCCCCTGAGGCTGACCGCGGCTCTGTGTGGCCGCCGTTTGCCCTCACTGCACCCCGCAGTTGGCACCAAGTCTTGGCAGCTGTACATGAGTCTGTATTAAAGACACAGTGTGTAGATGATGTGTGTGGACAGCTGACTAGCATGTAAAGCCTGGAGTTACGCTGTGGTCAGTGTCTGAGTGTGTGTGCGGGTGGCTGTCTGTGTTTGTGTGTTTGTGTGTGTGGGGGGGGTGTCTGATTACTCAGTGCTTTTTTCAGATGGGGTCATTTTGATTTGATCTGTCTGGTGATCTCCGTAAACTTTACAATCAATCTCAATATTTATCTTACGTGGCAGTTTGTAGGGAAACATTTTGGCTGGCGATCATGTTGTCGTCTTAGAACGCTGAAAATGTTCTGTAAATTGCAAACCCAAAGTTCCACACTAAAGGTTGCCGGTGATGCACCATGAGTGTTTAAGTGACAATGTCCTAAAACAATTAACATACGCTTCTGCCAGGTAGGTATAATGAGTGGTATAATGCAATAATTACAAATGAAAATGTTTTTATAGAACTGTTAGCTTCAAAGCAGCATGTTTACAGCAACTAGCCTCCCAGTCAGCTCCCATTTTCAGGCCCCCTCTCTGTCTGACTGTCAGCCCACGGGCCCGACAGTGGGCGAGGCTGGTGGGGGTGTCGTAGCACGTGGCACGCCCGTGGGGGGCTAACTCGCTGTGTAAACGGCGATGGCTGTCACAGGTGAACAGAGGATAAATACGCACGGAAAATGTGCCGTTCAGTGCGACACCATGCGATGTGTCTTGAGGTCCGTCTTTGGCGTGGGGGCCAGCAGCCTGTTAGAGTTTGGTGCTGCTTTGGGCTGCTTGCAGACGGCGGGCTTAGCCTCACCATAGTGACGAGGTCACAGGTTCACGGGGAGCCCCATTCTCTGTTCTTCAGTTTCCATGGCCATCCTGCCCCAGACTTCTGGATGTACGGCCGTTAGGCAGTTTGAGGTGACCCCACCCCTTTTTTTTCCTTCAAGGGGGAAAAAAAAATAAACGCCCAGTCTTTTCTCCCCCCTGACAGGCTGCTAGTGAATAGCGCTACAAGCTTTGTCTAATCTGCAATTTTTCCCCCTTCTTCCAGCAGTGGCCATTAACATGTGTACAGTCTGCCCCTAGTGGCGGCGAGGGGGGATGCACCCCTCCAACGGCTCTTGTATTTTACACGCCATTGCTCAGCCTTTGGCCATTAGATCCAGGTAATTACACAAAGGGTTCAATAGGTGCATTTGACCAGAGGGAGAGAGTTTTGTTCCTGATTAGGGAGGGTCCATGGAAAATGTTTTCAGTGGGGTTTTTCTCACACGCGGCACAGGGCAACTGACAATAAACACATCAGAAAATAGGATTTCTGATGCCAGAAGTATTTAAAAACAACCTACCTTTATGAGAAGTGTGATATCCCTTACTGCTGTAACTTATTAAAGTTACTCCCTGTATTTAAAGAAGGGACTTATCTGAATTCCCACCCACGAGGCAGAAATAGGTCTTCGTATTCCTGTCCGCGTGGACGTTTGGTGTCAGGAGGATATAATCAGAAAGCCAGTGGTAGGTGCTGTGAGGAGAGGTTTCACTCTGCGGGAGGTGTGTCTGTCTTCAGGGCACCGGCCACTGGTATCAACCTCCCTGGCTGGGAGCGCGGTATCAGTGCGTACCCCGGGGTGTGAGGAAAGGCACTTCTTCCAGAGTTTTGCACTTTGCCTTTGTGTCTGTGCTCTTGTCTGCCTGCCCGACTCCCTCTCTCTCTTTCACAATGAAGTTCCGGAACCAAGTCCTTGGGCCTTGACTGGGGACCTTTATAGCTCCTGGTTACATATGTGTAGCTTTCCCACTGCAGAACGGGTGCTGGGCCTTTTCTGCTACATAGGCATGGAAGGCGAAAAAACTTTGTGGGTTAAACCTCACATTACATGTGTAACTCCACCACCCTAAAACAGTGGGGGACGAGCAGCTGGGGGAGATACAGGACACAGCCTTTTATTTGTATATGCTTATGATTCTTACTAAATCTGGCAAGCAAATTGATCTTTTGTTTGCCACAGAATAAAAAAGTTATCCTGCTAATAAGCCCTGGCAAGTTTTCACACCAGCACTGGTGATATTAGACAAAAATTGTGTCGGTTATTGACTGAATATTCCGATGCAGAGAAATGTATTAATTGATTCTTTACTTTTGACTCGTAATAATTTTGTCTGCTCGGCTTTTGCTCCATTAATGATCTCTTTTCGTTGCCCTTCCGGCGCCAGTGCTTGTGGTCAGCGAGTTCTTGTGAGCTGTGAGCGCCTCCCCGCTACCTCCTCTGGGGAAGGGACTAAAAAAGGTTCTGGAACTGCCACAGGGGAACTACAGTCGGGCCTCTCTCTGCTTCTCTGCCTGACTGTCTGTCTTGCTGCCTGCCAGCCTGTCTCCCTCTCCTTGCCTCTGTTTGCCTCTCCCTCTGTCTGTATGCCTCTCCGCCTGCCAGCTCGTCTCCCTTTCTGCCAGCCTGTCTGCTTCTTCTCTCTGCCTGGTTGTCGCTCTGCCTGCCTCTCTCACTGCCTGTCTGTCTCTTTGCCTGCCTGTCTGCCTCCCTCTCTGCCTCTCTGCCTGCCAGTCTGTTTTCCTCTCTGCCTGCCTGTCTGCCTCTCTCTCTGCCTCATTGCCTGCCAGCCTGTCTTCCTCTCTGCCTGCCTGCCTCTCTCACTGCCTGTCTGTCTCTTTGCCTGCCTGTCTGCCTCCCTCTCTGTCTCTCTGCCGGCCAGCCTGTCTTCCTCTCTGCCTGCCTGCCTGCCTACCTCTCTCACTGCCTGCTTGTCTCTCTTCCTGCCTGTCTTCTTTTATCTATGCCTGTATGTTTCTCTGCCTGCCAGCCCGTCTCCCTCTGCCTGCCTCTGCTTATCTGTCTTTCTGCCTGTCTGCCTCTCTGCCTGCCAGCTCATCACCCTCTTTGCCTGCCTGTCTCTCTGCCTGCCAGCCTGTCACCCTCTTTGCCTGCCTGTCTCTCTGCCTGCCAGCCCGTCACCCTCTTTGCCTGCCTGTCTGTCTCTCTGCCTGCCTGTCTGCCTCTCTCACTGCCTGTCTATCTTTGTACCCGTAGGCCCTCCACCTCTGCTGCTCCGGAAGGAGCCTCATCGCTGAGTTTTCCTGGTTTTGCCACAGTTTGGAAACAGTCAGCTCTGGACGTTCTGCCTCATTTGCCCCCCGGCACTACCCTGCTGACGAGGCTCCTCCACAGCTGTGTTCCAGCCAGCCCTCGCTTCGGGGGCTTTTTGGTGCGATTTGCTGAATGAGACTGGCCGGGGGGCCCGTGGCCAGACCTCGAGGAGTGAGCAGTGAGGGGGCATGATGCCGAGTGCATGCGGATCTCGCAGCGCGTTTGGGAAGAGGGCTCCCGGCTGCCGGCTCTGCTGCTGACCATGTAATCAGAGGAGCACTTTTATGGCACATCATGGCACGTATTGGTGATGTGGAATTCTCCGGAATTGTTCTGGCCAGGGAGAAAGCTATTTACCGCCGATCGGAACCCCTTGATCCAAGTTCCCGTAATGACACCTGAGTCTCACCCCTGGCTGAATCCTTGGCTTGGTTTCTAACCTTCAGGCCTTTCTGCGGAGGAGTGGGCAGCTCTTGCAGGCATAAATCGTCTTATCGCCTATCTCAGTCCATGAGCGAAGGCAGAGGAGAGGCCCTTTGGAAGATGCCTTCCTTTAATTTTTTTTTGTGACCTGAACATTTCTCACTCCTGAGGGTCACGCACCATGTGCCGCGGCAGGAGGGAAAAGTCAGCGGCGGTAACACCGAAGCCCCGCCTTCCTCGGAGGCTGGAATGCTGCTGTGGCCCTTCAGAGCCCTGTCCTCGGAGGCTGGCACGCCGCTGTGGCCCTTCAGAGCCCTGTCCTCGGAGGCTGGCACGCTGCTGTGGCCCTTCAGAGCCCTGTCCTCGGAGGCTGGCACGCTGCTGTGGCCCTTCAGAGCCCTGTCCTCGTTGCCACAATCAGACACACTTGTGCGAGTAGCCGCTGCCCGAGAACAGCCACCGTTTGTTGTGCTGCTTTTCCGGCCGCATTACTAAGCAGCTCTGGCTTACAGCACCAAGGAGTTTTGTTCTGTCTTCCATGGCATATGATGATGAGACTCAATAATGTGATTTTTGTTTGCTTTTTTTTAAGTTTTGAGGTGAGGGACAGCTTTCCTGAGCTGGTTCTTTTTTTTAACATAAATGTCATTGTGGTTTGAGCAGTCACCTAGTCAGTTAAGAGCCGACTTGGGAAACGCGAGCACAAATAAGCGGTGGCCCACCCACCCATTTTTGCAAACGAGGGGTAAGATGCATGACACAGGCGCGGCATGGATCTCTGCGAAACCACGGCGGCTTTCCTGTGCGTGGAACAGTTGCTAAGAACAGGTGGCCATTAGCTAAACGTGTGTTTCTCATCTCGTCTGCTGTTCATGTCTCCTTGCAATACTTTATTTCACCATTTTTACGTTAGACTACTGTTAGGAAGTTAGCTGTTTGTTTTTTTTTTGTCTTGTAGCTTCTAGCATTGCATAATCCTTGCATTTCCTTGTGGTTCGCCTGGTGCGGCCTCGTTAACCTTTTCCGATACCTCGCGCGCATTAATAACAATCGCCAGCAAAGGTCACAGGGCCCCAGCATGCCTCGCAGCACTCGCCCGCATCATATCCTCACACATGGCTCAAGCTGGTGCTTCAGCTGTGCCTCTCTTTAATTTTGACCCTGTATTTTAACCCCCCGCCCATTTTAAATTCTTGTTATGTCAGCCTCCTCTTCATCCATTTAGCTGTCCGCTGTTTCTGCCTGTCAGCAAACTAAGAAATGGAGTAAAAAAAAAAAAATTCTTACCCTCAACTCTTGTGACATCTTTTCTGTTTTTTTTTTCCTCTCTGTACTTCATAATAATAATAAAAAAACAATCCCATAATATTCTTCTGGTGAACAGGGCCCTAAACTATAATGATCTGATACCTGTTGTTGACCCATAAGTGTGAGTGTGTTTTCTGCTGAGTTCCATCTGTCTGGTTATTAAAACAAACCTCTCTGCATAAATTATGCAGATTTCTGTCCCGATATGGACCATTATTGCACTCCTTGCCTCTCTTCTCCCGGCCTTGAGCTGCACACGTTCTTCAAACAGTGCGGGTAACAGCCCCTCTGTGACCACTGCAGGTACGAGTGCGCGGACGGCATGTTCCTTAATCAGGTTAATAAGTGCGTCGGAATACGGGCGCGCTGCAGCCATCTTCCTGCTTCATTAGGGGCTCCCGCCAAGTGTGTGGGACACCCCCGAGATGTGGGATGATGGAAAGCTGGGGGGCCGGGGTGGGGTGGTTCTGTTCGCTTATGCAAAATTAACAGAGAACTTTGCTGGTAAAGCATGTGGGGACGTTGTGCTCAGATGCGGCCTCGGGGACTGCGTGGGGGGGCAAAATCCTCTCACGCCATATAAACCAATCAGCAAGCAGCGTTCAGAGTAACGCTGTACATTCAGAAACGCTCCAAGTTTGGGGCCCTGCTATGAGATTCGCAGGGGGTGGACTGCTCAGTCCTGAAATGTTATCTTTCTGTTTAAAATTGCATATTACACCCCCCCCCCCCCAGTAAATGGTCTTGGAACATTTCCGTGTTATTAATGCTTAGTTTTTTTTCCTTTCATGATTTAGTGGTTCATGCCTATTTTTTGGAAATAAAATGTCGCCTATGCTGAAGGCACAGTTTGCACAGACTGCCGCAGTGTAATGTTCGGCTCTAGACGGTATAGTAGTATCCCCGATTTTATCCATTTTCAGATGCGACCTACAGGATTTGTCTTCACATCAGAATGAACAGAAACCGTCTGAGGCCCTTCAAGACAATGAATTTACTTCACATTTCAGCAAGAACACAACTGATGATGATCAGTTATTTTTTCTATAAAAGTAAATGAGCCTTTTTTGATATTTGGGGAGGGACGCGTTTTTGTGGCCTGAATGAGGTAATGAGCTGTGGACAGAGGAACCATGTGATACCCACCCTGATGCTTTGACTGAGTGCTGCCTCATTTATCAGCTTGAAAGCCGGGCCTTAGCAGTGGGATCATTCGGATTAAATCTGTGGCGTCCGCACCCACAGTTGGTTCTGTGTGTGTGTGTGTGTGTGTGTGTGGACGGGTGTGGCTTTGCAGATGCCTGCCGTGTGCAGATGCGCTTCTGTACAATGTACAGTCTGGCACGTCCCTACCAGTATCCTAATTTTGTTAATTTTTATTTTCCAATGTGGGGACCAGATTTTGGCAAATTGTGATAAAAACCTGTAACTTGGACCTGGACGTTTTTGTGGTACCCACAAAGGGAAATCTCAAATCTGTGACTGCAATAAAAAAAAAAACTGAAAATGCCAGAAGTCTTGTATTTTGTTTGGTTGCTTATGGTTAAGCTTAGGGCTGGGTGGGGGTTAAGGGTGTCGTTGTTGGGATTAGGGTTATGCCCCTAGAAATGTACAGTCCCCACAAAAGATATAGACACCTAATCTGTTTGCGTCTGTGTTTTCTTAAAAGAAACTGGCTGACCAGCTAGATTGGACGGCAGTCCTAAACACGTTAATTTTGTCACTGCGCACTGGGCCAGTTTTTATTGTGTTTTATTGTGTTTGAGGTTAATTTCGGGTTGGTACACCATTCCTCACGCAGTTCCTGCTTATGGCTGTAGGGGGCAGCACTGAGAGTTGCTGACACAGTGTAGGTGAGTAATCAGCGTTTTGCTGAGCGTGTCACACTTCTTCCTCCCTGTGGCATCGAGGATCCACCGATAAGCGACTTCTGGAGTGAGGAGGCTGACCTCGACGGAGCCGCTGCGATGAGAGGGCTGGGCCCGATTAGCAGGAAGCAGGAACGGCCGGCTGGTCCCCAGACTCCCAGTGTTCCCAGTACAGACATCAGCTGATACCTCCCTGGGAGGGAATGTGGCCAGGTTCCTGTACTAAGCAGCAAATAGTACAGTCTGCACTCGATAACACTGACATGGGAGGTAAATACTCAAATGGAGACATTGTACCAGTTGGATATGTCTTTTAAATCCAGTTTATTTGGCGTCACTGAAAGCAAATAAGTGTGAGCAGATTTATTCACTGCTCCGCATTGTCCCTGCAAAAGGGTGTTGTTTGACAACTCATTACCTGTGACACGCCAATGAAATTCGGACTTTATTGGTTTTATAAAATGGTTATGACACAAAAATACATCATGGACTCAGGTTTTTTTTTTTTATTGCCGCAGAGTCGTTAATGAATATATTCATTCAAATGCCTCCGTCTCCGCCTGTGAATTAAGTCCTTGGCGATGTGTAACGTTAAGAGGAAGGCGGCTGCCATGACGCGATGTCATGCTAGCGAGTTAATTAGCACCTTACTATAAAAAGCCATTAAGGTAACGTTGTAGACCTGCAGTTACGTGTAGCTGTTTATTAATTCATTTCTACGCTTCCATTAATATCCAACTGGTTTCCCAGTACAGGACTGCTGCGGGCCTGGAGCCTATCCCAGGAAACGGGGCTGAAATCTGGGGAACTCCTCCTATGGTCAATTTAGAGACTTTAGTTTGCCTTTTTCAGGTCGTTTTTATTCTGATAGAAACCCCTGCAAATTGCGTACACAGCCTGGGCCAAGAATCGTGCTTAGGTCCCATTTGGCCCCACTGTGTGTCTACTGCTCGCTGGCCCGCCGTCAGGTTTCTGCACGACATCCAGTGACGTGCCACGGCGTAATCGATCCTGTAGTGAGTGTAATATCAAAGGATTCGGCACCACTTCACTATGGCCTTTAGCTAATCGGCCCTCGAGGATCTGAGATGGCGGTTTTATTAAGTAGAATGATGTGACTTTTAACAGACTGGAGGACGATTTCACAACATGGCTGGTGTTATTCAAAGTGTCAAACCTCTTTTCTGTATCTACTGAAATGGATGAGGATTTGATATTATAATCAGAACAACTCTCTTTGAGTTGAAGTCATTCTTTCAACTGGTGAGTGTTTGGACCTTGGTGGCATCGCCTTCTCTTTCCGGTAACTGTGTTCGTGTTTCCATGGCTGCTTTGAGTAGCTAGCTGTCACTAGGACATCGACACCCTATCTGTACACAGAGAAATGTGTCCGTGGCAAGACTTGTCTGTGTTTGGGACAAAATGTTTTCATTAAGGTGAAAAACCATGTGATCCTTTGCGAGGACGATTCGGGTGGATCATGCCATAGACTTCTAGGTTCATCTGGGACCCACCTTCCTCCTGGGCTTGTGATGAAATCTGGGACCATACCTGGGACAACAGAACTGCTCAACCATATTTGCACCTTTGCCGAAAGTGCTCCATATTGTTGATACCATCTCATCATCTTCTCTCTTTTCCTGATGAGGGAGGAGGTGACCACATGTTGAGAGGGCCAGACCACATCTCTCCTTCTGAAGCCAGAAACGCTCGTTCCCAGATCCACCCCCTGCATCTTCTCTGCGGTGCAGTGTCCAGCGTAGATTTTGACAGTAGAGTGTAAAAGGACTCAAACTAGACACCAGGTACCAAGTTCAGGTTCTACAGATCTACCAGGCGGAACTGGCCCCGAAAACCGCATGCTCTCTGCCCTGAGCATAATCCCAGGACGAGCGCCACGCGCTTCTTTGTTTGCCTCGCGTGTGTTTCTGATGTCGAATTATGTTAATGTTAAAGCTAGTCTCCCGGTGCCCTGCCATCTAATTACATGTCATTCCCTCCTGTGGGTGTTTCCTGTAAACTGCCGATTGTCTCACATGAGCCGTTGTTTGTGTAAATAGCTGTAGCGCGAGCAGATCCGCGCGCCTGATTAGCCGCGAACGCCGCGGCAGCAGTAATTCTCGCGGCGACTCTCCGTGCCACTGCTGTGGCCGCGATCAGCCAGCTCTCCCGCCGTCCGTCTTATCGGAACTGCAGCGGTGATGTGGAAAGCAGACATCCTGCCCCAGCAGGACCTTCGCACCAGGATATTTACCTGTTTCCTGCTCGGCGTCAGGGACACAGCAATCTTTGCATGATGCCCCACCAGGGCCGAGGCTAGACAAGGGGGCCCACTGAAAGAAACTCATTCAGCCCTCCCACCCCCAAAATGCTGGCATATTTGGAGGCCCCCGAACCAATCTGCCCCATTGTCAGCACCACCGTGCTGCCCCTTAGTTGCGGTCTCACCGGGCTCAACCTGTTGGTTTGGGCTCGCCGGCGGTGGCGTCTGGCACGGTTCCAAGCCGCTGAGTGCCGGGGCGGGCAGAGAGCCGTGGTGGGCGTGTGCTGCGGCGCCGGGGACCCGGCTCATGTGGCTGAGCCTCGCCGCGCCACGCCAAGGCTGTTCCTGTTCCCCTTCCACACCCACCCTTGCCCCTCCGCAGACGTGGGATGTTCGCGGGCCTTGTTCCGGTCTGTGCGCGCCGGGGAATTCCGGGTCAGAGGGGCCCACAGCATCAGGAATGTCCTTGCGGGCAGGTCAGCTGGTTCCACCATGCAGGTATATTGCATCAGTCGTGAATCTCAGTAAGTTTAATTTCCCGGTAACCCTGTCTGGGATAAGAGGCTAGACGATGGATGGGTGTAGGGAGGAACCTTCATTTTTACATTTTCCTTTCTTAGAATTAAAGTTACTTTGAGAATAAGTGTTTGATGACATCACCGCATGCACGTCACGTTGTGGAGTGATTGGGGGAAAAGCAGCTTCTCCTCTTCCTGGGAGAGACCCCTCGGGGGGGGCTTCTCCTGGGGTGACAGCCATGTAGGTGGTCTCCACGGCCACTGGCCCATCTCGGTGCCACTGTGCCTAGGTATAAGAAGCCCCTCAGCAGGTTCTTAGTGAGTTTTGTCTTTGGCTGCTGGAAGGCTGTCATAAAATATTGGGTTTCGGACATTTACCCCCCCGCCACCACCGCAGGATGAAAATAGCAAGAGGAAATTAATATAACAAATATAACAAGGGCCTTTTGGTAGCTGTGCTGGATATGAATGTACGGAGTGGGTGTGTGTGTTTGGGGGGGCAGGGGGGTCTGCTGCTCGTCTCCGTGCATGTCTGGAGGACGAGGGGAGGGAGCCAGCCCGGATAAGCTGTCCGACTGGGCGACCGCCAACATCCCGTCCACATTAATCTGACCCTGGATGATCCAGGAGGTCGCTGGAAGGTCACTGCTCCGCCTCAGCTCCCTGCTGCCAAGCCCTCAAACTGCGGCGGCTGTGCGACCCCCCCAGCACAGGCTAGAGTGCCTTAATATGCTCTCACACGGAAGCAGCCACTCTGGATGTGTGTGAGAGAGCCCTGCCGCTCAGTAGCTGACCTTAGGTCAGGGAAAGGCCCCCCCCACCCCCTGCTGCAGATAAACGTGTGTCTCCTAAACCACAGCTCACTGTCACGTTATTACAGCTGCCTAGCTGACGGTTCTGACACAAGGGGCTTACAGTTCCACACACACACACAGGTTTGTAATTCTGTCTTTGTGGGGACTGTCCATTCATTTCTATAGGAAAAACTCTGATCCAAACATGACAACCTTAACCCCTACCCAGCCCTAAACTTAACCATGAGTAACCAAACGAAATATGAGACTTTTGGCATTTTTAGTTTTTCGATTGCAGTCACAGATCTTTGTGAGGACCTGAAAAGTAGTCCCCACAATGTCAAAATACCAGGTTTTTATCACATTTTGGGGGCCATTTGGTCCCCACAAAGTAATATAAAGATGAGCTACACACACACACAGTAGTTTGGGGCGCCAGCCAGGATGGACTTAAAACTGGGTTGGATGGTGCATGGACAAGAACCAGTGTAAAGACCACCATTATGTATGTGATGAGCTGAAATGTGCTTGGTGTCAAATATAGCTATTTAGCAGTGACTGGCGCTGGTGCTTTAGGAGGCATGGATGAGAATTCAGTGGGTGAGAGTGTATATGAATGTGGCAGGTCAGAGCAGATGGGAATGCAGCAGGTCAGAGGGGATGGGAATGGAGTGGTTTAAGAGTGGATGGGAATGCGATGGGTCAGAGGGGATGAGAATGTAGTGGGTTGGGGCAGATGGGAATGTGGCAGAGCAGATGGAAATGCAGCAAGTTCAGAGCAGATAGGAATGCAGTGGGACAGAGTGGATGTGAATCCTGCAGGTTAGAGTGGATAGACAGGACTGAATGGATGGGATTGGAGCAGGTTAGAGCAGATGGGAATGCAGTAGGTCAGATTGGATGGGAATCCGGCAGGTTAGAGTGGATAGAAATGTGACAGGACTGAATGGATGGGATTGGAGCAGGTTAGAGCAGATGGGAATGCAGTAGGTCAGAGTGGATAGAAATGTGACAGGACTGAATGGACGGGATTGTAGCAGGTTAGAGCAGATGGGAATGCAGTACGTAAGAGCGCATGGGAATGTGGCAGGAGAGGTTGGGAATGCAGCGGGTCCAAATGGATGGGAATGTGGTGCCTGTGAACAGGGCTGGAAAGCTGCAGGTCGGGTCCCACTTCTTGATGTGGATGGGTTACACGGCCCTTGCGTCCCTTTACAGATGCCAGATTCTCTAGCGTGGCCATGAAAGCTTCCTCGCTGACTTTGCTCATCATTTATAGTTGTAAAACTTAACAAAGGGAGAAATGTATCTGGGGAATGAAAATCTTTAACCCACCTTTATAAAAACACTGCCCGCCATCTATGATAAAAAATAGCTTCGCGGCATTGAAAAGGTATTCGTCATGATCGACACAGGAGCCTTGGCCTTCCTTTCCCTTCGGTGTCACACTTGTAACTGGATGATACAGGCAAATGGTGAACTTTCTCAAGCTTTTGCGAGATCCATTTGCATGTAACTTTCTGCATCCTCGCCGGCAGATAGCGGTTAGCTTCTTCCTGTCCGCTTTCCCGGAAGGCTAATATTAGCGCCTTGTCACAGCCCCACACCCCCCCACCTTTCCCCAAGCAAATTGCCAGCAATGCCTTTCTAAAGGATACAAGTATGTTTTCCATTAGCCGCTAGTAAAGGAAGATGGCGGTGCCCATATCCTTCTTTTTTTAACAGTTTTGTTGTTTTTCTTAAATTTTATTTTATATGCTTAGTATATGGTGCCTTTCAGCAGCAATGCCTGTTTGGTACGTGAATGTTTTCGGTGTTAAGTGGGTCAGTTTAGGTCTGTTGCTTCCCTGACTGTGATGCTTAACCTGAATCACTTGAGTAAGTGCCCGGATGGGGGTTGTTGTGGGAGGGGGGGCGCGACGTTAAGTCCCCCCCTCGGAAACGTGGGCGCGCTTTCCCTTCACGTGCATCCTGTTTGGCGTTTCCGCGGGGGGGCTAAACACGCTTGACTATACCCTCCAGCCGGCAGGAGTTCTCAGGCTGTCTGAGCAGCTGATTTGGGGGGGGGGGGTGGAAGCAGGTTAAGAGACGCCCTCTGCTCTCTCGTGAGGGGCTGATGATGATTCTTATTCTCTGCCCCCCCCACCCTTAGGGTGGGGAGACCGGGTCAA
>JAODKN010000134.1:3427948-3440622 GCA_026774425.1 Petrocephalus zakoni
ATAGCTCAGCCTTTACATGGCACCTGCCTGGCTCTGCCCCGTTTTAGCTCCGCCCCAGATAGCTCAGCCTTTACATGCAATCTGCATGACTCCACCCTCTGTTTGGCTCCACCCAGGCAGCTCAACCTCCACCTGCCCCCCACCCCCCATGGCTCCGCCCATGACAGCTTTTCATGGCCGTTTGCTTCCCACTAACTGCCTCGCTGCTGACCTGCTAACTGCTAAGCTTGGATAAGCTTTGATAGAAAAAATGCCAAAGTATGGACTAAGTTGGGAAATAGTACTGTCTTCCTTTTAGAAAACGTGCAGATGACATAGTTTGATGACATAGGCAGATGTTCGTTAATAATGTAGACTGAGGCTGACTAGATGGAAAGTAGCGTTTTGGGCTGTCTAAAGCAGTTTGTAGCACTGCCGATGTGTCCGACTTATCCATATCAACACGAATAGTTTATGTTACTGCTTCCTCCTTTATCCTGTGGTTAACCTTCATCGCCATTGCTAAATTGACCCCGATTTCTGAGAAATGTACGACGCTTTGCATAAAAGCATCTGCTAAATAGATGTAAATAAAAGTAAATCTAATTTATTTCCTTTCATTTTGAGATTTGTGGTGATATTTTTTGCCACATCTACAGGTCCCACTGGGGAGAGTCACATTTGCTTTTACATTTGATGCACTTTCAACTAACTACAGGCAACGATCCAGTTTGTTTTCCACGGAAAACAGTTTTAGGTCGAATTTTTAAACAGCAGTTTCCAATTGCGTACCCTATGGAGGCGAAGTTATACTGGCATAGTTATACATTACTTCACTGAGTCTGAATGTGAGTTCCCAGAAATGCTAATCCTATTTCAATCCAATGCTAGGAGTTACGAAAAAAGATGTGGCTACAGCTGTCCCTTAAATATTTTTAAAGTCATCCGTAGCATGTACGTTGTGGGCTGATGGACAGACAGGAGGAGGCAATGGGAGCTGCAAGGCTGTGGGCTCTTGGCAAGTAGCCGCGTCTGATGGCCCGGGCCGGGCCGTCAGAACCATGTCTCAGAGGATCTTGGAGATGAAAACAAAGCCCTTATAGCCAGCCCAGTCAGATCAGGGACTTCAGAACCAAACAGGTCCTTCTTTCTAGCCTAGATTTACATTTGTTATTAGCCGGGACACTTGCTAATTTTGTCCCTTGGCTCGCTTTGCAGTTCGAGTTCAAATGGAAATTTAAACTATTTTTATACGCTAAAATGTTTTTAATGTTTCACTTAATAATGACCCTGGGTTTCAGAGAGCAGCTTTACCTGCTTTTCTTCTGGAGAGGTTAATTTTAGCGGGCACCGCACAGGCTGTGTGGGCCCGCTATGTGTCGGGTTTTTCCCGGTGCCCTGTGACCCCCCCCAGAGCTGTCAGGGGAGGGTGAGTGGACTCAGTTAACTGGGGTCCTAAGAGCTTGGGTCAGCTGGAGATTTGGCAGGGGTTTACCAGGACCGCTTTTTACGAACAGTTGCCCTAAAGGGGCACTGGAAAGAGCCGCGGGCGCAGCGTAACACCACCTGCCAGCATCGTGAAATTCGGCATATTCCGCGTTACGAGTCACACCAGGGGGGGCCCCGGCAACAAGACTCACCGCACTCTGCGCGGGGGAGACGCATTTTAGCCGGGGTGGCGGTGGCGGCTGGAATGGCGAGGGCCGGCTTTATGTTACATCACAGCCGTGTGCCGTATCGCGTACCACAGAGAGTGGGAGAGGGAGGAAGCCAGGGCCCCGGCTTAAGGATCTTTTTAAAAGCCTTCAGTAAAGTAACATTATATGCTTAAAAAAAAAGAAATGCTGAGTACATTTTAAAAAGGCCTTCCCTGTGGCGTTCCACAAGTTCTCCTGGGGAGGGCCCAGCGCCTCGTGTGCAGGCAGGGAGTGTCCCGGTACTGTTTGGGAATCTCTCAGCCGTGGCTGGAAGCTAACGGGCCTTCCGCTCTTATTCAAAAGCGAAATGCTCCATGCGAAAGAGAGAGCGTCTTTGTGGCTAGAGTGGTAAATCAGCCATTAAAGCACTCGCCCGTTACGCAGCGGGCCGTGATAGGCCGGCAACTTCGGACCATTTCAGGAAAAACGCACGGGCGACAAACGCGGGTTAAGAAGCGGGCAGAACGCCGGACCTTAGAACAGGCAGCGCCACAGGCTAAAATAAAACTGTTTGTACCTCTCACTGTGCCGGACCGGACGTCCTGCCGGCCCATGTGAAACGGCAGAGTAATACAAGTGCCCCCCACTTCAAGCCTGCGGAGGTCACAAACAGAGCCCGTCCATGCCCCCCAGCTATCTGCCCTCCCGGCAGTACGCAGACTTCACGGGAGAATCAAAGCGGGTACAGATGTGCTGCAGTGTTCACTAGAATACAGTATCCATAAATAGCCTTTAGGGTACACAAATCACATGTAAATACAAAAAAAACCCATTGGCATTTATTCGTATTCTGGATCTCTCCCTCGTTTTTGGTATCCACCCACTACTGTTGCTCTGAAAACTCTTCCTTTCTCCGACTGCCAGCAAATGGCCGAGATGGCTACACAACTTTGGACTGTTTCTGGAAGAAACGCCCTCCAATTTAAACCCACGGGGACGGCCATATGAGGCCAGGAGGGCGTAAAGTTCATATAATGGCTAGCTACAGCGGGCCTGTGTAAAAAGTAAAGAGAGAATACCATATTTGATTTATTATTCACTATTACCAGCAGTGTTAGTGGGCTGGTGCCCCAGAAATGCACTCTTAGTGGTTTTGCCACACTGGAAAGCATTGACATAAAAGCCCAATGCTGATCTTAGCCGAGAAGGAAATGGAGAGCTTGTCTTGTCTGCTTAAAACACTGCCGCGTTTGTCGTCCACATGGGAATCCAGAGTAAAAACACAAACTCTCCTATGCATTCCACCTTTGAGCCTCAACAGTCTCTAATAAGTAGCAGTCGTTAAATTGTATTAGCGAGTTCACTGTCAGCAGTCCAGTACGGTATTCATGATTGGTCACAGTGGCCGGTTTGATCCGCTCTCCTAATTGGCTAATAGTCTGAGTTCTGTAAGAAAGCATCTTTTATTTTAGTACTTTGTGGAGATGTACTGTAAAAACAGTCGCAGTGCTTATGAGTCACAAATCTTATTCAGTACTAATTATAGTTTCCCATTGAACTACATTTGGAGGGAAATAGATTTTTATTGGTAAATGTCTCTCACTTCACTTTGCTTAAATAGGGTTTTTTTGTACCTGTTTTCTCAGTGTGTCATCAACCACTTGTCCCAGGACCATTGAGAGTCTGTTCCATGTACCCCAGGGTTGCCCTATTTGGGGGCCTCTGCCTATCCCCCAGAATGCACCTCCTAAGTCAGAACATTGACATTGCACACTGACGGTTGAGTCTGTCTGTCAGTTCTCCCATAATGCATCTAAATACATTCTGAAGTTCTCTTTTGAGGGGAGCGCAGAGAATAGAATGATCTGATTGGGTGGACACGGCTCCATTCACGGTTCACCTCTTCTTCTCCAGATATCTCAGGTGCTTCATCTGCAATATCTACCACACACAGCAGTGATGGAGCTTTGAAGGGCTCTCCACACATCCCAGAATGCAATGTGTCACCTAATTCCGTTCGCTGTGTAACACCTGTAATTATCTAATAGCAGCAGTAAGTCAGGAGTTCACGGCATGAGTGGCAGCACATTCTTTCAGCTCCGTGGCTGGGAAACATCGCAGGATGGAAGTGTCGTCAGATGAGGGGCCTTGATCTTGTACTTCTCACAGAGTACGCGGGGGGGTTGGGGGGAGGGGGGTTGTTCCTACAAAGCAGCCGGCGCGGGGGGAAGGTGTGTAGGGAGTGCTGATGCACTGGACCGTTTGATGTTTAGAGCATCTAATTTGCTTTGTGCTGACCGTAGCACACAACACACTGCTTAAAGGTGTTTAGGGCCACATGGCAACGTGGTGTCAGATGGCAGTACTGATTAGCGTAGCATAGTATAGCATAACAAAGAATGTTATAGTATACTACATTACAGCACAGCAGAGAAGAGCATAGTATAGTATACTACAGTATAGTATAGTGCTGAGGGCCACAAGCTGAAGGCTACACAGTTGTCCTTGCAAGGTAGTGTAATATCTGCTGATGTAAGGTTGGGCCAGCTGCCTAATTTGGATTGTTCTGTATAAAAGTCCAGTTTGCTAACATGTGGCATGCGTGTTAAGTCGCTTTAAATGTATTTGCTAAGTAGTGTCATTTGGCGACTGGGCGAGGCGCGTTTAACAAACTGTTGCATTGTCATCTGCAGAAGAAGAAAAAGACTGAAGTTTGACTGAATCGCTTGAAGAATTGCCCAGTGACCAGTGATAGCCTCACACTGAGAGTATCCCGCCAAAATGTTTCAGAAAGTCGGCGAGACCCCAGCCCAGCATGTGCTAGCTGCGCTATGGAAGGTGCAGATTCTGCACAGATATTTACATACTTATTTAGCACAAGATACAGCCAAGGGTCAGAAAGCAGGGTCAGACAGTCCCTGTCCTGTAGCCACACCATCAAAGGACTGGGACATCCATTGTGACCAGTGTCATGAGCAGCCGGTCACTGATCTGTACTCGCTGTGTAAAACGTCGACTGGGGCCGGTCTCGGGGAGTGTCGGTGGTTACGGATGAGGTGCGAAGCCGCCGGAGGTCGGAGTTCCTGCAGCATGAGGCCGGAATGGACGGATAATTAGACAGTAATGAAGCCCCGTTAAAGTCTGTATGCTGTGGGCCTCAATGCCATCTAACAGCAGGAAACGGGAAGCAAGCCGAAGTCTTCCTTTACGTTTCGGAAATGAAAAGCGGAGTATACGGTGTGTAGGTCGAAAGTCGTGGTTTGCATCTAAACACTTAAAAAAAAAAAAAACTTTTCCAGCTGTCCGTCCCTCTTGGACTCGGAATTGTGCCCCGACGTCCGCGGGCTCCCGCGCATATCTCTGCGGCATAATTTGCATAATTCGTATGTGCGCCGGGGATGATGTGCAGCTAACGTGTGTAATTGGAGGCGCCTTAATTGGGCCCGAGAAAAATGTGATCACTGGTTAAAATATATCTTAAGTGGCACGAGTTCTGACGCCTTTCGCAGACGCCTTAAAGGTCACGGCGGTGGAGGTGGCTGCCGGCCTCCGCGGGGATTTATCTTCTGCGTGGATGTAGTTAGCCAGCTTATTAATGGCTCTTTTTCTTTGTTTCTTTAGTTCTCCTGCACGAGGTACCTTTGGACAGTGCATCTGACTCGAATTAGAAGTCCCTACACCGCACACAGCATAACACGATCATTAAAATTGCAGTCGCGTTTCCCGGAACACCTCTAATAGCCTACGCCCCACTCCATGTTTCCTGAATGCTCTTAATATTGCACTTTCTGCTGATTTGAATAGCTGTCTTATTAGTCTCTTCCTTCGTTTTGAAGATGTTGTTCGGCTTCTGCTCTAACACGACTTACCCTGGTAGCTGGGCGTTCATTGGAAGCTCAGGCTAGCCGCGCTCACGCTTAGCCGACTCCTCGACAGCATGTATGTTTGTAATGAGCCGATTGTCTCACTTGTCTGTTGCTTTGGCCAGAAGCCTCTGCTAAATAAATGAATGTAAATGTATGTATTTGCACCTGAACCGGCTGCTGGCCTCTCGGCTCAGGGGCAGCTGGCACTCCCCGCTAGCTTAGCGTGAGCGTCACAATGGAAGCGCGCTGTACAGACCTGCCGGCCCCCCCCCACGCCTTCCCGAAAGGGGGCCCCGGGGCGGGGGTTAGGTGAGGTGAAGGTATGTCCTGAAAGCCAGACCTGTCTGTATGCTGAATTGTATAACGCTTGTTATCCTGGCGTTCACCTCTACGGGAGGAAGTGGGGGGTGGTGGCCGGGGGGGGGGGGTGCTCAGAGGTGCCCCCCTCCCAGTGTTGACATGGATTTATGGGGAGATGGAGTCAGATGACACGCACGGTCTGTACATTGGCAGGAAGGGCCGGGAGCTTTAACTGTTTATGCCCCTGCCTTTCTTCCTCCTCTAACAACATCTTGTCAACAGCTACCCAACACCTTCCTGCCCCCCCTTCCTGTTTAGGGGGGTGAATGAGATTTCTGACACAGGCTGCATTGGCACGATCCCCCACCATAGTAATGAGCGAAGCCTGTTGACCTACATTCCTCACTGGATGCTGCAGCAATGTATTATGACGCTGTTAGCGGCCGATGGTGATTTCAGCGACACGGCTATGACACGGAGAGGCACGGCTCATTCCGTGTGTGCGTGCGATTTACCTAAATGCTGAATTACGGAGCATCTCTGGCACATGGTTTGCAGATGATTTAATGAGTTTGGGGAAGTTCACGGTTCTTTTTTTGCTCAAGTGCTTTACAAGCTGTGGTATTTCAGTCGGAGTGTTTAGGCACAATTCAACTCCTGTTGCTTGTTGTTTTGTGAGTTTAGAGTTTAGAATTTAGTTTGAATCACAATCTGTGATAATCGCTGCCGTGAAATGTTTGATCTGCAAACGGTTGTTGACTTAAGTGATTTAGTGAGCGATCAAAATGTAGACACATATTAGCAGGTTTTGCTGGGTCTAATTTGAACAGAATTTACCTTAATTCAATGATTAAATCAACAGCTTACGGAAAAGCTCGCAGCTGCAGGTATGTGGCTTCTGTTCGCATGATGAAACATCTTTGTAATTATCCCCAAGCGTTGCTATGCTGCACGTGTCGTGTGCCGCTGGCCAAGGTGTCTTGGCCCTTACATGTGCCGTGTGCGTGTGCCGTGTGCACTGAAGTTCGACAAGCCCCCAGAACAGGATGCATTCTGGAAGTCCCCTCCATATCAGTCTCTGATAGCTCTGTATCTCTGACTGGGTCACACTTTCTGCATACATGTTAACTTCTGAATGACCTTACCCATCACTGCTAGATTGTTCATATAATAAGAATGTACGTAAGCCTGCCACCTGTGGGCCTGGAGGTGCAGTGTGCCCCCCCTGAGTCCTTTTAACTCTAAATGTATAAATAGATTTAATTTTGATTGCCATTTAGGATGTTTATAATTTATGTAAGAAACTTATATATAAACTAAGGACAAGTGATCTGTCTGATGTTATCTCTCAAAACAAGTCTGCAAATAGCCATAATGTAAAACTACCAAAAGGTTTTTGGCATGACAGTTTTACAGCATAAAAGCCTCACGTGAGATAGCTGTAGTCTGCTGGGACCCAAATTCCCATCATGCAGCTCTTCTGCACGGGGTAACTTCTCTACTAATGTTAGTGATCAACTCCACAGTTCATGAGAAGAAACTGAAACTGAAATGGACTTTTTGTTGATATGAATGACTTGTCAGATATGCCATCGGCCATGAGAGTCTGGCAGCACTGCCTTTGGTGGTGACTGTGTCCTGTGTTTGGCCGAGGGCGGAGTCCGAGGGAGCAGAGTCAGAGGCCAGGGGCAGAGTCCGAGGGAGCAGAGTCAGAGGCCAGGGGCGGAGTCTGAGGGAGCAGAGTCAGAGGCCAGGGGCGGAGTCTAAGGGTGCAGAGTCAGAGGCCAGGGGCAAAGGCTGAGGCTGGAGGTGAAGTCAGAGGGGCAGCCTGGGGGCCGTCAGCCTAGCACCACACGTCACTTAATCAGTGGCCCCTGGCTAACAGCTGACTTCCCGCCAGCACACACGGGTGCGAGACGCCGAAACTAATGAGGCGCTGTTCCTGCAGTGTGCCCCCCTCCCCTCGCCCTGACCCCCCTGGAGGGACCCTCCAACAAGCCTCCACTTTCAGGAAGTCTCCGGAACAAGATTGATGTCGGTCCAGGCGGCTGTGCTGTTGATGGAAATAACTTGCAAACCCCCATCTCTCACCGTAACTCAGCCATACTGGGGAATTACAAAAATGTAATAATAATGTGCTGGGGGTAGGTTCATCTGTCACAGCGTTATACAGTTGTACAGTGATCACAGTACAAACAGCAGTTTTCACACATTGATTTTATTTCATAGCTCTTTCCCGAGTTGTTTTGTCTGCACTGAGTCTGGCAAACTAGCAGGGTAGGGGTTAATACTGTCTTGCTTGGGATTAGGGTTTTTCCCAAAGACAGGAATACAAACGTGTGAGTGTGTGTGTGTGTGTGTGTGTGTGTGTGTGTGATGTTTGGGAGCGTAGCGGGCAGTGGTCACAGCGAGGTCAGGACCCCCCGAGGCCACACACATCCATGTCAGCAGCCTCAAAAGTGTCCTGTCATATAAAAACAGGCTATTTATTAAAAGAAAGTCTAAAAATCAAGGGGATGTGTGATGCAAGGTTTGCGGAAGGTGGTGTCAGCTCCAGTAAACTCAAACCAGCTGGGGAGAAGCCAGTTTTAAACATTTAAACAATCTGCTGTAAGCCAATAGCCTCAGATACAGTTGCGGTATCACCTGTAGCTCTCCTAGAGCTGGAGTATGAGGTGGTGTAGCGTGCTATAAGGAGCCCTTTGCTTTATGTGGACAGCCTATCTTCAGTCCCTGACCTTCATGTCAATCTGCTTTGTCACAATTAGAATGAAGATAAATGGATGAATTAATAAATGAATGAAAGCAGACAAACAATGGGAAGCCCTCCACACGGCAAGGCTATGGTCATCCGGGGCAAGACTGGCCAGGACCCCATGGTGGTCAGCTTTCCAGGCGCGCAAACCCCAGACCACAACACCACTCACTAGAGAGACGGTCAAATAAATAGGGGGTATACTCAATTAGCTGAGCGCGTTGCAACCTAATGAGAAGCGCTAATCCTGTGACTAATTAGTTAATTGTTGTTTTATCTGGCCGGGCTGATTTCACAGGGGAGGGCATTTACTTTGGTGACTGGAGTCTGTCCGTCACAGGGGGAGTGTAGATGTCAAGTTATTACAGCCTGTGGCCAGAATCTTATCGGCTTGCAGATGTGGCCACGAATCGCCGTTTATAATCAGGCTGATTATTCCTCTGTGATTCTTCGGGGGGGAATTTGCCGGCTTTTCTCCCGGCTGACTGGTTTTCCCGTCTCCTTATTTGGAGGATAACGCACGGAATAATCTGGCTGTTAGCGTGTACACAGCACTGCGGGCGGCGTGGGGCTGCCTGTAGAATAACGCGTTCTCGGTAAACAGTGAGACGGGGCATGATGCAAGCGGCAGAAACTCCCGGCACCGGCACAGACCCGCGCAGAACCGCACGGGGAGCGGGTTGGTGAGTATGCACGGTATGGTGCAATGGGGGGGTCAAGAGGCCAGCAGGGGTCTGATCCCACCCTCTGACCACGCTTCATTCCCAACTCAGTCACGCCCCCGCTTTCCTGCCGCCTGTGCTGGCGACCGCCCGCTGCACGGATGAGAATTCGATGGGAAGGTTACATAATTCAGCGCTGGCGGGAGGCTGGGAAGCGGAGAGGGAGAGTCCGCGCCGGCACTCGTAAACGCATCGCCGGCGGTTAGCTTCCGGCTGAGAGGCACAATCGAACCTTTAACGGCTCTTTAAAGGGTGTCTGTTCGCCCGTGTTTGAGAAAAGCCTCGGGCCTCCTTGACAATTTCTTTCTAACAAAAAAAAGTGGCCTCAGAAAGGTCAAGGGTCATGCATGGGCTGGGAGTCACATTATGCAGGTCAACTCACCTGATGGTCGGGGGGGGGCAGCAAACATAATAGCAGTGCCTGCAGACTGTCAACAACAACTGAAACAATGTAGTTTCTGTAAAAAATCTGTGAAAGTCTTAGAAGGAGCTTGCCGGCTCCGCAATCATACCGCGTTTCGGTCCCGCTCCTCTCAGCTGTTCCTGCCTCGGTTACCGACCTGGAGACAGAAGCCTCATTCTGCCTTCCCACCTTCTCAGGGAATCCGCCTCATCCATGTCTGCTTTTAATGTCCTATTAAAAACAATTATTCATGGTAGGACTACATAACTAAATGTAACTCCGCAGTTACATAAAATTATGTGACGTCTTTCAGAGTTATTAACCGTAATAATGATTATATCTTTATATTATGCAATAAGAAGCCCTATGTGTATTACACCACATTTTATCTCCATATGTTGCAATCAGAATACCATCTCAGACTGTGTTCTTTTGCAGTATGGTACCTTGCTCCTAAAACGGGCACACCATCGCCTGCTGCACTCTGCGCCCCCCCCTAAAACCCGTCTGCTGTTTCCTTTGCCTGCTCCCGCTAATTTAGAGCAGTGTTATAACCAAGCTGCTCGGCTAGCGGCAAAAGGAACATCGAGGAAACTTTTATGCAAAATGTGACATATGCTAATCTGCCCATCATGCTACCACCTAATGGCAGTACTGCTCCAGCCCCCGCCCCCCCGCCGCTAGCCGCTCACACTGCCCCCCTGCTGGGGCTTTACCCAGAATGTACTCGTTATTTTTGAGATTCTCGGTCTCTCATTTCCTCTCTCCTTTCTCTGTGGCCGTCCATCTTCCCTAACGTGACATAGTGCCAAATTAGCCACCCGATAAGTTCATCGCTCTTCTACTTAATTAGCTGCTATCGGAGGCAAGCTGGGGCCCTGCCACTTGGCCGCGGGCCGCTCACCCCCCGTATTACTGGCTATGTACTCACTGTTGTGACCGTGGCCGTGGCTCTGTGGGTGCGTGCGAGATGGGTGCCCTTTAGCCTGTATGTGGAGACACTGACGGCTTGTGAGTGTACATCACCTGCCATTCTGGGGGCACAGCAAGACATTCTCATTCATGCCATGTGGGGGCGCCTTGTGGCTCAGCAGCTTGGGATGCTGCACTTCTCACTGGGAAGTTGCTGCTTCGAATCCCTTGCTAGTCACTGTGACGTTACAGTCGGGCCGTCGGCCCCCAGCCTCTGCTTTCTCAGTTGGATACCTCTTTGACTCTGTTAGCATTCCTCTGTTGAACTGTGGCACAGCAGCAAACTAAGGACTCCATGTGTTGGTAAAGTTACCATTTCGGCTAATTTGTAAACTTGCACTCATCATTCGTAAAGATCTGTTTCCCCAGGCTTGTATCCTGTCTTAGGAGTGCCATTTACTGGATTAATGCCTTCAATTTGCCCCTAGTTTGTAAATGCAACGCTATAGACTGCAGGCCAGTCCTTAGCCGACCCATCATAAGCCTGGCCATGGATCACTGCTCAGCTACGGGATGGATGGACAATTAAGGAGAGATCAATTAAAGTCACCTCAGGAGGGATTAAGCATTACATTTTGAATCTGCAGCCTCAAACCATTAAAAATGGGCATTTTCCATCACCTACACTACCCCATTTCTGTTTATGTGGACAAAGAAAGTTACCTGTTAGCAATGCATGGAAATGAGACTTTGCCTTTAGCTCTGCATGAAAACACGAATAGTTATTATTATGTGTACTTAGTGCGTCTGAGAGAGAATAATGTGAAGATTCTGATAACCTGACGGGCCCTTTTCAGGCAGCGACTCCTGTGCGCGGATGGCCCTCTGTCAAGCTGTCATCGCTGTCCGCGATGTGGCGGAGGGTACAGAAGAAAACCGACTCCAAAGGGCCCTGGACGCTCGGCGTGAAACGGCGCCGCGCCACTCGTGATTAGCCGCGGCTTGTCCAGGTGCGCTCGGGACCCCCCGTGGGCTTCAGCTGAACGTTTGATTTTTCAGTTAATAAATCCCCTTTTCTCCCCAGTCCCCCCCCCCCCACCCCACGGTTCTCTCCTTCATCTCGCACTCTCTCTTGCCATCTCGCTCCTTTCCTTTTCGTCCTCCCTTGTTTGGGTAGCGGGGGATGGGAAATACGCGCCTTCGCAGACACACAGCGTCTGCCTGGCTGCCAGAAGAAAGAGCCCAATCTCACACGGCTGCCGCTTTTTACTGTAGCCGCGGTGACCCAGTAAACTTTGCAGTTAACCTGGTTTCTTGTCCTGCGATTGGCTCACTGTGTATCATGTGACTACCACCCCCCCCCCCCCCCACACACACCAGCCAGCCAGCCAGCCAGCTGCTCTTAGTGGAATATGGAGTTATCAAAAAAGAAGTAGAATAATAAAAGGATAATCCCGCAGCAGAGTCGCTGTGGTTCTGCGTCGCTGGCAGATACCGTCGACCACATTCACTCGCGGCAAATAGGAACCCGAGCGCTCACAGATTGATAGCAGGATGGTCACCGTCACTAATCTGGCCGAGCATGGGCTTGCAGGAGAGAATTAGAGCAGCCCCGGCTCTGGTGATGTCATTTTTTAATTTAACCCCCCGTTTGCCACAGGCTTTCGGACGGGGGCCGTCCTTAATCAGTGCGGCCTTGCTCTGGCGGACCAGTGGAAGAGGAGGTTAGCGGTTAGCGGACTGTGACTGCGGTCGACCTGCCTGGTCATGGGAAGCTCATTTTTAGTTAGCATATGCGTGGCCTCCAGCCGACGAGCGTGGCGGTTTCCCACACGGGGCTTGGCCGGTCCTCCTCCTTCCCACTTTCCCGTGGCCTGTCCCTTAGCTGGAGAGCTGGGAAGCCCCATGACTTTGTCCACACTCTGAGCTCATGAAGGGCCAAATTGTTTTCCAGTGTGAAGGACCAGGGGGAGGGGGGAAGCGGTGGGTGTATGGACAGCGATAAACCCAGTGAGGCAGCCTGTGCCTGGTGCTGCAGGCAGAAGCCCGTCTCTCTCCGTCTGTCTGTCTGTCTGTCTCTCTCTCTCTCTCTTGATCTCT
>JAODKN010000134.1:3452724-3480891 GCA_026774425.1 Petrocephalus zakoni
CGGCCAGAGGCTGGGCTTGAACCGGCAACCTTCCGATTACAGGCGCAGAGCTTAACCTGCTGAGCCACACTCTGCCCAAGTATAAATAGTCACAGTCATATAGTACTCAATTGGTTGGTTGAAACAAAATCTTGGTCTGGACTTTTACTATTTGGACTTGAGTTACCCACCTCTGGGACTATGGTTGATGTGCATCTGCAGGATACACAGAAACTACACAGTAATGGGCAAAACACACGCACATTTGTATTCATCTTTGTGGACAAAGAGTTATGGGCACAACTCTAATCCTACCTGTGACACCCTTAACCCCAACCCAGCCCTAACCTTAACCATAAGTAACCAAACAAAATGCAAGGCTTTTAGCATTTTTAGCCGACTTTTTTAAATTGAGTTTCCTCTTGTGGGGACTGGAAAAATGTCCCCATAAGGTCAAAATAAGATTTGGTCCCCACAATGCAATATATACATAACCCATACACACAAACAGAATTTCACCTGTGATTTCAATACAAAACACATGAATGCTTTTAAAATACTCTCTGTGTATCTTCACCAAAGTGATGTTTACATTTATCTAAGATTACAGGTATTCAACAGACATTAAAAAGGTATTAATGTATGTTTGTTTGCTAACCCTTTTTGGAACTCTTGGCAAAAAGGTAAGTATTCTTAACATCATTGTCTGTCTGCTGACATGTAAGATATCTTACATGAATATTATTGTTTAGTGGGCCATACCATCTCTACATTGGAGGGGTTTCCTTTGAACCCCCACCACCACCACCAGGCAGTCTAGGGGGTGAGATGTTTCACAACTGAGCCATATGGGTAACGGCACAGAGGAAAGGGGCAGCACCCACTGGAAATGTAAGCGTTTTTGAAGTGGTGCTGTCGGCTGTTTACAAGAGAGCCTCTCCAAATTAGCGGCCCGCTTTCAGGTGTTTATTGGTCCTGTGATTATAAAAAAAAAGGTGATGTCATGTGCCTTCATGTGTGTGGGGGGGTCTGCAGCCCAAGCTGCTTCTAGTGGCTGATCTCACTCACAAGCTCTTACTGAAACTCTGTGATACCTTTTGAACGTCCCACATTGCTCAGCTTAATTACTTCGGTCTGTGATGGAATTTAATCATCCCCCGTCGCCGCTAATTTGTAATGATTTCAAATCCTCCCCGCTGCCTTTGAAATGTTCTTTTCCTGTAGGACTCTGAAAAGAGTCAGTCTTATAATGAAACGTCACCGGAAACTATACCAACTGCTCACCACCTGCAACTAAACATTACACATTATTTTCTGTAGTGCAGACACTCCCATTTTACAGTTTTGAAATGGATGATTGTTGCTTAGGGTCAGTAAGTGAAGGTTTTAATTTTTAATCCCGCGAGAGGTCGCCGGAGGTCACGGGGAATACAAGGGGTCTCCCAGATTCCACGGAGGCCGTCTGGCTGCGCGAGCCACCTAGTGGCGCAGTAAAGCTGTCGCCACGGTGATCGATCACATGGCAAATCATGCGATTCATACTGATAATAACATTCTTGTTGTTGCCTTACCTGCATGGGGATATGGCAGCCAATCGCTGCACGGGAAGGCAAAACAATGGATTTTGGGACGGCACCCTTGGAACGGATGATTCTACTTTGGGTGTCACATAAGTTGTCCATATGTGACTTCAAACAAACATGCATGTGCTATTTATAGCACATCCAGGAAAGACATGTGGTCTTCATCATACTTTCTGTAAGAAAAACTGGAACAAAGCCCCCACCCCCATTCACATTTGCTTTGTGAGAGCTGTCAAGTCATTGCGTTTGGATCTTCAAACGTTTCTCTGTCCTTAAAGGACGTGTGCGTTCATTAAACCAGAACAGAGGCGTCGGTTGGGTTTTGGGCTCTGTTACAGAAGAATTTGGAAAGTCCCTTTCCCCTGTGTCAGCACTATAGCTCATCTTGGAGGGGACATGGTCCTGTAGAACCTCCCCGCAGGGGATGAGAGAGGTCATTAAGCTTATTAACTGGCAAACATATCGGAGTCACATGTTGTGAAAAGGACAGTAGGTCACAGTATCAATCAATCAATCAATCAATCAAACTGTATATATGTTGCACCATTTAAGCAACTCAAATGCAATTCAAAGTAGGTCACAGGTTTTTACTGTAAACCAGTGGTGTTTCTCAATACACATACTTGACTGTACTATTATCGTGTAGTCGGTTTACTTCATCTTCCATTGCCAAAGACCAGTTCCAATACTCAAGAACAGAAGTACAGAGGATGGTAAAAATCCCTGGATGTCGTTCTTGACCCGCCTCAAATATACATTGGATTGGACCAAAGGATACATTGGTTGCATCCTCGCTGCACAAGACAAATCCCATGATTCATTGCGTTCCCGAGTTCATTCTTTGAAGGCAAATTGGTAAGACTGGTCTTGCCAAGACCCCAAGTATAATCAATGCATTCTTGGTATTGAGAAACTTCCCTGTATTAAATTAAAAAGATGCCATCTTTGTGGATTGAGGTGCGGACTGAAAGGTGTCACTGTCGTTGAGTACAAAGGACCACGTGAAAGCACGTTTGAAGTGCAGTTTTGAGACCGCCCAGGGATTACTACCAAAGCATTCTTTCAAAGTCATCATGCAGGGTTAAGAAACTCCTGTGCTCTGTGGCCACGGGGCCCCCATCTCCGGTTTCCTGGCCTCACCCCCAGGGCCCCCCAGCATCACGGCCTCTGCTGCGGGAAGCACGGAGGCAGCACTGAGGTGGGTGGCCCTGAGAAGGCGGACCGCAGCAGCTGGCCGGAACCACTACAAACCCCATTACTAAACGAGCGCAGATCGCCCCCTGGAGACTCCTGGCGTGCCCACGGGCTGCTGAGTAATCGCGGCATGGCCAGGGCCGGGTCAGGCCGGGTCACGCTCAGAAGCCCTTCACTGGGTCACATCTCGCCTTCCCTCCAATTCCGAGGTGGCGTGTAACTTTAGCTTGCATATAAGCATCATGTTTAAGATTGTCGGAGGAGTAGTGAAACCTTCTTAAAGTTCTTCCCTCCGCTCCAAGGATAAAACTTCTTTACTCTTGTGCGAGCCAGCCTGTTAATGCAAAACACATGCAGGCCCAGCCAGTCTGTACCGAGCTTCTCTGGAAACATCTGTCATAGCAGTCTTTATCTGTCATTTAACATTAAGCTTCTCCCTTATCACGTGTAGACCGTGAAGACGAGTGTGTTCGTCCATGCTGAAGAGCAAAACGAGGAGCACCCCGACTGCGGTAAGGTGATGTTCTTTGGCCAAGGGGGGATTCACATGTCTGCAGGATAATGCGTAAAGAGCTCCTCCCCACTTCTCTCAGGCCCCCATGCATGCCCCAACAATGCCAAGGTCACGCGTTCAGCTATGTAGAATCATGTGTGTAAATGTGCTTGGTCAGGAGATCAGTCTCGCTGGAATGTAGGTGGATCTTTGGGGGAGGGGGGGATCTTAAAAAGTAAAGAAAAAAAGCACACAACCCACAGATGAAATAAGTACAGGAATTATGACATTCCAGATGTGAACCAAAGTGACCCAAAGACGTCTCGGAGATGGACTCCGAGACGTCCATCAACGTGCAACAAGTAGCTGCAGATTTACGCTGGGGCTGCCTTTCAGCCTCCAGTCGATAAGGAGGGCCGGCCCGGCGGCTGGTTCTAGGCTTTATTTATGAAGTTGGCGTTGCTGGCAGGGAAGTCCACGTCACTCACGCCGGAGTGATTCACGGGGCCTGTAAACACACAGAACAGCACACTTTGCCGTTTGCTAAATTTGCCAGCCTGTCAGCATTGCAGTCATATACTAAATATATTTGTCTGGGACCTGCCTAGTCGTTTATGAGGTTGTTGGCATCATCCTGAGCCTGTTAGGCAGGGCCCAGTCACAAAAGAGTTAGCTAACAGAAGTATATTTAGACATAGGGTATATATCTTCCCTCCCTCAGCACTTGTAAATATGCATTATAAATGATTTAGTCTAATGTTTTGTGCCACACAGAGAACTATATACAGTTGGGTCATATATTAACGAATGGCTTGGGAAATTGATTTGTGCATTGCGTAGTTCGGCGTTTCCCAACCCGGTCCCTGGGGACCCCCAGATGATCCGTGTTTTTGTTCCCTCCCAGCTCCCTGCCAGACAGGACACATTTTTTTGTTCCCAGGAGGGAGCAAAATCGTGGACCGTCTGGGGGTCCCTGAGAACAAGTTTTGGAAACAATGGTGTAGCCGATTAGCTAGCCAGAAGCTCCGAACTAGCAAGCCCGATTTTAAACAGCTGGATGCTGTGCACCGAAATCTCGGCTCTGTTATAACGTATAACGACAAGACCTGTCCTGGGAGCAGTAAAGGCAGCCAGGCCGACAGGTCTGGGGCCATGGTGTACTGAGTGGTGGCATCTCGCTCACTTGAGCAGAACTGCCGAATGTGCATCACCATCTAGGGAATATTTAAGGACCATACAGTTTTTTTTTTATTTAACAGCATAATGACACCACCATGTGCATCGTCACAATTACGCAAGCTAATTCGACTTTTAATATCAGGCCTCGCATGCTTAAGTGAACAGAATTAGCCAAACCTTAACATGCAATCAAAATATAAAAATAAAACTTCTACCATTAATCACAGAGGAGGGTCATGAATTGGGTATATTTCAATCTGAAACCACCTATTTAAACTTCACTGCTAGCGATTTATGTTAATGTAACATATGATTTTGCAGTTTTAATTTCTGTCCAATCTGAAACCAATCTTACAAAATATTACTAATTATATATGACGTTTTCAGTTGCCTTGCCAATCTAATTAATTACGTCCACGGATGACGGCAAATTTCCACCGTAGCGGAGTTCCTTTCTTAGAATGCTGGAGTGGTTCTAGAAGGCTGTTTTATCTTCCTACCTCTGTGGGGGGCACCGCGCCACGGCGGGGTTGGGGCGAACGCTAGCGTTTCTGTGGTGATTGATCACCAGTGCTGTGCCCACTGGGTTTCTCAACTAATGAAACCCAGTTGGCCCAGACTGGACTAACAGAGGCCGGGGGGTGGTTTTAAAACCAGGTCAAGTTGGCTAGATCCTGAAGAGTCGTCAGAGGCATGCTGGGGATGTGCGAATCAAATGGTTATCCATCTGTCTGTTTATTTCGCCACCTACTGGGCCTTCGAGTCCATGTCGTGACGCCGGTTCCAACCCCTGTGACCGATCTTACATAAAGCCCATGACCTCACAAGTCGATTCAGTCTTGAATGCATCTGGCATGTCACAGGCGGGCCAAAGAATCGCTTTCGTCTACACCCAACACCGAGCATGCAACCCAAGTCACAGACTATCATTTTACCGTCAAAGAAAATGGACGATGAGGTCACCTGGAAGCGGGTGCGTTCGGCCCAATGCAAGCACGCGGGGTGACACCATGACATGCCAGCTTGTCCCCAGATGTCACTGAACCTGTGTTTCGGGAGAGGGACGACTTGCTCATCAGGGTAATTGTCCTTCCCGTCCAGAGTGCGCAGAAGAATCATGATCAAATTCTGTGTTTATGTACTTTATATTTTGCTATGTTTCGCTCTGCCTGGGGACTTGTTTTTTTGTACTGTTTCTGAGGTGAAGTCCTGGGAATCATTGCGATATGCTACATCCCATAATTGGCACTTTTACTGTAGTGGCGTAAATTCATTTCTGTTTTTGCGGTCGACTACAATAGGCCAAATTTCTGTTATTTTATGTGCTTTATGTGTGAGATGTGTGGGGACAGTTTGACTCAGTTTTAGGGCGAGACTTTTTTATAATACGGATGTGCGGGTGAAGTGGATAATGAGTGGAATAAATGATTAGAAATATGATTTGGTGGGTTCCCGATGAACACTTTAAAATAGAGGCCGATGAAATGAGGCTTTGACACCCAAGATGGGTGGAATTACACTGATGATCACGGCCTGGTTGAACCCATTCGGAACCAATAAACTAACCAGTGGAAGTTGGTTAAGCCAGCTGGTTAAAGACATCCCACTCACTATACGTTTTTAAAGGTCCATTACCAACATATCGAAGCACACCCTACGATATGTCATCATTATTGTCTGAAGTTGTCAAATAAGTTATGCCCAGTATCTGTGCCGGTAACTACGTACAAGGAGATAAATACAGTTAAACAATTAAATAAGACATTAACGTAACACCCCATGAGCTTGACCCTGGTATGTGGTGAGATGATGTGCAGACAATAACCTGACAGTTCAAACCTTGGGTCTCCCCTCTATCATTATTCAGCATAAGACAGTCTATTTCAGGACAGAATGAATGTGCTAGTGGTCACATGACAGCAGTGTGGCACGGTCTTATTTACTGACATTACAAACAGAACAGACCAGGGGGGCACGTGGTTTTCAAAAGGCCATGGCTGCATCTTCTCTTGCGGCTGCCAGCACTGACAGAGGCTCATTTGCATCGAGAGACATGGGATACCATGTGAAAAGGTACATCCTGCTGTTCCTCTACTATGGAATCATGCATGTTTAACATGTCTACCCTTCCTGATGCATGCTGGCACTTACATGTGGGGGTGGTGCATGATTGGCCAGTTAGGCCTCTCTGCCTGTAATCGAAAGGTCGCTGGTTCGAAACCCATACTCATCAAAGTAGCCTCATCTCTGTGCTGGATGGATGGCTATCCCTACATCAGACCCCAAGCTTTGTTCTCACCTGTATGCACTAATCCATTAAAAACAAGTTCAGATCCAGAAAGCACTATCCAGACCAAGGTTTCATTTTATCCAACCAGTTGAGTACTATGTGACTGTGATTCTTTATGCTCAACTGGTTGGTTGCAACAAAGCCTTGGTCTGGATTTGTACTTTCTGGACTTGAACTTGTCTGTAATGGATTACTTTTGTGAGTAACTCCCCCAACACTGTCTATATATGTGTGTCTTGAAAACAGGAGAGCATATGTGAAATGTATTCCAGAGTAAAGCTTCCTTTCCTTGAAGATCTACCACTGTGATAGAAATTGGGTAAAAGGACATCACTGGGACTCCTTCTGCTTACTGTAGACAAGACATAAACACAACTCTGTGAAAATGCAGAGAGCAGGCCGGGAAATCAAAAAGGCTCTAGCTGACACTGGAAGCCCCTTCGTGCTCACTAAAGCCAGCGAAGGCTAAGGAAACGGCCTTCGGGTGCCGGTCATTACCCTTATAATCGGGCTCCAGCAAAGTGCCGCCTGGCGTGACTCGTAAGGGATCGGCATCTCGCTGGATTTACACTCTGTCCTGAGCCTTTTATCGCTGGAGCTGTATGAAGCCCAGATTACTGGTGTTTAGAAGTCAGCATGTGCTGGGGGGGGGGCTGGCAGGGGGGTGACGAGTGTCAAAGGAAGGAAGAAAGGAAGACTGAGATATTCCGGGGTTCAAACCGCCAGTCCCACTCTCGCATAATGGGCTACCGATTTCTCGATGACATCATCTCCTTCCACAGCCCTGCACAATGGCACTGTGAATGCATCAATCAGGATAAAACCACTGACACACGCTCTGTTTGTTTTATATGGGCCCTTACAGGAGTTTGACTATCAGACGGGCTCTTTTCAGGCACCGGGAAAGACACCTACAGAAAGCCAAGAGCGTCACGTTGGGCTTCCCGCTCACACCCCACTGCGCTCTGATTTGGGTGGATCGTTCTTCCTTTCAGTCATAATGATCCTCAGTCAAAACCGTATTAAAAAGTACGTATTAGAAAGGAAATCCATTTAGGCGTCTTTCATCGCTGTTTCCTCTCTCTACATTTAGACCACAGTTTTATTAATTCTATAAGCTTTGTTAGAATATAAATAGAATATAAATTAGCTGAAGGATTTACTCTGATGTAAAAATAAAAGGTCTTTTTTTAAATTTTCAAAAAACACTTGACTTTAGGAAAGTCGTGTTTTTTTATTATATATTCTTTCATTATATATCTAACGTTACGTGGGGGGTTTGTGATGGTTTTTGTGCTGTTCCTGTATGTTCCTGAGAGCGTGCAACCCGCATCCCGCAGTGCTCCTTCGCATGAAATGCTCTCGCATATTTTCAGCTGTCCCTTTTTCCTAATTAAAAAAAAAAAAAATCAAGCATGATTTACAAGAGCAGAGTAACCTAAAACAAACAGCATAAGCCGCTGTGCATAAGTGCGCATTTGTCTTTAAATGGTAATACTTTTAAATTCACAGTGGGTTTTGTAATCATGCATTTTTCTGCTCTATGTTATATTTACGTGTTCACTAGCACTGGAGCGGGAGAGGGTAATTACAATTTTTCATAGCAGTTAACTAATTAACCGAATTAATAATTAGGCGAAATGCAGGGAAAATCCCCGGCAAACGTTAGCGCAGCGCAGGAGGCCCGGCCGGCTTCTTGTGAAGATCGGCCCGTGTTCTTTGGTCCTCGCTGGCACATGAGCGAGAGGCACAGACGGTGTGCTCCTTCTGCCTGTATGGCTGCCAGTTCATAGGCATACCCTCCCTTTGTGGGATGAAAGGGGAAACACCCCCTCTCTTTTAACATTGCAGCGCATTTGAAATTCAAATGAACGGTTTCAAATTGGGCCGTCTAGACCGCTATCTGTACACAGCGCCCCCTGTGTCACTCTTGTTCTCCGCACTCTTTGAAGTCAGGTGGGGCCCTGGCTGGGTCAGTGGTGGGGGCTCCCTCTTACTCACAGGGAAAGGGAGCCGGTGAGCTGGAGGCCAGGCAATTAACCGGCGGAGAGACTACTGCCTGATCCCGCCCACCACCGGCCTCACGTGGTCCTGACACCAAAGCATGTTACTCGGCGACGAGCGGAGTCTGATGGGAGTCATTGATCAGATCCCAATAGCACAGGTACAGCAATTACAGATGCTAATGACTTCCAGCCCAAACGGGCTTAGTCTCTGCCCTGTCAGATAGCTGTTTTGTTTGCAGTCAAAGATTTTCAATGAAACACGCAAGTGTAAGATTTTCCGGAAACATTTGGAGGCAGATGCAGCAATCGTGTCTACAATCGTGACTCTCCCCTCTAATTCATCGTTCAAGATTATTTATTTTTGTTTGTTTGTCTATGTATTTATTCTACTGCTCATATATTCCAAGCCATAAAAAATCAGTAATAACGTGCCACCAATTGTATGAATGTGCATGAGCGTATTTCTGAGAATCAACAAAAAAGGAAAACTTTCATCCCGATAGAGAAGTGCTCAAATAAATTCCCGTCAAATTTGAAAAAGGAAAGAAAGAAAAAAAAAAACAAGAAAACTAATACAAGATGAAAAGGACTAGGTGTGTTTTTTTTAACCTGGTGATATGTCAGAGGCTCAGGGTACGACAGAAATACTACTGGTCACCTTTGACTGATGTGCTGGTCACAGCTCTCACTGGGCAAATAACCATCTAGTACATTAACGGGCTGGATGCAAATGACCCGCTAAGCTGGGGGATTCTATCGCTTTACGTCATCAAAGAGCACTGGCCCATCCCAAGGACTGATGACATATTCTTTGCTTAAAAGCCGGTGAATTCCCAACTAAACACTTCACCAGACTCTCATCCAGCAATCACTGTATTGGCGGTAACAATGAAGAATCTGTTTCCAAAGGTTGGTAACACTTTATCAGGATAGTCCACCTAAAAATGGTTAACAGTGCATTTCTAACATTTCAAAATTTCAACAGCATAGTTGAGATTCAACCATTCAGCTGTATATAGAGTATTCACTCAACCAATGTTATACGTATTGTTGAATCTCAACTAAGAAGTTGTTGAAATGTTACAAATACTCTACATGCCCTTTGTAGATGAACTACCCAAATTAAGTGTTACTATTTTTTTAAATCATTAAAGGTTAGTGGTCCAAGACCCCTGGGCTATTTTAGCTGTCAGAGGCCCATGATTTTTCTATGGTTTCTGTATTTGTCGATCAGGATGGTGACAGTAAAAACTGCCAGGTGGGGGGGTTAATCTGAAATAGGTTGGTTGAGGCCCCTTTGCAGTGGAGGCCCCTGGGCTTCAGCGCGGGTGAGCCCGTTCAGTGGAGTGCCCCTGGCTACACTGATCATTAACTGATGGGGGAAAACAAGTGTGAAAGCAGTCGCCATAGCAACTGGGCTAAATTTATCAATGAGTTTATAGTTTTCAGTACCTGATGTAAGAGAGAGTACAGCCCAAGATGCTGATGGCTCCCGCTCTCTGGGCTACATCACTTAGTAATCCGCAGACATACCAGTTCTCTCTTGCCAGGAGACACCTACAGCCACATCCAGGCACACGTGTATGTCTGCCTCCTCGAGGGGTTAAGCGCGGTGAGCTGGGACCCTTCAGAAGGAGTTTTCCTTCAGAACTGTCTTTAGTGTGTTCCCCACCACATGGCTGCCTCGGTTGGCTGGTTGGCATCGATCCCGACGTCGCGTTCGCTACCGAGCCTGTTCTAGACGCGTGCAGCAGGCTGTGCGCAACAAACAGGCGGGGAGCCGGCCGCTGGACCCTGGATCAGCCTCACTTATGAGCTGGGGGCCGGATGGAAACCGGTCTTATCGGGCCGATCTTGTGGGAGCTGGAAAGTCCGGCAGCAAGTGGATGGAAGTGGGGGCCGTTTGTCACTGAAATCTGGGCAGACTGCGAGGGATCGACCCAAATTTTGCCCTCATTATTACTATTATTTTCATCTAAGCTACATGTTTTACTTTTAATATATACTAAACAGTTTCTTTTACCACACTTCACTTAGTTAAAAAAAAATTGCCCAGATGATGATGAAAAAAAAAACAATATAGTTGTTTTTTTGTAATTTAGATAATACCTGCTGATAAAAAATGAAAATCCAAGACATTTTAATAGGAAATCTCTGTCTGCATTAGTTAGTATAAATTATTTTTAATTGAGTATGTGTGTACCTTTGGCTGTGAGTGGGAGTTGAGATCCAATTAATCTTCTGCGCTTAATCAGGGCTAAATAAAAACGCTTCTGATTAAGCAGAGCTTATCTGTGGCGTTATGCTGCCTCTATTGGAAAGATGTGGCAGTGCGCTTAGTGCTACAGTGCATTGTGTGTGCCTTTTTTTTGTAGCAGGGTTACCTTTAATGCAGTCAAAATAAATATGGCCCAGCCATGCAGGAGAAGTAGGGCGACCCTCGAGCGCTGCTCTTAATTCCACGCTGGACAGGGGATGGGAGCAGCTAAGGCAGCAGGCCAGCCAAAATATTATTAATTTGTACTGTGGAAATTGGTGTTATAATTTGGGGGCGGTGTGTGTCTCAGCGGGTTAGGACACTGTGATCGGAAGGTTGCTGGATCACATCCCGGGGTCGGCAAAGTGATGTCGCCGTTGGGCCCCTGAGCAGGGCCCTTAACCCCCAGTCGCTCCAGGGACTGGCTGCCCCTGCTTTGGATAAAAGCATCTGCTAATAAGTAAATGACTTTTGCACTGAATGCTCTGCTGTGAGAGACTTTTCCACATTTGTCTGGTTCAGAGCTGTTTGAAGGACAGGCCGTGCCGTGTGGCCTGGTGTGCTATCGCCACGTGGGGGGGGGCCGGAACACGGGAGGTGTTCACAGCGCAAGGGGGTGGTAAACGGCTTTCCTGTGTGCTGCCACAGGTGGCTCGGGTGTGTGGTTTTTCTTTTATTTTCTTGTCTTCGGTGTGTAATGCGCTACGCAGCGTGTGTGACATAGTCGTCCCTTTGGATGCGTGACTTTTAAAAGCTGAGTAGTACATTCATTTAGACTATTTTATAAATTACTCCATAAAGCGACAGCATAGCCCTAATAGTATAAAAGTTTAACCTGTAAACCACGGAAATGCCGAATTCATACTAAGGATTGATTCATACGTATCTTTCGCATGACAATCAATATCCAGCTGCAGTTCAGTGCAGGAGATTCACTTTCACTCGCATTATTTCTGTGGGAGGGTTAAGATGCAGCCTCTGCACCCTCACCTTGTGCCTTTTGGGCAAAAGTGTGCATGCTATTGAATAAAACATGCAAAATGTAAGACCAGAGGGTATCTATATCTAGACGTTTATTTTTCCAAATGTTGATCTTATATGAATATGCATGCATATCATTTCAAACTCCGTTACACCTTTTTTGTCTGTTCTTAATTTGTGCTCTAATAAGTAACAAAGCCTGGAGCACTTGTCCAGCCTTTAAATAAGCATTTTTTCCTAACGAATTGAAGTAAAACGTGCATAGTTTTCATTAACATGCAAATTGAATTAACGTGCAAGTACAATAATGATAAAACCAGCTTATGCATGCAAATTATCGCAATCCACTTTTTCGAGCATGATGGATGAGTGTGCACCTGAGAAACTGCACCAAACGTCACATCTGATGCCTAAATACCTCTGATTTTTCCCCCCATTTTTAACTATATGATAATATCACAGTGATAGATGTTTTTGATTGTTTGATTGTTGTGGTTTTTTGATTTTGTTCTTCAGTTCAAAAAGAAATTCCGAAATTCACCAAACACTTCACAGGTAATATCTGCCCACCATTCTTACGGTATAGGGTCGCAGTCAACGTGAAGCGTATCCCAGGATGCACAAGGGCAAGGATAAGGGGACCCCCTGGAAGGGATCACTTTACGGGTACTATTTAAGAAGGAGTTTTGTAAGTGATAATGAGGTATAGGCTTCCTCTTTGATTGTTATGTGCTGTTACTCGTGGAAACATTCTGTTTTGAACTCGACTTCCCCTTGTTCTACACATCCTCTTAAGAAATACTTGAAATGTCCCAGAATAGGTTTCTACCACTGACACTTCTTTATGCAGTAGCTTGCCAGGTTTCGTCGCTTAGAGGCTGCAGAGATGAATGATAAGTGACCCGAGATTCCTCAAACACGCTAAAAACGTCACATGCTTCCGTTTACTCTCACTGCCAGTTTCGTCTGTTTGCTGTTCTGGGCTAGATGTCTTTTCCCCTTCATTATAATCTTATGTCGTGTTTTCCGCTGCTCCTCCTGATATTTTTCCATGCTTTTGTGTCACTACATTTTCACTGTGTCAAATCCTCAAGAGGATGACGTTATAGGGAAAGAACTGCACTCCGAAAAAACGCGTAAATGTACGTAAAATAGGCTTTATTTCGGAATGGCACCCGAAACCAGCTTCACTGGGTTTGAAATTTCCAGATGTGGCTTTGCCAGGGAGCGGCTAAGTGTTTCCTGACAGCATCTCGACGCTACTGAAGAGATGCCATGAAAGCCAAGCTCCCTGCCCTGAGTATATAAACCTACACATATACATACACGCGCACAAATGAAAACGCAGTAATGTTTGCATGTATGCAACTGATCCCGTTAGTGGGTTCTGTAGACTTGCGGTCTTTATCTGGCATCCCGAGAGCTACGGCTCGTGTTTAGCGCAGATTTTTCCAGGCTTGATCCTCAAATGCAGCTGGATGCACGTTTTTGCCATGCTTCGATGCCAATCTAATAACAAGTTAGTTTCAGTTTTTAGATGCTGTTGATTGACTCAGAAAGCAAAACTTGAGAGTTTTTGTTGTGAGGCTGGAGGAAACTGCAAAAATACATGAGCGAAAGAGCAGGACACATAAGTGGAGACTACAAGCAGCATTTGGGGCATCTTTGAGGGCAGAGCCCCCCTGGCTGAGTGCACGATGCAAGGCTTGACCTACTAACATTTACATATGAGTAGATTAGCTTAATTGACTGGCATTCCTATGAACATGAGTGGATCAGACACAAAGCTTTATTTCCATTTCTGCACTGGGACTTTTTGCAATTTAGCCCCTGTCATACATGCAGGGGGGCTAAATGGACTCATATTAAGTACAATTTGCATGTTGCTAATTACTTAGCTTGTTCAGTTGCTAATTAACTGATACCGCGATCAGTGTTTTTTAGGAGAAAGGCCCACGGTGTCTTTGAAATATTGACTTTTTCCCATTATGTTCTGATTTGCATATTGTAATGAATATAATAGCAATTAACTCCTTAATAGTTTAGAGATATTGCTCTTTTCCCCTCTTGGTGGGAAATATCTCACAGTGATAGTAGCGGGGCTCGACCTTTATAGAACGATAGCAGGAGCCATTCTATGGCACAATAGATATCACTATCACTCCCAATGTCTTCTTGCCACATACAGAGGTTTGAGCATGAAATCATGCTTAGGATGCTCCAAAGCCTCAGCGAGGCCCGAGGACCATATTTACATTTTATCTATCTAACAAGACTTCAGTCTAAACCAACATTATTTTTTTTGAGAAACTGGGGCCAGTCAGTCCCAGGAGTAATAGGCAGTTAAGGGCCCAACGATGAAATCAGCATGACTACCCTGGAATTAGAGCCGGCAACCTTCCGATCGCAGGCACAGTGTCTGCTGAGGTGCACAGCACCCACAAGCTAGCCACGCCTTTGCTGAATCCACAGCAACAGAACATGCAAGAGATTAACGTATTTGTTGTGTTTGATGGTTTAGCGATGCCACTTGCTGCTCCATGAGCAGTGGAACAGTAAAATGCACAGGATTCCACTTGACAGCTTTAAAATCTATTCTCTGATAAATAGATACAATTCAAAATGGCCTCAAAAAGCATTAGCCACTCTGTTCAGTTTAGTGTTAGGGGTGATGTCCTGGCTGTCCACATTAGAGCTGCTAGACATCGCCACTCATTTTGTGTTGCTGGATGCATTAAATAGCCGAGAACCTATTCAGGCTGTCCCACTACAGCGAGGAAGATGTTGACAATTCTCTTTTACACTGTAGTTGTGTCACATCGTTTAGATGCTAAACGCCGCCACATCGGATGAGTAATTGTGGAGTTTGAATGGATGGATGATGGCAAAGCATGCGATTGTATTTCGAGGTGTTAGTCCTACCTGCATTTCGCAGGTTACACAGCTGGCTGTGGCTAATTTGCTGATGTTAAGTGAGTCAGGCTAGGGACTGTGTTCAGGGCTGCAGCTCCGAAGACTGCCCCGGGCTTTTAAGCATACACATGTTAGGTGCAAAGGCTCACTTGCTGCCCTCATGAATAACAATGAGTTTTATAATGAATTACCTGTCCAGCATAATGGTGTTTGGTTAACTCCAGTCAATAGGATGAATTCGTCCTGTTCAGCAGGAGCACCCACACACCGGTTGTGCGGCGCGGAGCTTCGCCCCCGCGGTGCGCGTCTCACCGGCGGCGGAGCATGAAAACCTTTCGGAGATCTGACACCGCAGTTCCAACTCCGGCTGTATAGCACCCCGCGCAATGTGATTTATAAGGCTTTGGGCTAATCGTTCTCCGATATACCGGGGGGGATCTGGCAAGCAGTTAAGTGCGAGTTATAACATGGGAGACACGGGCTGCCAGGGCGGGTGAAGGGGCGCAGGCGGCCGCGCCTCGCCTTTCTTTATGCCGCAATTCCATAACTTATTCTGCTTAAAAGCTATATTGGTGCCGCTTCACAATAAGGCTCATTTTTTCCACGTACCGTGTTCCTCGAAAATAAGACCTACCCTGAAAATAAGCCCTAGCATGATTTCCCCCCCCAGGATGCTCGTAATATGAGCCCTACTCCAAAAATAAGCCCTAGTTACTACCCCATGGATCGGGCACATGGAGTTATGTCACTATCGCATTGAATCATGGAATATCTGCACCATATTTAGAGGAAGGCAAATACCCAGGGGTGCGCTTCCCAAAAGCTCCCATTAGCAACTAACATAGTTCGACTCCTTGAACAAACGGACAAAGGATCCTGACGCGCTACCTTGGCCCTCTTATGGGGACATTGTCAACTACCTAGTTTTTGGCATTAGTGTGCACACTTTTGAAGTTTAAAAACTACAAATCTCTTGAAGCGCACAAACAGTTCACTGCCGGCTGGGTGCAAGACCTCTTCATTTTCAAGGATTTTACAGGACAGCAGAGATGGCCTGGGGAATACAGCACGAAGAAGACGCAAGAGCGGCACACTATGTTTACAGCACTTTTATTGTTTGTATTTATTTGTTATTCATTGATGTTCACACTACTGCGGCACGTATACAAATGCCATTTTCCCAGCATTAAAAGCAACACTAATCTTAACTGTCTTAATAAGTTAATAAGACCCTGTCTTATTTTCGGGGAAACGGGGAAAAATGGTAGTAACTCAATAATAAAACAAAAAAATGCATTGTAAGTTGTTTATAATAAGAAGGTGGTATTGCCATATTTTCCACTTTTACCTCTACAAAACACTAAGAAAAAAAAATGATCAAGAGATAACTATGCTTATTTGGCTGAAGAAATAACAGTAATGAAACAGATGGCATTTTCGCCCAAAACCTGTCAGCCGGTATTAAATTGAGGACAGTCGCCCGATTTTGTTAATGTCTGCTTCGTTTTTAAGCATCGTTAAAGGAAGGTGCAAACATTATTTTCGCTGTCATAGTCAGCCGACTTTTTTCACGTATACCCTGGGTACAGCCAGTAGCTCACTTATTTTAATATGCAGCTGTCCTACAGGGGGGATTGAACCTACCGATGTGTTGAACAGATCATGAATATTTATAAGCAAGTAATAGCACAACAGTCCACAAAGTCACACTTAAAAGCCATTAAATGGAAAAAGGCTAACTGGTGATAGTATTAAATATTGGGCGTGTTTTACATTATGGGGAAATTAAACGTTTTCACCAAGCACAGCAAATCAGGCTGAATGAGAGGCTACACCAAGCCATCGATGATGAGACTTTGCAGAAGTTTGTGAAACAATTCCATTGACACTTCAGCGTTAGTTACCTGAACCGACGGGTATAATTAAGCAGTAATTTGCTGCCTTTACTGTGCCTCAGTGAGCTGCCTGTGTTTCACCAAACCGGAGCCTGTTTAATTGGCACATCGCGCCTTCAACGAGAAAAACTGCGTGAAGCTTGTGAAAAAAGCAGATTTTTGTCAGGTAAATGCATGTAAATGTGGGATGAGGGGAAACACTTTCAGAAATGTTTTATGGATGTGATTTTTGCTTAAAATGATTCTCAGTACTGGCTCACTTCAAAATGTATTAGGTCGGCATAATTTACAGGTAAAATACACACAGGCTATGCAAAAGACACATGGGATATCCATGAAATGGTCTGACAGGGTGCCCTAAAACACGGAGCTATATGAAATTACATACTTGTATTTCCAGTGGGTCTGGTTTAATTAGGCAATTCCTAAAATAGGTAGGGGTGTCCACATAATTTTAAGACCACGGACAGGTGAAGTGAATAACATTGATTATCTTGCTACAATGGGACCTTGTGAAGGGTGCCATTATATAATAGGCAAGTGAACAGTCAGGACTTGAAGTTGATAAGGATCTCTGAGAACTGGGTCAGAGCATCTCCAAAGCGACAGGTCTTGTGGGGTCTTCCTGGTATGCAGTGGTCAGTATGAACTAAAACTGGTCCATGGAAGGCCAACCAGTCAAACGACGATAAGGTCATTGGTGCCCAAAGCACACTAATGTGCATGGAGAGCAACGGCTAACTTGTCTGGTACGATTCCACAGGAGAGCTACTGTAGCACACATTGCTGGAAAAGTTCATTTTGATAGAAAGGTGTCAGAACACTAAATGCATTGCAGCTTATGAGGCTGCGCAGCCACAGACCAGTCAGACTGCCCATGGTGACACCTGTCTACTGCCGAAAGCACCTACAATGGGCACGTGAGCCTCAGAACTGGACCACAGATCAATGGAATAAGGTGGCTGGGTCCGAGGAGTCATGTTTTCTATTACATCATCTGGGGGTGTGTCATTTACCAGGTGAAGAGATGGCACCAGGACCTAGTGTGGAGAGAAGGCAGCCTGCAGAGGCAATGTGATGCTCTGGGCAATATTCTGCTGAGAAACCTTGGGTCCTGGCATTCATGTGGATGTTGCTTTGACTCGTACTACCTACCTAAATATTCATTTAAACCAAGTTGACCCCCCCATCATGGCAACGGTATTCCCTGATGCCAGTGGCCTGTTTCAGCAGGATAACACACCCTGCCACCCTGCAAACATTGTTCATTAATGGTTTGAGGAACATGAAGAAATTCACTTGGCCTTGAAATTCCCTAGATCTCAATCCAATCGAGCATCTGTGAGATGTGCTGGACAAACAAGTCCGATTCATGGAGGTCCCCCCTCTCAACTTGCAGGATTTAAAGGACCTGCTGCTAACGTCTTGGTGCCAGATACCACAGCACACCTTCAGAGGTCTTCAGGCGTCGATGCTCCGGCACAAGGGGCATCACCACTATTTTCGGCAGGCAGTTTTAATGTTATGGTTTATCGGTGCGTTTGCGTCGGTTTGGTGCTCAGCAGCTCATCCCCACCACTCCCGCATCTCCAGCCACTTCTGCAAAAACGGCGCATCTGAAACAACGAGCGCGTGCTTATCTACATCCTCCATGCCCTTGTGGTTTCAGGGCCGGATCACCAGCATCTGGGCGACAGCACGCAGAGTGAAGCGGGGTCCGCACATAAACGGCGGCCCTTCTCTCTGTACACCTCTCACCATCCACTGGGAGGGCCGCTTTAGCTATTATATAATTCAGTTTCTGCATAGACACTATTATCGCCTTCATGCTACATTCCTGCTGCATGTGCTATAGCAGAGGGAGTATTCCAGTTATGATATGTCGAACTCAGAAGTGTTTAACTGATAAAGAAACCACATTTTATCAGGCGATCCTGCATTTTAGTGTCATTCTTCAAGGTCTAGTGTTGAACGGTCATATCCAAAGTATCCTTCTGTCATATCCATCTGCCAAAATTTGAAAGTAGCCATCACATTAGTGGAAGTTTTATTCCTGTTATCTATTCTGTTCCGTTATCCATAAAACATTTGCTTATGTAATCAATGAGATATTTACTTTGCGTGTTTGTAGTTACCCTAAACGTCACAGTTTAAGCTTTCAGAGATGCATTCAACAGCTGCTGTGGTATTGACCAAAAAATGATCTTTCCAAGGCGAAGGCAGATAGCGGTCTTTCCATTGCAACAAAGCCGTAAATAAATTAATTTGCGATGGATGCTGGTGTTAGAGACATGGTGTGGGGGAGGCATCAGGGTCTGCAGGAAACCGCATTCAGCCGCAGGAACCAGCTCCAGCAAGCCTGCCAGTCTTGGCTAATGCTCAGCACACTCAGGATCAGCTTACGGTTGGAGCCCCCTGCTATGCGAGTAAGCAGGTCGGGGAAGGGGACGTTCCCCATCTAAATAACACAGTGACGGGTGATACTTCCTGTGGGATAAACTACCTGCTGTCTCTCAGATTAGTTTCTTCACAGATATCTCAAGAAATCAAGGTGCTGTTCAGCATGTTGACCCATAAACTTTTCCCCCAGATATTTTTCATTCGTTTCTCTCTTTCTTTTTTTCCTTCTTACCCACATTCCCTCTCTTGTCTCGTCTGACTTCGACTGAGCAAGATCAGCAGTATTTTTGCATAATACATTGGAGCAGTATGCAAACTGGTCCCGGGTCTTCTGACGCGTCGCTTCCTTTGCTATTCCGTCTAATTTATCATCCAGGGTGGATCCGTGTGAAGCCACAGCCAGCGAGAAGCTCGGGGCGTGCGAGTGAGAGAGCGAGCGAGGCCGAGGATGGGCGACTCTCACGTTGTCAATTTGCACCCTGCGTGTAAAATGACACGGAGGACGGCTGTTGTGCCAGCATGGCGCTGGATGAAAATTGCCATACAAGCGCATTTCTCTATTTTTAAAGAGCATTTCATTACAAAGATGTACAGTGTATGTTTGTGTATGTGACAAATAAAACTCGAAACTTGTATCTTATTGACTTTTCCCCGTTGTGTAAGAAAGACAAGAGTGCTTATTATGTGCATATTAATTGTCACTCTGCTTGCAAACTGACAGTTTTGGTTTCAGATCTGGGTGCAGGACCCCCCAGCCAGGGTGAGTGATGACACCTCCTTAATTGGAGCTCCAGTCACACGCGTTTGATTTCAGGATGCATCTGAAACACTCAGTGAACAAAACGCCCGTCTCACGCCAAGGAGCCTTTTCCGGCTTCACTGTGAAAAGCGCCCTTTCCTGGGGCTAAGCACACAAGCCAAACTTTCGGCATAATTGAAGAAAACAGTGTTCATTTAAATTTTTGCAGTAGCCATTGATGTCACCCTAATATAACGAGACGTCGTTTGTTAATTATCTTGCTGTTAAATTAAAGTACTGCAGTACTTACTTAACCTGGAAATAAGCAATCACTTTCAATCTGGGTGAGCCTATTCACTCCACCCCCCCCCAACTCATTAACCGCATTTGTAATTACGCAGTTTACAATTACATTCTCTGGTATTTAACGATATATCATTCTCCCAATAAGACACTCCATCTTACTTTAAAGCAGTCTGATTTGAGACACCGAGCGCCATTCCTTCCATAATCACAGCTTAGACGGCGTGAGACATCAGCTCCTCTACCAAAATTAGGGGCTGCTGCCCCATGAAACATTAGATGACTTTTCACTTTGATCTGAGATTTTCAAACTTATTTTCTAGCATGGCAAAGTGTCCGTGACCAATTTCATACGTTCTCTAAAAGAATTTGCATACCATATATATATGATATACAATACACAGAACCCAAAAAGCCTCAGAAGTATAGACCCAGTGAGTCAGGATCAGAATTTTTTTATGCTGAATGTATTGTTTAGTTGATAAATCCTCCTTTTTCTAATACTCTAAAAGCATGAACACAAGGCTCACTCTCTGTCATGTGCGTCAGACTTGTCTTTGAGGCCTGTGCACACACTTGTGACCTAATTACAGCACTAATCTGCTATTCAGTCTCCCTCATAAACCTCGCACCAGATTTATCACATCGAAGGTACTGCTCACTCTTTATGGCAACATACCAACTTAAGGACATTTACAGATTTCCCTGCCATCTCTGAAGCTGTTTGCAAAATAAAGAAAATAAAAATCTGTAATCTGTATCCCTCATCTCCAGGGAAGAAACAGGGATTTAACAGTGGCTTTAATTTGAGCATAATATTTAAAGGCTCCAATTCTTTGTAGATGTGTCGAAAAATAATTTTTTGAACAAAGAAACGACTTGAAAAAGACGTGAAATTTCTCTCTGCATATCTGCAGACAATCATCTGCCTTATAATTTCCTGCAGCTCATCATATGGGAGACATATTTACTATGAAAGCAGAGAAATATGTCATTAAGATTTTGATCTTGATGTCAGCTATCGAGGAGGGATATCTGAAAGACTGAGTGTCTCTGTCAGAGGAGCCAGTCATAGCCTTGCTCCAGGCTTTTTTGGAATAACTAATCCTTAATTTTATACGTGCCTTGAATATCAGAGCCATTAGCCAGTCGTCTCCGATCTGATGAAGCATGAAAAGCTGTAACAAGCACAATTATTTCCTCTTAGCCTCCTTTCTCTCCCCTTTATTCCTTAACCGTTACGCAGAATCCTGATCAAAGGACTCAGGGTGCCTCAGTCTGCATCCCGATGTTAGTCACACGCCACCGATCTGGCCAAAAAACACAAAATGGACTGGGGGGTGGGGGGTGAGCTGTGATGAAAAGCACTATAACCCTGTGGGCCCTGGGCTCCTCTCTGCATTTATCAAGGGATGGAGTCCTGGAGCTGTAACCACCGGGGGAAGCCAATCACAGAGTGAGATAAGGGGAGGAGGCGGGGCCAAAGGGGCCTGTGTTTCCGAGGGAGACAGGGAGACTGGGATTGGACCGCTTCCCTTCATCCTAATGACAAATATACACACACACAAAACAAAACCAGCATGCCGCAGTTACTGTAGCTGTAGCTACCAGCCAAAAGACTGTAACGCCTTTTGAAAAAACAGAGCCGATCAGCGTGTCCCAGGACAAGGTACATTTCCAGTAAAATATCCGCCTGTGAAAAGGAGAAAATGGCGTGTTGTTAAATCACTTTGAACAAAATTATCCGTTGTAAAAAAGCTGCTATTCATGGGAGCATGAACAACAATGCTTGGAATAAAATAAACACTCCGGGCTTTTTAGATTATAATCCAGACTACTCAGATTAGTGGAAAAATACATTTCGAACAGAGGCTTACATTGCTGTGACATGGTTTCTCTGATAGATCAAATCTGCAGAGGTAATTTGTTTTAAAGACCGGCCGACAAAGTTAAGGAGGACCACTTTCCCGAACACTGTCTGTGAGAGGGTACTACAGAGCAGTGTGTCGTGGAGACTTCCCATGTGCTACACTGCAAAGTGCGTTAGAGATGATAATGAACTGTGCACTGGGAGGTGTGTACAGAACGCTGCTGAAACATGTGGGACAGCAGCTTCTTTTATTGTCCATATGCTTGGAAACTTTTCATCCCATAATGTTTCTAATCAGAGTATGACTCCCTTTGTGACGTAAACCTCAACCGCATCCCCCACCCCCTGGTCCCCCAGCGAAAACCAAAGCGGCTTTTTCTGAGTTTTTTTCTCTAATGGAAGTTTGGTTTAATGTAAATCTAACTTCTCTAATTCCACACTTTTGAATAGATATCAGATGTCCACATATCGCACGACCAGGAGACCGTCGGCCAGAGTAATAAACACCATCTTCGCTGTCACCACACATGAGCTCTGAAAGATTGCTGGCCACTCTTGCGGGTGCGTGTGCTTGAGCTAATGTTTGTCCGCGATAGCTAGGGAAGTGCCGCATTCACCCGATTCAAATAATCAGCCTTTCTGCGGCCTGTGTCGAATGTGAAAGGTTATGGAGCATTCGTTAATAAAGTCGGACACTGACAACACACACGATGCTTCCTGGAATTCACAATGCTGCTTTGTCACACACCCATGCTATCCTTGTGATCATTCGGGACCACTTAGTTCATGACCCCCAATGCTAAGCTTAGTCAACCGGGAACGACCTTAAAAGCAATCTTTGTCTGATGGCAGCACCGCTTTTGGATTGTAAAGAGTGCAAATTTTGATTTATGACCTTGGCGTTACCACAGCGGGGGGACAGAACGCTCATTGTACTGAATATGGTTAGCATGCGATACTGTTCACGCCACAAAAGGAGGGACACGGAGCAAAACTGAACAATTATCTCACGCTTTGATTCTTGTTAACCATGACGCAATATGTTCCCACTTAAAGTGTACGTGTTTGCTAAATTTAGGAAACTTCAGAATCAATAGACAGAATTGGCTTTCTTTTTTTATTCTTTCAAATAACATTATATATCATCAAGGCTCTGTGCTCCCGTCAAATGGCAGTTCTATATAATTTTTATTTATTATATTATTTATATTATTATTTATTATTTATTACCATCAAAGTTTTTGTTAACTCAGCCAATAAGATGCTTTGTTTTGATCAATATAAGCATGTGACTTGTTTCAAAGTAGCTAAAAAAAAATCAATGTGTTCCTTTGTTGATGGACTTGACAGGAACTTTGTGATCAGACTGATTTCAGACAGGTTCAAAGGCCATCCTACCCCCGTCGGCCCCAGGGTAGCACCTGACACTCCTCCTGCCATAAGGGACTGGACCCCGTGTCTCTGGAATGACAGACACGCCGGACCGGGACCTAGTCGTGTCCACTCACGTACGGACATGGGCTCCCAGGTGGGACCAAGGCAGACAGGACTGTCCGCATGGCTGCAACGCCCCCCACCCCCCGCAAGCCAACACCAACACTTTACATTTTCTGGATAAAGAGTGGAAAAAGAAGAAAAAACCTCTAAGGGATACGTCACGGTTTACCATGCCGCTGATCAGCTAGCTAATCCAGAGCAGCTTAAGCGACTAACCGCTTTACGGCATAACCTATGAATACTAATAATATCCAGGCAGCAGCCTTTTCCCTCCGGGGAGTGCAGTCCCTGACACGTAAACGTTACTTTTTCACTGTAAGCCCACTTCCATAACCAGTACACAACACACCGTCTCAAGCAGTCTCTTTATAGGGTGATGGCGGAGAGACACTCCACTTGATTCGGCTGAACATGGGCATCAATCTTTATCTAGAATCTAGGCTATTTTCGCAGCACACTGTAATGGATAATTCCTTTAGCGTCTTTGATTCATGGCTGAAATTAATATACGGACACACTGCTACTGTTTAATAAACAGTTTTCGGGTTTTGCAGGGCACTGATTTTTTTTAAACCATTATTCTGTTTAATTAAATCAATCACCAGGGCTTTTTTGCTTCACATCACCCACAGATGGGCTCCCGGGCACAGAAGCGGTGTTTACCCCAACTCAAACCACAAATATATGTGGGGCCCCTGAGGTTTGGGAGGCTTCTACTGGTGACAAATAGTCCCTACACTAAGGGGGCCCCGAAGTGACTTTTTGACTGGGGCCTCCCACCTCTGCTCGGGTGCGTGTGACGACGCCACCGATAATGTGCCTTTCTTTAGAAACACTGATAATATGACAGGTCCCCGGCAATTGGTCGAAATGGCACTGGCAGTTGCCTCTGGCTGACACGCTGGCAGAATGGGGCATTGTCACACTCACGTCGCAGCAGTGGTAGTGGCAGCCGGCCCCCACCCTCCCAAAACAATTATGAAGCATCTGTTTTCAAACCAATGGGCCACCCATCAGCCAGCGACCCAAAAGCACAGGCAAATCGTGATGCTAATCGTGATACTAATAAGGACAGGTAAACCCCCCCTTTTTTGGCATATCTATATCTATGACAGGAAATACCCCCGTCCCCCTCCCCCCCGAGCGCGCACGCCATTAATGCCGGCCTCTGTGGTACGCAGGGCCCCTCTGCTGTGACTTCCTGTCTTGTTCAGCACTTATTCTGATATAACTTGGCGCTCACAGCCACTGTGTCAGGAAATCAATATAACACTCGCTTTTGCCATTAAGACTAATGCAATCTAAAATAAAATCCAATCATGCACTGTAACTTATTTGAAAAAGGGCCTAACCCTGATGATTGACAGTGCACCCCGGCTAGCAGTAAAAGCTCGATGTCGGAAGGGGTTTCCGACATAAAACACCCACGATGACCTAACACGTCGACACGCAGCTGCGGCAGACGAGTCATGCTTTGTTCTCTTACATTACTCTCATGTAGATTTCATTTTGTACGGCATCTATTTCACCTGCCTATTTCACATTCTGTTTTTTGCTCAATATAATTCCATCCACCCATCCCTCCCCTAACCGTTTATCCTGTACAGGGCCACCCTAGGAAACACAGGGAACGAGGCAGGCGACACCCTGGACAGGGTGCCCATACATTAAACTTCACACACTCACACACTATGGGCAATTTAGAGATGTCAGTTAGCAGCAGTGTTTAGCACCATTCAAACCAAGCTTTTGCGTGGGGTCCCTGAGGTTTGTGGCCCCTGTTGGTCACAACAAGTCACTACCCTAAATAGTAAATAAACGTGTTAGTTATTTAGGAGATGCTGAAGCACCATGTTCTGCTAACCAGCTAGCTCTACTGTACTCGCTAGCTATTTATTTCATTTGTGATAGGGCCCTGAAGTTTTTTGCGTGGAGCCTTAGAAACAGCAAATCCGCGCCTAATGTCAATCAGCATGTTTTGGACTGTGGTTGGAAACTGGAGCACAGAGGGGAAACACGCGGGGAACATGCAAACTCCACGTACACAAGGTGGGGGTGGGTATGAATGGCATACCCACTGTGGTGTTACTCACTGAGCTGTAATTCCAATATATACATAAAACAGATTACAGTTCTTTATTATTGTTGGTACAGCTATAAATAATGTGTATTATCTGGATGTAATTTTTCAACATATTTATTATTATATCGTTATAGGAAACCTTGCAGTGGATTTTTGAAAACACCTTGACTGTTAGTCAATCTGCATTTGTGACATATTTCAGAACAATGTGAATATAACAGAGCAGAACAGAGGATAATTATGGATAATATAATGTGATTAACAATTTGTATTATGAGTGTCTAGAAAGATGTGATTTTAAAAAGAGATTACAGTGAGATTCTGCGGAACATTAGCACTGGTAATGATTGATTGGTAGGGAGACGAATCCACCTCATCTCACAGTCTGGGACATCTCTCCCGCCATATTATTTAGCAGAATACTTAATTCCTGATGGTGACGGAGTTAAATCATCCATCTGTCCTTGCCTAATAAACACTGACAACTCAGAATGATGTCGGCAACGCGGGCAATTACGCTCAGCCGCACATCTGGGGGGAGATATCACAGCATCTGTCAGTCATTGTTTAACACGTCGGGAGCTCCAATGTTTCCTGGCACCCGTGTTTGTCCGTGTCGAAATGCCGAGTCCGAGGCCTTCATTCATAATGATCCAATTACTTTTCGGCAGCTGGCTGTAATGCAGAAAACTGATGACCCAAATGTGATTCGCTCCAAACCTAAACTGAAGACGTCACTCTCATAGCTACTGTAGTGCTATTACTGCCGCACTACACATCAGTATTATTAGCAGGTATTTCAGAATGGTAGCTAAGTAGAGATTCCTGTTGCATGCACACGCATTATTGCTATAATGCACTAGACGCATTCCCATAACACCTCACTTTATGGAGAAGTTACATAATAAAAATAGGCCTCATGCAAAAAAAAAAAAAGAAAAAAGATCACTCAAAGCTTAAACATTGTCTAATCAATGCTAATCAACCATATTTAACAATTTCAAAATGCTTTGTAGATCACGTTTTTTTTTTTGTGTTTAGTTTATTCTCTTACATTCCATTGTTTTATGGCAATGAAGTGGATTTAGTGACAACTAGCACTTCCAAAACTGGCACTTCTGGGCTAGCAGAGCATCAAGCGAACTGCTCTGTGGATTGGAGTAGTCAGGGGTGTTACTCTGCAAAAAAACTAAACAAGACATCAACACTTCAGCAATGAAACTGCATACAACCCAGACCAAGATTCATAGTTTACTTTCCCTCATTTAGCAATCGGATACAAACTGATTTACGTCTCGTAAACTTGTGTCACAGCAGATCTGGCTAAAGTGCTTAGCATTAGCTTAGCATTGCAGTCCTCCATTTATACTAGATAGAGCTGTATAGTGGAGCATGTCATTTAGCCTCGCGGCTCAGACAGGCCTGCCGTACATTCGCCCCTCCAGCGCAGCAAGCCTGGAGTGGGTAGAGAAATCCTTTGGCTCGGCAGAGACGGTTGTGGGAGGCAACCAGCCTTTGGAGCAATTAGTTACTCACCGAAGAAACAAGTAACGTACAGAACTGGAAACAGCAAAGGTCAAAACTGGACAAAAAATAGGATAATTGGGATTGGGAGTTTGTCAGTATTCACTTTAAATATAATAAAACATAATAATTTTCCTTTTGACAAATTGTGTTTAAGGGCATCCTGCCAGCCATATGATAAAATGTGAGAGCTTGGGAATAAGGATAGTGTGTATAATCAGAGCTTGTTAAATGTCTATTTGTCCTGTATGTAATTATTATATCTTTTTTATAATTACTCCCCCAAAGATAGTGTCCATTTTTAGAACAGCCGCCCCAGAGACTGAGGCAATGTTGAGCTGGGGGGGGTGAAACAGCACCTCAGGGATGGGTTCTCAGACAGAATTACCTGCTAGAGGTTGACATCACCTACCCCACAGCCAACAATCTCAAAAAGGACAACTGCCCCCTTCAACTCTGGCACGATCTGTCAAAGAAACCCCCCCCCCCATTTCATTGTTTGTATGGAGCTCCCTCCCCCCCGTCCGCGTTCGGGGTCTCTGACAGCGGTAAGACCTCCTTCTCCCTCTGGTGCTTGTTAAAATCGAGGCCCTGCCGTCGTGCTCATATAGAATCTTCTGGAGAAACAGGACCTGGAGGCTCAGTGTCAAGGGGAGGGGAGGAGGGTGTCTTTGTCTCCCAGGGCCGGGCACCCCAGCTGTCCGTCGGGAGCCTGACCGCCAGGCTGGGTCGGTGCGTGTTAAGAAAAACACAGAGAACCACATCCGCTCCAAAGAGGTGTTTGAGGGCACTTCCTGTCGTGAAAAATCCCTGTCTGGAAAGAGAGTCTTTGTCCGTTGGTGGCGTGAGATGTGGCCCGGAGCCTTCTCTCCACTTGTTCTCGCTCGGGGGGGGGCCCCCCCCCCCCCGGGCCCGGGGGGGGGGGGGGGGGAGGGTGGGGGGGGGGGGGGGGGGTGGGGGGTGGGGGGGGGGGGGGGGGGG
>JAODKN010000134.1:3482137-3502234 GCA_026774425.1 Petrocephalus zakoni
CCCTACCCCCCACCCCCTCCAATTTAAGTCGTCACCTGAGATGTGGCATCCGCCATGATCAGCATATTAACATCAAATCCAGGACACCAATATTTCAATATATATATTATATTCACATTGTATAAATAAGTGTAAATAGCACTTAATGACCATCTGGATTTATATGAGAATAACACAAGTAATTAGATATCTAACAAAGGAGGAATTAGCACGCAAAGCTTGAGATGCACAAATTATATACGTTTCACCCAGAAGTCTGGACATGATTGACACATACAGTCATGCGTATGTTCTGTCAAAGACGGCAAGACAGACGGTGATACATGGCAACCTAGACAATTGTTCCTAATCTTGGATTTTACTTGTGAATTCATGTGTGAGTGTATTAAATAACAGGCATTTAAAATTAGACATTGGTTCCAGATCAGGGTATTACAGTTTGTGTTTACATGGTGTCTAGCTGAATTTTTGGTGTGGCATTATACAGACGAAATGAAGGAAGCCTGTTCTCACCTGTTCACGTGTTCCTCCAGAGTCAGGAAGGTGTATATATGAAATCTACCTGGATGGTACCACCCCAACGGAATGCACCATCTGCTTACTTATCCAGTCACAGCTGGGTCGTTGTGACACTGTTCGGTTCCTCCCATGCGATGCTTAATGCACATCTAAACATAGCTTCTAAACATAGCTTCTGGGGGGCAATCAAATATGCTTGATTCATGCAAGGATACTGTCTGTGTGTTGCTCATTGTCTTGTCTTGAGTAGGCTCTGTCTGGGCACCTGAGCGCCCCCTACAGAACACCACAACCTTCAAGCCAAGCTGTGACATGGTCCAGTGACCGTTGAGGTAATGCCACTACTGCATTTTTGACTGCTGGAATTCAGAATGCGCCCCCACTGAGCCTGAGGTCCAGTCGGGAATAACGCACCAGACAATACGGAAGGCCTGCCTTATCTGCTGGACCACATGCGAACGGGACTTTGTTAATCACAGTAAGTAGACTGCTTCCGATGGACTATTAGCACTGGTTGAACCTGAAGGCAGGTCTGCATGAAAAAAAGGTGATTTGTGTAGTCAAGCACAACGTACAGCAAGTTAAAATTTCAAAATTACCAATAACTGATAAAATTACCATGAATATAATCATAATTCAAAACATCAGCAAAGATTAACACCGCCAGACATGGTCTATATAATAATTTTTTAATCCATAATGACTGAAACTACCTAACGTGTGACAAATTATATGTAGTTGCATTACAGTCCGTGTTCATTTTGGCAAAACATCAAATTTTTAAAATTCCTTATGCTTTTCACTTTAGAAGTCAGTGCTTTGGTATTATGTTGAAATCCACACAAGTATTCCCCAGCGAATAAAATGAAATTCAGATACTTTAAAAGCCTCTCATTAATGATTGGTCATGCACAAAACAACCGTTAAATTACTTTTTTTTCACTATAAGGCTAAATTCAGAAGTAATCAACCAAAACTGTCTATCTTCCCAGGATGTAAAGTACCTAGATTGTCAATCACATTAAAGCAGAGACAGCTACAATAAATGAATGATGTTTTATTCACTATCTGGGTACTATCACAGTTCTGCTCACCTTGGTCTTACAACCTTCAGGCCTTTCTGTTAGTGTTCACCGCGTGACTGGGTGGTCATAGTGAAAGTCCCCACGTCCTTCTGCCTGCCACAAGCCCATCTCTTGTGATTAGGCAAAACAAATTCATTCTGCTCAATATTTATGCAGCCTAACAGTGAAATATGCAATGTTTACTCCAAACGGTAAGTGTTTTGATCCCGATCCCCTAAAGCCGCAGCACGTACTTCTCTGATAGCCTCCAAATATACAGGACAAATTTCTTTGGGATTTGGTGTGCCTGTACACACATTTGCATATTTCTAAAGAATTATTAACTTCTTGCATTCAGCAGTTTTCATTTTATTTCCCCATTTCTTCCTTTTGGGGTTATTGGGTTGGGGACACAAATAAACGATAACAAAGTTCAGTATTTCCGGATGCTTATTGTTCTCTATGGAAATATTTTTTCAATGGGCCCATACAGTCACTCATTTTAGATATTAAATTTTTGAAACATTTGCTTAATTAGCTAACACTGATACAGCCAAGTTTATAGGTGTAACATACTGATGTAAAATTAAACATTTTTATTTTCACTTTTTATTTTGCCATCTAAATGTGTGCTATGCTACTGTAAAACTTCAATTTTGTTCTGGATTAATAACGTATCATCGAATTAATCAATGAATCAGTCCATCAGTCTGTATGTCTATCTGGCTGGGTACAGCTTATAACTTGCATAAATATTTTCATGGATAGGTATAGGCCGTATAAGGGCGCCTCATTGGAGTGCTGAACATCACGTTCCCCCTGCGTTTGAACCCATGACCTCCCGGCCCTTTCCATTACTTTCCCGCGTCTGGTACCGGTGCTGGGCTACCGACAAGCCTCATTAGCACATCCTGTGTCAGTTTCAGGATGAGTATACTCATTCCCCTCTCGGCCGCGTTCGGGGAAACTGCTCCGATTTCCTGAGCTTCCTGGTTTGCATGTTTACAGGACGTTTCTCCCATTACTTGTGCAGTAAACCCATCAGGTCAGGCCTCACAGTGAGAAGGTGAAACCTTCCGAAATGGCCCAAACAGCTTTGGAGACCTGATGTTGTTCCTCTCACATCCCACCTCCAGAACTCCAGTGCAAATTGTAATCATCATTAATGTGATGCACAATTAATTTAAGGAGATGTATTAAAACACAAAGGGTCACAAGTTAAGGAGATATAAGCAGGACCCTAGTGAGTGACAGAACCCAGTAATGGAATATTCATTTTGCTAATTTAATTTCCTTACATTTCAAAGTTCAAATTTGTCATATACACACCAAACAATAAGTTAATTTCATTGGTTTGTTTATTTCTTTATTATCTCTTTTCTGTTTGTGTACTTTTTGAAAAATCTGTCTGCACTAAGTGTACCATCTTGGCACTTTGTCTCGTTTTGCATTATATGTTGAATAAAGTTCATATTAGATTAGATTAGATTGACTTTATTAATCCCACAATGGGGAATATCATCTTCTTTCATCTTAGACTTCTGCCAGACCACAGCAACATTTACAAGGAATGCAACAATGAGTAAGTATTATGTAATATAAACACAAAGCTAAAGTAGCTACATCCTGCGTTTTAAGGTGAGTGTTATCAGTACCCTATCAGCTGATGTAGCTTTCTGGAACCTCGACGGGGAGTCTGAGAGCCGCTGATGTCCAAGGATATGGAGCCATGGAAGGTTTGGACAAATATTCTTTCTTTGAGTCACTCTCTACAGTGGTTTTATGGAGCCGTAATCCACTGATGAATGCGCCTGCACGGACAACGGGACGAACACTGTCGCTTTGAGGTCCGGCGGAGCTGGGAGGCCGCGGCAGATGGATAATTTGATTTTTGTGGCCCTCGAATGACTCTGTGAACGCACAAGCCCCACGACTGAAGAGTTATCCGGATCCGGCACAAAAGGATGCCGCTCAGTGGGATGTGGATAATCACTCGGAACAGGCCCAGCGCATTCATCCCATTCTCTCATGGATCTGAGGTGGGTGGGGAGGGGGCACACACCATTACGGAACCACCCGGAATCTTTTTACTGTAAGAACCTACTCCTGAAGGGCCTCTTTGTGTTGTCACCATTTGTAGACCCATCCATCCATTGGAGTTGGTGCAGGGTATGATTCATCAGGCCCTTATTACGCTCTTTAACTACCTGGCTGTCTATTTCCTTGGCCACTAGTTACAGCCATCTCCACGAGTTACTGCTCCGCGTAAGAGTCCAGAAACGTGAAAAGAGTGATAAATTCACCATTGCCTGTCACCTTCCAGCTCAGATTAATCCTCCTCACATCCCCATTCCAGCCCATCATTTCCCTAAGACCAGAATATGTGTTTTTTTTTTGTACTTCCCCCGGCTACTGCCCCCTACTGGCCAGCTCCTTGTGTACACAGGCAATTTCAACACCATCTATCACTACAGCCAACTGCCAGACATGCGACAATAATTAGCCCTTTTCAGAGTCTCTGCGGCCTCCTCTCGTGACCATACCGGCTCATTATCCTAGACGGGAGGTGCCTCCCACTTAAATATAGACAAGGAGGGCGCTGCTGGGATGAGAACTGCACATGTCACATGTTGGTCAGGACCATGCACAGCACTTTATACCAGGAGATTGTACCCTGCCCCCCCCGGTGTGTTGAGTCAGTGTATAAAGCTGGTATCAGATGAGACTGACACTCCCCAGCCTTTTAATCTCAAACCCTCAGTCTCTCAGGGTGCAGACTCACTGTGTTTCTAGCGCAGGAGTAGATATCAGGGGCAGGGGGGACCTGTTGGATGACATGACACCTCCCCCCTCTTACACACACATATAGTTATCAGAATGCTAAATTGCATGCAGGCATACTTCAAGGTACTGACAGTAAAGAATTACTCCTGAGTTTATAGAACACAACAGCTTATGTAGATTTTGTGATTTGTGGTTCTTGGTACTACCCAACCCATTACAGGTCACACACAGGCACTTTGGCAATTCCAGTATACCAGAGGTAGTCCCATGATAACATGTGGCAAATATGCCAGTTCCACACAAATAGAGGTAGTAGTGGTAGTAGTAGCATGGTAGTACATTGGTTAGTACTGTTGCCTCACTTGTCTAGGACCAGGGCTCTGCCCTGCTCTATGTGTGTGGAATTGGCATATTTGCTACATGTTCTCATGGGACTATCTCTGGTATACTGGAGTTGCCAAAGTGCCTGTGTGAGACCTGTAATGGGTTGGCATACTGTACTTAGTTACTCCCTGCTGTATGCCTGTAGCTTCCAGGATAGGCTCTGGACCCCTGCATTCGTGCATAGGACAAGTGGGGATGGATAGCTTCTTGCTTTGTTTGGAAGATGTCCAGTACTGATTACATACATTCCCCGGTGTTCACTGGAAGCTCAGCTTATGCCTAATTGACTCTTTGACAGTCATATGTTTGTAATGTGTCATTTCATTAACTCTGGTCAAAATCTCACCTTGGAGAAAACATCAGCTAAATATAATAAAACAAATGTAAATACAATTATTAATACTGAATTCTATTATGGTATGGAACAAAAACAAAAATGGATTTCTGAAAACTTGATTTTCATTGACCTTGACTTGTCAGTTGCACCTAAAATCGACACCAGGCCTGCAGTTCTCATCACGTTCTCATGACAGCAAAGGCCCAGCCTGGTGTCTGTGGGAAGGCGGTAACCTTTATAGGGTATGAGGTCACTAGGCTCTCCACTCCCCACCTCCGTGTGTCTCTCACGGGACCCCGACAGCAATGTCCGCCAGCCGCTGGCTCACAGGCTGCAGTTTGGGGGTTAGGAGAGCTTCTCCTGCGGTGGTGGCCAAACAAGGCTACGCCACAGACGACAGACGCGTGGGGGTGCCTGCACAGAAGCGACCGAGCGCGGCGGAAATGGCACGCGTGCTTTCTGACAGTCAAGCATGTTTTTCGTGACTGAGTGCTATGGGTGGGTGTCTCGTTTTTTAAAACTCTCCTGAGGTTAGAGTGTGAATTTAGAAAATGCTGTTCTTCTGTAACATAAACATATACTGTTCTCTTACTACTGATACTTTTACAAATACTTTTCTATAGTGAACTGTTTTATTTTTTTTTGCAAAAGCATAGCCTCCCCATTAATCTGTAATGTTTTATGTCTTTTTTGTTTTTCTTCATAGTACGGGCTTTATTTACCAGATGCTTGTGTCCAAAGAGTAGCACGTCACACATTTGCAACCTTTAGGGACACCAATTTGTCTATGGGTTTTCTTGTTCGATAAGACAGTCCTCGGAAGCTATAGGGAAAAAAAAGTTTGACGCTTGACATACAGGACCTCGTTTGCACAAATTGTTGCAGTACCTCCTACAGATATGTGAGTGAAGTGATTTCAAAGTGTTGCTTCAGTTGAGTTATTGGATGTCACCCACTTACCTCAGTTGGCCTCCCATTCCTGGCAAGGTGTCCACGGCAATGATCCAAGCCGCTCCAAAAAGGATCTTACAAATAAGCCAGACCACAAAAACACCATTTCAAATTCAACCATGCCACACATCCGAGTGCCCATTGATAACACTACACAAGTTATTTCCTCAGCCAATGTCCTTTTCCCAGGGTGAGCTAGGCGTATACACCCTACTGCCCTCAAGTTACAGGCAGAGGTTTGTTCGGGGCAATTCAGGTGAAGCAGTTACTCTGACTAAATTTGAACCTACCAGACGGTGACAACTGAACGAGACACAATCCCCCCCCACTCCTTATTCTGAAATAACACACACAGACACACCCCCGACAAAAGCCCTTGATTATCCGTGCGCTGTCACGTTCCATGAGTTAGGCGTCACAGATCTTCAGCATCTAAACCCCCTCTGTAATAAATGGCGGCGGCCTGGTTTATGAGCGGCCTGCCAATCTGAGGATGTATCAGCTGATGCGAATTCATCAGAGACAAACGCACAGAGAAGCTTCCTGATGTTTGCCTCATTAAACTGGATGTTTTAGACCTGAAGGAGAATTCAAGTACAGCAACAAGGTGGAGACCAGAATCTGACTTTGTTGACTGGGATGGGAATATTTCACATTTTCCTGACATAGTATTGCATCAGCTAGCAATTCTGTTCTATAAACGTCTCAGCGGTACTAAAACTGGAAGCAATATGAGTCTATATATTTTTGAAACAACTTTTTAACCTCCTGATTTTAACTTTGCCCTGCCTGTGCTTGCAGGCACGATATATTTATAGCTAACCGCACCCAGAGCGTGTTATTCATAAAAATACACTAGCTCTAAAAAGAGAGGGCTCGCCTTCTTTCCGTGCCTCCATCCTGAGTGCAGACGATCTCCACTCTCGACTGGAGAGCTGCAGCACTTGGGGCCACCAGCTGTAGCGGCGTGTAAAGGCGTATTTATGCTGGCATGTGGCTATAACCCAAGAGGCGGTCGCAGGCAGGGGGAGCAATCAATAACACATGGCAGCTAGTCAATTCGAGATTCAATGCAGGACCCTCTCTACTTAATAGATGGATCTATATGACATGTTCAGTTTTTCCGCCGAGGGTCTCAGTAGATAGCGAAAAGAGAGCTCAGTCTGAACAAAACGAAGACGAGTAAACAAACTGAAATTAGCTCTAAGCGACCCAAAACAGAACTGTATCTGTTCTTAGTAAGTGCTCTTCTTGGGTTAAAGTGGAAAGTTACATAGGTGAATGTTTGCGCACTCCGGCCTTTTTAAAACCTACTGACCCGACAAGTTCAAATCTCCACACTGAAAAATACAGAGGCCAGTCTTCATGTAGGCAGTCCAGCACTTAGACATTGACTAATTCCCTTTTTTCATGCCGCTCAGGAACTTTCAGAAACAGCTACAGACATGGCTTTAAAGTGATGTCGGGCATCTTTTACGTTAGCGACAAAGCAATATTTATCCATCCATTATCAAAATTAGGTCATGGTCATCGACAGCTCACTCTACAAAGCACATTTTTGCTGTGTATCCTTGCTCTGGTAATATTAGCGAATTAGAGTACTAGAGAAAATCAGTGTGGGAGAGAACCAGGATTAATAGCAGTGTGGGGTATCTTCTGCTTTTGTTTCTGTTCCTCAGGTCATAGTTAACCCTGATCATCTAGCCCCAACCTTCTGATTGCAGAGCAGCCTGTTAACTACAAATGCTTCGCTCCAGTGCTGCCTCTAAACCAGATGTGTGACCTGAATGATGAAAGTGTTCCACGACAGTCCTATGCCTCGTTGATGTGAGCCATGCATTTATGGTGTGCAGTCTAATGGAGCTGGAAGAGTTGATCTGAACTTTGACCTCAAATCACATTAAACCCCCTCTGGAAACAACCCATAGAAATGCATCTCTCGAATTCTAACATAACTGACTTGCATGAAATATCTGAGATTCACAAAATTTATGGCCCCTCTAAATGGATGGAGACCTCAACTCTCTCAATGTTCAACCCAAAGTTACGCCCTTGGTTCATGAAAACACTAAAGCAAAATGCAGCATATGCCTGTAAGCAAATTAACACTTTTTGTAAATTTAACATGTGTACTTTAGTATGTATTATTAGTGTATTTTTGGCTGACATGTTTTTTGCTATAATGTCACTTGATTGGTATGGGAAGGTAAATCTGACATATGCAAATTCTGACTTACGTAAGGGTCTGTGGAACGGATTACTTACGTCACTTGAGATCTGCCTGTACCTAAAATGACATTTGCAATTGGTGTTTATAAGCCAGTCCTTGGGATTACTTTAGATTGATTATTACCTATGTATTATTTGCTGGACCTTTAATACAGTAGTAATTATAATGCCATTCAGGTTTGCTGCAAATCCCCTTTCATTCCTAAATAGTGATGAAAAGCAGGAATTCTGTTAATTTAGGAATGTGTAATGAAGTGCCTGACAGGCATAAATGACTTTCATTTGACGAAAAGGTTTCACATTTACATAAAAATGTTTTTCTTTTCCTGAGAGTGAGCTACGCCCTACTCAGCGCGGGCACGGTCGGCTACGGGAGCGCGCTCCCGCGCTTTTTTCGCGCTTAGCCAGCTGTTTCCACAGACTCGGGACAGCGAACACAACAACGCGTGTTATTTAGTTAACAGCATTAAAGTATTAAAGCGCCGTCAGATATAAATGATATATACGCACCCAGGTTGCGATGTTGAATTAATCTGCGTATATGCAATAGTTAATATTTAGTTTTAAAGAAATAATGAGCGAGGCTTGTTAACGTTCCGAGCACCTGTGGGAGCAGACGCTTATGGCGGGATGTGCGCGCGCCAGCTGTCTCCTAAAGGCGCGTTCGAGCTCGCGCGCCCAGCCAGCTGATTAAACCGTCAGTACCGGGCCAGCCGAAAGTCGTATAGGGCTGGGGATGGGGCTCACGTCCGGGGTGGGTGCGGGGGCTACGCAATATTCAGGGCATTTGCTTTTCTTACGTGACAGATTTAAAAAGTGTTTCGAGGGAGGTGCTGAAATTCCTTCCAAGCCAACTGCGACTGCTGGCGAGTGCGCGCGCCGCCCGGCCCCGTTGTCCTGCAGGGCTAGCGGTAAGGCTATAATCCGCATTTGGCAGCTCGCCCCCCATCCCCCCCGACGGTAACCGCTAGCAGAGCCGCGCCGGAGACCCGCTTTAATCTGCTGTATTTGAGCGGTTTGCTTGTGGAAGCGTCATGCTAAAAAGGCGCGCTGCGTTCTTTCGGAGTTTCTGTCGCTAGTTTATTTTCATTCCATAAGAGACGCGGGCGACACGTACAGCCGAGATTAATTACCAGAATTTTATGGAAGGGGAACTTTCTGGAACAGGTTTATACCTTCGTAATAATTATTCATGTAGGTTTGCAATTAGCATCGGGATTTCCGACAGCGGTCGTGTAGGCGCGGGGAGTTATGCACCAGCCATGTTTTTTGACGGTTTTACCCGAGGAGCCCGTTATCTGGATATGTTCATCACGAATCTGGGTGTCCCAACAGCAAGCCCTGCACACGAAAAACACGTTTCAGGGTCCCTGTTTGCCACTATTATGATTCACTTAGACTTGAATCCTCTTTGCATTATCTATTTTCTGCCTCACTTGATACTGATGAAAAAATCATACATATAAACATAACGTGTCTGACAGCATGGTACCTATGACAAATACATGTTCATACATATTCATGATAGAGGCTTAAATGCTATTTTGCCATAGGAAAGCTGACAGCCTAATATCTATAATACCAGGATGTAATACTACTGCTAATAAAGCTTTGTTGATATGCATATTATGGCAATGAAAATTAAGTAAATCCTGTCATTTACTCTGAAGATGACAGAAAAAAAGCATTCTTCTAAAAGCCCAAATTGGGAAACCGTGCCTGGATGGACATAGCGCGTGGGCTGGCTGCGTTACGTAGCTGAGCTGTTATGATGCAAGATAACCGTCAAACTTTGACGCATGAGGTCCTGGAAAACAAGATATCAAACATGGGTGGCAGAAGCCTGTGTTTTTCAGGAGTGACCTATGTGGATAGCCCAAGGATGTTGCCCGTTCACATGCTATTAAGTCTCGTGGAGGGGAATTAGCAAATTTTAAGCTACACGAGTCTGTCCCGGTTAGCTTTGCACTCATCCTAGCGCTGGCGACGAATGGCTGGACTCGGAGCGGTGTTGGCACACGTTTCCTAAGGAAAGGGCCGGCTTTTATTGTTCTGAACGGATGTCAGGCTGCGTTAGCGCAGGGTGCTGCAGCGGGGAATCCCCCCTGCTGGGTGCCTTGCTGTCATAACCTTTAATTACACCCTGTCTGACAGCTTCCCAGATGGTCAGGGAGACAGGGTTAAAACACTGGAGCCGGCCCCCCCTCCTTTCTCCCTTCCCCAAGTACACTAAGAAGACCTTGCGCTGACATCCCCACTTCAACTTGCCACCCCCCCAGCAAACGTGGAGTACTCAGGTTCTTTGCACGGGAGATTTTTTTCCCTGTTTGATGCTAAAGGCTCATAAGAACAGACTTGCAGGTTCTATGGTTCCGGTGCATTCTGACACATCCATTCAAATAGGAGATCGCTATGATTTAGTGACACACTCAAGGTGATGCTCATCAAAATATCACCAGTCGAATGTTGAGTTCGGTCTTCAGATCAGTAATTACTTGACTTGCCTTAAATTGAAACATCTACAGGCGTCCTCACACAGAGATACATAGCGAGACTGCCAGACACACCATATTTGTTTCCATCCCCACTTACGGATTAAAAGAGGAAGAAACTGGCAGTCTAATGGAAAACTACACTGAGACAAAAGTCCCGCTGTCTGTCTTTGCAGAAAGACGTGTGGCCTGGAGCAGCTGATAGTGGATAAGAGCCAGTGAGAGAAGAGGCTGTCATATCGATGTTGCAGCAGCCCTGCTGTATTTTTAACCGCCCCCAGCTTCAGAGGTGCAGGAGTGCTCCCGGGCTTGAACCTGTGACTCGGAGTTGGGGGCGGAGGGTCAGGTCTCAGGTCAGAATGATTTAAGCTGTTTTTAATCTATCAGCAAAATGTTTAAGCGAGGAGGGCAGTGTGGCACAGGTGTCAAAGCGAAACAGCAAAGAACTTTTTACTCTATTGTGGTAACACCGTACTTGAGGGGGTGCAAATAACTTCTCTCAGTTACTACTGAAGAACAAGTCATGAACTAATGTAGTTCCTGCATGAAGTAGATTAACGGTTATGAACGAACATGGGATCAGCATGTAACTAAATGTCTGATTACTGTCATAAATTCTTAAATGTCTGATTAATATCCGTGTATTTGAATTGCACCTTTGGTATTCATTATCCACCCCCCCAGTACATATCACAAGTTCCTGTGAAGTGTCCTTCACTTGGCCTCAGGGGATGAGTGTCTGGAAGTGACGAGGTGAACCAAAGCTCAGGGTCAGGACAGAAGGCGGGATCTGCACACGGGCTGGCTCGAGACGAAGACGCCTGTGTTTATTTAGCGAGGCCATTTGCTTCTGTGTAAATGTAAATGTGCGCAATCTGCAAGCTTTTACAGAGCCTGGCTGTGACTGGTGGGAGGAAAAGTGCAGCGGTGACCCATCACCCCGAGCAGCAGCTTCTGTGGTGTTAGAGGACATTAAGGGAAACGGCCTTTAAGTAGAAGCAGGGTTTCGCATTAGCAAAATACACCAACACCCCCCCACCCCCCACCATAGCTGCACTCCTATTCCAGCTTCAGAATAAATGTACTTCAATTAACCCAACGTTTGAAAGGTCAGTGATGAAAGCACAGGAAAGTGAACAGTCAAGGAACGTGTTGCCTGTTATATAGGCAAGGGCAATCACATTTCATTATTTTATTTATTTACTTTTAAAAGGCTTATTTAAAGAATTGCCAAATAGCCACGGTGGCAGTAATTTACCTGCTAGTGGAACGATATAGTAATATAATAATATTGTCTAAACAATATGTGCATCATGCAAAATTCTGTTATAGAGTAATGAACGCCTAGACACATCCCTGGGTAGGATAATGAGCCTCAACTTAAATGTGAAATAGATTAATTTACAAAACAGTAGTGGGTATATTTCAAGACCATGACTGTACATTTTAAGCAAACAATGTCATTCCTGCCAACTTGAAGAATGCCATGCAGTGCAAAGAAAATGACAACCATGCCAGTTTTCCACACCCCCCCATAATCCCCCATATTGCCATCTTGAGGCCAGCTGAAGTACTGCGAAGACAAGCCAGGAAAAGGTTCGTTCCATGAATCCTCTTCTTTCACCGTTTCCTTTTGCTTGATCTTCAAAGCATCTTCTGATTTGGTAGCATTGTCATTAAAAAAATGGCAGTGTTATAATCACAAGCATACATTATTGCGCAATCAACGAGATGTGAAAAAGCATCAAATGGTAGCCTGCCAAAGCTTTAATCATCGAAAGCTAAACAGCTTCTGTAACAGGTGACCCTTCATGTGCTACAATCCGATCCTGGGTAAATGGTTTGGAAAATGTCAGAATGGATGGATTACTCTTTTAAATTCCAAAACAGTGGCGCATATTTTTATGCATTTAATATTCAAAAAATGCCACACTGAATGCAAATCCACCCATTATGCATTCTTTAGCTACCTTACAGCCCTTTTCCTGTCATTTATAGGAATATGCTGGTGATCCAGGCCTGGAATTTATAAAGACACATGGGGGTCCCACTTCTGAACCAAGGAAGGCTGCTTCTTATTAGAATAAAATTCAAATGTGATTGACCACTGCCTTTAGTTAGGGGTATGATGTCTTTTCCAGGCTTTCCACCAGAAACGTTAATTTGGTATATATATGTAAAAGCCTGTTATACATTGCATGATCTGTGATTATGATTTGCATTTTATGTCTGGGTCTTGAGCATGGTTCCTGTTCAGGACTGAACATAATCCATCCATCTATCGGTCTTCTAACCATGGGTCATGGGGCACTGAATATAAAAATAAATTATTATTACTAGCATCATGACTGAATTTGTCAGCTACTATAGCAGAGGTGGGCCACTAAACGGTATTCAAACGCGTCATTTCACAACCGCGACAGCTGAAGCCAAATTGCTATTTTGATATAAACAAAGATCAATGGACCACATTAAATGAAACTTTATTTACCATTTGTGTACACAGAAATTCATTACATATGCATAGCGATATAAAGACAGCTATGCTGCCGAGCACAAGATTCAAACCAGTAACCTTTGGATTAGAGCCCTAACTCAATGAGCCACATACACTGGTAGATACAGTGTATGAACTATCATGACATCTCACAAGGTGAAACCTGGCCAAGCCGTGCCACGGTATACTTTTTAGTGATCTGGAGTGCCACAGCCTGCACTGTGTTCCTGTCACTCATCCGACTTCCTGCCGCCATGCACGCGGGAAGCGTCAATGCAGGGTGGGTGGCAGACCTGGTCGGGGGTCTGTCTGCAGTCAGACTTACATAAAAGTCAGAGAAAGAAGAGAGAGCTCTTTGAGGTGGAGGCTCACAGGGGCCTGTGTCAGTCTCAGGGAAGGAGCTTCCGGAAGATTCCGTGAGGTAGCTAAGGTAGTGGAGCATCCTGGTAAATACAGTATTTTTAGCAGGGGTGTGCTTGTTACATATGCCAGGGAATGCTCCTGGGAGTTTTACTTACACAAAAGAGATAACCAATCAGATTATGGAGGAGGCAGGTCCAAACAACTAGAGGAGATGGGACCAAAACATCTGATTGGTTGATCTGACATCTTATACGAGATCTCTCTGAACCAATCATTTTTTTGTTCTGCACTTAATAAGCTCAGGGAATCCATTCAAGGGAATGTGCTAAAATGACTACACCACATTATTAACAAACAGTTTACTGCATATCAGTTAGACTAGCAGAGGAAAAACAGAGTGAAATGATTTTAGAACAGATGCCCAGTTACATTTATGGTCTCCCTAATAAATTGAATGAAAATAAAACGTGTTACTCAAATCCATCATGCAAATACACATAACCTTATTTCCACATCCCATAAACATAAAACAATATTCCATAAATGTATGTATTGGGTGTGGAGAGGAAAGTCATCAAGTAATCAGCATTTATCTACAGGAATGCCTCCCAAGCGATCTGCATTTACGACATAAATTACTAGGGCGTCAGGTGATTATGGATCAGGTAAAAGGACCATCTCATCACACACTGAGTGTCAAAGGTCACCTGAGATACACTGACGCTGGTGATAAAATGCATCGATTAGTAAAGCATGCTAACGAGACGGCACAGGCAAGTGCCCAGGGGTGTTCTTAAAAATCCAAAAGGGTGCATCGGCCAGCCAAGATGTCAGACTGTAAATCAGCACAGCGTTTTACAAGGCCAAAGTGCATTGCCGAAGAGATGTGAGGAAAACGTGATCCTCACGCATACGCAGAACAAATTTGTTGGGTGTCGATAAAACTATAAAGGATCCCTAAAGATATAAAAGGAGACATGATGTAAATGGAATGAGGGTTTCTGTTCCATATCACTGAACACAGTGGCACGGCCAGTGGTCCAGAATGGAAAGGATATTTCCAATCTAAAGTCAAACTTCCATTCAGACAGGAGACGTGAGAGGACCAAAAACACTGACTGAATACATATGACAGAACAGGAAACGGGCTAGAAAAACAAAACAAATGCGGAAAAATCTTATATGGGTAACAGCGCACTGCTAGTGGAACTCACTGCACGCAGCTGCTTTTTGATGATGCAAGTATAGCTAACAATTTTACCGCATGACTCCTTTTGACACAAATGTCAGAATCTACTTGTTAACATTGATTTTCTTCAAGTTTGCACGAGTGTTGTGGAATCACTTGTGATTCCAGCGTAAATCACTGGATTTGAATCCAAGTCAAATAAAGGCATCCCTCTTCGTAAGAGCCCTATGTATCCCTGGAAACAAACTGGAAAGGTGAAATTTCACAAGTCAGGGACATAATTACCGGTACCTTAAATGAGTACAAATTATAAGCAAGCAAGTCAAAGATTCATATCTCATAGGATATTTTTTTTGTTTTTGCAAACAATAACAACAAAGTCCTGCTTTTCAGTAACAATCCTACTTGCATGATTCTTGTTGAATTATTTAATACTTTTCTCACATTAGTACCTGAAAGTAACAATCCTTGGAAAGAATATGACAATACTTTTTCTTTTTTCAAAGATTGTGTATGCACCTGTGGATAGGAACTCAGTGTCTCTGATTGGTAGGTCACCAGTTCAAATCGTGCGATCATTAGAGTGATTTCATAATTTGGCCCTTCGAGCAAGGCCCATAAACCCCAACTGGTCTAGGAACTGGTTGCATTTTGGCTAAAAGTGCCTACTAAACAAATAACGAGATATATAACTCAATATATAGAAATATCTGCAGTACTACTGTATGTTACCAGGTGGTAGTTGCTTCAGAAGTGTAGGTCTCATATTACAAATGTTCTATTCTGTTTTGTGAAAGATGGCAAAGGGGTTGACGTTCATTCCCAAGACGACCTGGAGAGCCTATGCTCTTCATTAGTGAGGTCATCCTCGAAACCCCAGTCCAGGTATCTGTGAAAAGTGTGACCGCTGGGTTACATCGCAGCCCTGCAGCGTCCCCATTCTGTCACACTAAGCCTCAGCCGTGTCCCCTTTAAGCAAATTACTTAAAGCAAATTACTTATGATGACTTCATTTGCATAATACCCACCCATTTGTGCAGCAGCCCCTTAAATTAATATGCATCAATAATACACAAAATAGTCAAATAGAATGCAGTAGCCTTGTAGAATGCATGTAAATTAACCATGTTTGCATGTTCCCACTGCTCTGAACCTCTCCACTCGTTTATAACAGAAAACTGGAGAGTTAAAGTACTTCTTTTAATGGATAACTGCTACCCAGCAGCATATTCAAAAGCCAAACCAAAGGGCCAGTCTTTCTCCCCTGCTGAATAGAAGATGATTCTTAAATTGGAGATGAGGCACCAGTGACAATAATCATCATAACTGTCAGAACAACAATGGGAACGATATGGCTTCTTGGAACCTATTTGCCTAACTGTATTTCTGTGGTGTATTGAAAGATGGCTTTTAAAACTGACTAGATACTCTCACGCCATCTATTCAAATGCATGTTTCACAATGAGCAGAACATTGTTGTTATAGTCAGAAAATCAAGTTTAAACTCAGTTTAAGTCCATAATAGACCACCCTGCACCCCCCCCCCCAAGAAAAGTACACCCATTAAAGAAAAAATGAAACTCCCAATAAAACACATTTATTTATTTTTACTATAGGTAGTATAATATACCTTCTTAGGGAATGTCGTTAACCATAGCATTATCCAAAACCCCTTTCTTCTTGTGATGGATCTGACAAACATTCACTTCAGACACAATTCTATCCTGAACATTTATACACATTTTTTTTTATCTTCAGCTAATTCTATTTATTTATTTATTTGAAGAAGAGGACAGTCAGGGAGGCTGCTCCAGATTTTGGGCCCCATGAAAGCATATCATGTTAGGCCCCCAACCCAGACCAATCCAATGATGTTCCAAATTTTTATGGCTCCTAACAGTCAGGGGCCCTTGGAATCCCCTCCCCCCTTACGGTGTCCCTGAGGATGGCCGCCCTCTGCTCCCCTCACCCGGGTATTTACACCTTTTTAATAAAGACGCATCAAGGTGCGCAGGTTCAGAAGCGCGTCTCATCCTCCAACCGCGGAAGACACTTTATTAGTCCGAAAAACCCTGCAGTAAAAGCTTGGCACCCACTGCCAGCTTTCACATCTGTTTTTATTCAAATGATTTCCAGCATTACCACCGGGGTACTTAAATCAGGCATAGATGTAACGCCGCAATTTGCTTTTAGACCAGCAGCAAACAAAATAACGCGCTGGACCTTTTAAAACGTACATTTCCGGTGCATTTTAAAGCGTTTAGCTGCAGTGGACTGCATGTAGTTAATGCGGTGCCACGTGTAATATCAATTTACATGGGCAAAGGGGCGCTTTACATGCTTGAGACTCAGCAAATGATGACGATTCAATACTCTGTGAAGCAGATTCACCAGACTGGCAGATGTGTATAATAAAACCCCCCATCACATGCTTACTGCCTAGTAGAACATATATTAAGCTGTTTATATATTAAGCTAAATCTGTTTAAGCTGAATATATATTAAGCTGTTTGTTTTTTCACGTTTTCTTTAATTGGTACTTCTAAAATCATGCATGTTTTATTCTGATCTTTATATATTTTTCATCTAAAAAGGTGTATTATTTTTCACCCACGTATATAACTAAAAGTCATTTTTGTTTTGATTACATTCTGCTTACCATGAGTACATTTCATTTATGTTGTTTGTGACTGATCATCAGAGACACTGAAACTAAAACAAAATATATCATTAAACAAGTATGATAGCAGCATTTTTTGAGAGTTTTTAAGAAGTATGTGTACAACGCTAGACCTCATTTTCATCTCTGTGGGAGAGTTAGAAGCCAGTTGGCATCGCCGTGCGATTACGTGTTGTATATCCATGTACAAGTGCCATCATCCCAAATCACCCACTCACGCTGACAGCCAGTAGTTATCAGCAGAGTTCATGCAGACAGTGTCAGATCTGTGACTTACAGCTTACGCAAGGCATTGTGGGAAATGTCCTTCTCAGTATCGCGAAGAGTCTGACCCCTGGGGAGTTATGAAACCGGCCAGCTAGAAACTTCACAGCCAACTTCTGAAGGCTCCCTATTGGATATGCATCCTGTGGGTCACAGAACTACTTTGTGTTCCACCTCATGGGCAGTAAAGCCAAAAGCAGAATCCAAGATTGTAATTCTTTTTGCAAAATGGGGATAAATATGCAAAGTCAAGCCAAAACAGTGCACATTACTTATTTGTAATTCATTTGGCTATTTTTATTTGCCTCTGCCATCCCCTTGCCCCACAGAAGGGGGCAGTAGCAATAGGGAGTGCCCAGCGGTTTCCCTTAGCGTTGGTACACAGGGACGAACAAGATCAGAAAAATGTCTGGAAAGTACCTGTCTGGATATGCTGTCTCTTGTTAGGCTCTGTGTTCGTCCTCCCCTCTTTGAGACAGACGTATAAACGGGGCCCTTTGTGTTTTATCCTTTTCACAGAATCAAAGTTTTTTTCCCTTTCTTTTTTACCCCCTCTCCCCCCTCCCGCCGGTACAGCACCTTTCACAACGGAATAATTGAGTGGAGGCTTTTCAGCTGCCTGCAAATTGATTGCTGTAACAAATGCTTAGAAGATAACAGGTAGCTAGGCCTTAGTGCCTGGACGCTAGGGCTACAGAATGACAATGTTACGATAAATAAAATAAATCACACGGGCTATCTAATGCGGCGTGGTTGTTACGTAAATGCTAAATGTTATTCCGAAAGCAACTGCCCTCGAATGTGAAGACGAGAGCAAATAAAATGAGAGTTTAAAGCACATTGTGCGTGACAATGGAGCTTAGCGATGTTGTGGTGTTCAGGTCCCTCTGATTCCTTTTTTTCCCACAACAGGCATAAAAAACGAGAAAAACCAGCAAACTGAGAGACGACTCATTTGCTTCCTTGCACCATCCAGCCATGTAAATTTCCACAACTGCCAATAAAGTGTGATGGAAAATCTGGAGCCCCTTCCAGGCGGCAGAGAGCACACACACATTAAGTGCATTTCAGAGACAACCCTGCACCTTAACCACGCGTCTTTGGAATGTGGGAGGAAAGTGGAATGCCAGAGAGGACATGCAAACTCACACACGCAGACGCAGAATCAAGCCCACGGCTATGGAGGTGTGAAGCTACAGTGTTATCTGCTGGAGTGTTACACCTAGTGTATCACCTATAATAACATCAAATAATAAAGTAACAGCCATCGACAGCAATCTAGAGACCGCCTTTCACTGGGAATGGATATTATTCGGGGCAAGAACTGCGTGTGAATTTTAATTTGATTACTTAGGATTATTATTCTGTGTGTCTCTGGTATAATTCTTTCATTGAAGGAGTTAATGATATTTAAGTTGCAAACAGGGTGATTTGCCTGAAATATTTACAGGATAAATAAACTAAATGGGAACCTAATCTAGAAATAATATATGAAAGGAAATTTGACAGTGCAATATAAGTCACCCAACAATTATTAGTTGAACAAATGGAAAAGTACTAATTAGATTTTAAATCTTTGCAATATATATTATTGGTGGAGTTTTTCAACAAAGTCTAATGAGATGGTCTCCTGTCAGGGCTGTACTCTTCCACATCCGTATCCCAGTTTGATGTCCCAACGGGAGAACAGGGAAGCTCAGGCCTACATTCAGGTGTGATTCCCTTCCAAGCAGCAGATTAATGACAGTCATTCTCACAGGCAAGCCAGTGCTGCTCCTGCCAGGGACACCGGGTGTAAAAAAACAACAATACCGGGAAAAATATATGTGTGTGTATTTGTAATTATTACATTGTAGAGACCAGATGTCCCCACAATGTGATAAAAACCTGTAACTTTTTACTTTGTAGGAACATTTGTTTTGGTCCCTTGGCTTGGATAACCTCAATTTTATAAAAATATATGAATATAATTAAAAAACTGAAAATGAAAAAAGACTTGTATTTGGGTTGGTTACTTATGGTTGAAGTTAGGGCTGGGTTGGGGTTAAGGGTGTCCTGAATGGTATTAGGGTTTTTCCCATAGACATGAATGGACGGTCCCCATTTAGGTAGGTAGGTGTGTGTGTGTGTGTGTGTGTGTGAGATTGAGAGAAAAGGTAAAGAAAAAGAAAATACTAAGACCAGCTTAGTGGGTTAGGATGCTCTGTCTGTGATCAGAAATCCCAGGGTCAGCAGAGCGAGTTCATCAATGCATGACAATGTATAAATGTACACTCACCTAAAGGATTATTAGGAACACCTGTTCAATTTCTCATTAATGCAATTATCTAATCAACCAATCACA